>CM076578.1:21286913-21565705 GCA_034641835.2 Pinus albicaulis | reverse complement strand
AGTATTAAATCATCTACATAAAGCACAATGATCAAAATCTTACCCTCCACCACAATCTGGTATAGCTTAGGATCCGCCTCACTCTTGGAGAAACCAAGTCCAGTGAAATCATTGTTTATCCGTGTGTACCAAGCACGAGGTGCTTGTTTCAGCCCATACAGTGCTCTTTTGAGCCTGTACACATGTGACTCACTGCTGAAGATTTCGAATCCTTCAGGCTGCTCAATGTACACCTCCTCCTCAATGATTTCATTGAGGAACACAGTCTTCGCATCCATCTGATGAATGTGCCAACCCATCTGCGCTGAGAGAGTAAGGATGGTCCATATGGAAGAATACCTTGTGACGGGTGAAAAGGTTTCTTCATAGTCAATCCCCTTGATCTATGAGAAGCCCCGGGAAAAAAATCTTGCCTTATACTTCTCGATGCTCCCGTCAGCAGCTTGCTTCACTTTGTAGATCCATCTCGAACCTACCACTGATTTACCTTCCGGCCTTGGCACAATCTCCCATGCACTATTTCTAACAATAGAATCATACTCTTCCACCATGGCATCTACCCATGCGAGATACTCCACAGCTTCCTCAAAAGAAGATGGCTCTGTCACGATACACTTTGGGAAGCCCGGTAGAAATCTGCTACAAAATTTTCAAAGCACCATGGTGAAGATGGCCCAATCTCCTGTGCCACAATTCTCCCTCATCCCGGCTCACCACTCCTTCTGCTTTGCCTGCCATTTCTGCGCAGCCATCTACCTACAATTGATAAATATTCTTAACTCGAATCCCTATCCTCCTGTTTTGACCAGTTTTTTTATGGTGCAGGAAAGCTTTTCCCTCGCTAAAAACAACATCATAACCCTTGTCTTCCAACATCGCCACAGAGATTAGATGCTTCTTCAATCCTGAAACATGCATGACATCCTTCAAGATGAAAGGTTTATCAGACTCCCTCTCAAAGGAAATGGTCTTGATACCAGTCGCACTGTATCTACCATCATCACCCATCTCGATGTGCACTCCAATATCCTTTTCATCCAGATCACTAAAAAAATCTTTATCTCCGGTCATATGGAAAGATGCACCACTGTCAAGAAACCACACCGATCCCATCACACTTGAAACCAAGCATGCGATCAAAGAAAAATCCAGCTCAAATTGTGAGGCTAAGGCCTCTCCAACTTCAGGTCCAGTAGCCTGCTTATTCTTCTTCTTCTATGGGAAATTAGTGGTGAAATGCCCATGCTGGTGATAGTGAAAACAATTCACCTTGGTCAAATCCTGCTTCTTGCCTTTAGCTTCGGATTTGGAAGATTTCTTCCCTTTTCCTTTCTGAGATTTGGCAGCCAAAGAGAAATTTTCTTCATCTTCATTCTTCGAAGAAGATCCATCCCTGGTACCCCGTCTTATCTCCTCTTGCACAAGATCCGACCAAAGTCACTCCCATCCTGGCAGTTTCTCCCGTCCATTGACAGAGTCTTCGTAGCTATGCCAACTCTTTGGAAGCCCAAGGAGAGCCAAGCTCACCAAGTCTTCTTTCATCAACAGTAACCCCCACACTTCCCAGCTCATCCTT
This sequence comes from Pinus albicaulis, assembly GCA_034641835.2. NCBI lineage: Eukaryota > Viridiplantae > Streptophyta > Pinopsida > Pinales > Pinaceae > Pinus > Pinus albicaulis. The sequence continues at coordinate 21,564,129 of CM076578.1, read as the reverse complement.
GCAGTGGACAAACTTCGTGAGGTATTTTTTTATACTGTCGCCTTTCTCCATTTTTATTTTTCTAAGCTTGTCTTTAAGCGCCAACTTCCTCTGGTCGCTTCTGCTTTGGAACAAGTCTGTCAAATCCTTCCACATTAAGAATGGAGTGGCTTTACCATGAAGGCTGGACATAATGTGATCCTTCACACCTTCCAATATAATTCTTCGACACTTTTCTACCTTCTTCTGCCATGCGTCAAGTGCGGCTGCATCGCTAGAAGCAGGCTTCGGAATATCAACATCTATGAACTGCTTCAACCCATTATCATACAACACCGCCTCCATCCTATTTTTCCATGCTATGTAATTCAAGCTCCCATAAAGGGCATACTCCAATCGCAATCCATTGAAATACATTTCAATGAATCCTCAACTTCGACACCAAGAAAACACTGCAGCAAATTCGAATTCCACCAGCACAAAACTCAACCGCTTCAATAATTACAATCTCCTCCAATGATCAACTGCTCTGATACCATGTATAAATTATATAAATTATGTGTTATATTTCCAAGATTCTCCTAATCTCACACTATTTTAACTTCATGCAAAATACAGAATCTATTCCACCATTGATCATTTGCGGAAATTAAATCAAGATTGCAATGCACACATGAAACAATAAAGATTCACACACATTAACACAGTTGTTTAATGGGAAGGCCTAATTTTTAAAACCTCAACTATCTGTATATAATATATGTCATAGAGATCATGTAACAATCCTCATACAAATTTGATCATATCAATCTCTCAGTACAATACAATCGCTACACACTAATCAGGCTCGATCTTGCAAATCCATGCATTGATCTTTTCCACCTGCTAGCCTGCCTCTACTGCACAATCCCTTCTGAAGAATGGCTTTGAATGAGTTTTAATTACTCCATCCTTGCTCATGCAATCCTCATTGGAATCTACACTAAGTTTTGGATGCAATCAATGCATCACTATAGTCACAATTGATAGTCACACTTTCTCTTTCACGTATCTCTCCACTGGTATCCACTGAAACTGCCATGCACTGTAGTTAATTGATGTATTCTTCAGTTGATTAATGATTTATTATTTGTGAATTAATTAACTAATTGATTCACTCCACTCTCAGTAGTGTATCAATTAGTTAGACTAGATACAACTAGCTCAACTGAGTCTAATTGAGTTAAACTAAATACAACTCCAACAACTACTTCTCCAACTCCACCAAACTCTATCACATGAGTTCTAATTGAAGTCCTCCATGCAATAGCTCCAGTAAACCCTCAGGAATAGCGTAATTCATTCTATCAGTTGTTGTGCCACATCTATGCACTTAACTGAAGTGCTCCAAGAGAATAAGATAATGTTTAGAGTCCAAATATTATTAAGAGCTAATAATATTCGACATATCTATTTTTAGACTGGCAATCTAAAACTAGACTCTGCCCAATATGTCTAAAAATAGAAGTCCATATATTTTTCCAACTTGACCAACCATCCACAAATAGCATTCTGAAACTCATAGAATATGATAGACATGTCTAAAAATAGACTTTGCACCAAAAATTGCCTGTGGGCCCACTTAGTGAAGGCGACTCTTTTCACTAAGCTCATCATCTTGTTGAATCTCAAAAAAATCATCCCACTAGGAAGGTTGTATAAAATTACGATGGATATTGCAGGAGTAAAGGCTCAGGCTGACTTTGAGGTAATTGAGATCGTAGAAGATGTAGACCCCTATCCTGCACTCTTAGTGTTGGATTGGGCAATAGATATGGGTGGTATAATCAACTTGAAGAAATGAAGCATGGTATTTTAAAATGAAGGTACACATGTGATAGTACCATTAGACCCTGCGGAAGGAGAATGATACATTGAGCCGGTGCGCGAAGAAGAGGATGTGGACCACATTTATAAGCTAACTAAGCGAGATGAATATTGGATCAATCCTACGACTGACGGTGTACTATGTTGGGAAAAGGATAGCGATTGATCCTCTGACTCCATTGGAGAAATAGAAAACTGGAAGAACCAGCTACATGATGTGTCTGCGCTATGATGTCTTAGGATCACAAGGTACTTCCACTACATCTCATCAGAGGTAAGAGAATTTCCCTACTTTGATGGCTCTGGTATTGTTAGGGATTTCTTACGAGCATTTGAAGTTGTGGTCCCAAGGGAACGAAGGTTATGGGCCTTGAGTATAGCTCTGTGCACCACACCTACAAGGTGGTGGGATACACATAAGGAGGTGCATCAAGAGTGGGAGGAATGCCAGGATATGATGGTCCTATGATTTGAAGCCCCCACTCAATTGCGTGTAAAGACATTCCTTGGGCCAAGAGATCCACAAGCGTATCTGTTCGCTTGGGAGGAGGAATGGTGTGACCACACCCCAACAGAGTGGGTACACTTGCTTTTCCATGCCTTTGGACCCATTCCCATCGCATGGCATATAGATGCAGAGCTGCATCAGTGCACCCACAATTGCAAAACAATGAGGGAGGATTTTATAGGAAAATTTGGGATAGAAGGAGGATCGGAGGTGCTTGACGCAGCTCTGCAGAAGATAGACACTATAGTATGGGATGAATCATGCCTTTACACAACACCTGGGGTGCCGACATGGAAAACACAGGCAGATGACATTGTCAACTGCTGCAATCTAGCACTTAAATAATTCAAGGAAGAACATCGGGATGTCTCCCTCTTGGAATCAGAAGGAGGACGCGCAGCTGCGGAAGTTCCGTCGAAGGCTTCCGATGTTCCTAAGCCCCTAATGCTACGCGAAGTCCATATCAAAGAATAAGAGAAAATGAATAACCTGGAGGTACCCACAAGTATGAGATAGCTATGCTCGATCCTTAAACATATAGGGTACTATAGGGACTTTATTCATGGGTATGCACTGATCATAGCACCTCTGAAAAACTTGCTCACAAAGGATGTCCTGTTCGAATGGGATGACAAGTGTCAGACGAACATGTCTCTGGCTTTGAATTACCTAGGGAACAAGCCTGTGTTGGGGGAGGATGCACAGGAGGCACAGGTGTTTAATCTAAGTGCATAAGGTGCGCTAGGCGCACAGGAGGTACAAAAAATAGCCGTTGGAACAGTAAAATCCGGTAAAAAGAAAAAATTACCATTGAAAGAAGCGGATGGTAGGAAATTAATGTGGTGCTTTCCCCAGAATTTTTACCGTTTATCTGATGGTAAGTTTCACATGAGACTCGCCCAACCATTGGTTAATCCTTATGGCTATAAAACGCAAGAGCTGGATTAGAAGAGTGTTTTATATCTCTTATCTTGGTTATGCTCTGCAATTTCATACCTTCAGTTAATTTGTGCCTATCGCACTTTGCTCAGGTTTGAGCTTCCTACGCCCTCTGAAGATAGCCACCCAGGGTTGGGATTTATCTTCCGAGCTAGGATGATGGCCACTAATCCTGGTGAAGCATCAGAACTAGTGACTTTGGGGAAAAAAGAAGCTGAAGAAGTTATGGAGATTGAGTCCGAAGTAGAAGAAGTTCTCTCCACACCGGTCACAAGGAAGGGAAAATAACAAGCACAGTGCTCAGGGAAACCCCCAAAACCTGAGAAATGGGCTGGGGGGAAGCTAAGGACTTCCCTAAGAAATTTCAACTCCCCGCGGGCGATGCCCCGGGCTTAGGCTATGCAGGAAGAAGCCCATCCCACTGACCCAATCAACTAGTTACCTCCCTTTGTCAAACCAAGCAAGCCCTTGACACATACACCAAAGAATCTCAATGACCTAATCACATATCTACAGACGCCACTGACCCCGGGAGATGTCCCTGTCCTTAGCGACCCTTGTGGAAGGCTCCATGAGGTCAAATTTTATGATCGCGACTTGGAAATTTTTTAAGCCTTCCCTGAGCTGGCACCCAAGTTATATCTTGACACGATTCAGGCGGACGATGGGATCACAATTTTTCCCTAGTGATGGGTGCATGGATTGGTTGGATCCGGGCTCCTGAACCTACTACGAATGCCACACTATGGCCACTACAACATCACAGACCGGCTAGCCCGACAGTTGCTCACCCTAGTTCATGATGGCTACCTGTGGATTCAGGATAGAATCCCCATTGATGTTGTGCTGGTTCATAGAATTACGGGCCTTACTATGGAAGAGCCACACCCTCTGTAGCGCGTGGGCAAGAAATACGAGGGAGAAACTGCTAAATATGTGTGTTAGACCTACCATGTGGAGTGCAATACTTGGGGCTTCATCATCAAGTATGTCAGTGACCCTAGTGCACAGTTGGGTACCTTGTTATTAGAATTCAAGATTATGCAAAAATTCCAGGTCACAACCACCCCTGCTTATGTCATTCAGTTAGCAGGCTAATGTGGGAATGGTGTTTGCTTCAATTGGGCCCAATACTTGTGTGATGAATTCTTGACCAATGTCCGTGAATCTCAGGAGCAGGGAAAAGCCTTTTGTTATTCCTGGTTGTTGTTCCTCATAGCAATGGTCACCTAGCAAGCCCCAGTGAAGTCATTCCTCCCTGAACTCACTCCAGACATGTGCGAAGGGGCTCGTTATGCCCATTTGTGGGACTCCAAGGATGCGCAACACGTAGAAGATAACCAAGTCTTCTAGGTCCTCTTCCAGAGCAGCTCGGCAACAGCCATCAACTCCCGACCACGATTGTCCCCAGTAGTATATGATAGATACAAGGGCATTGCGGCATTCTAGGTCACCATGCACAACATCCAAATCAGAGCCCACCAGGATAAAACATGTACCTCGCTTCCTTATATGGTAGCGGACAAAGAGATTGACAATATAATTACACTCTGGCCACCTGCCTGGATGATCAGCTTCAAAACCGACACGCGAGGCACCGAAGGGACTAGCATGATGCAGGTAACCCCACCTGTCATCACTAAGGATACCAGAGTCCCTAGCAAGAGCACAGAGAAGGACTCGGGCACAACAACAGAAAAGGATGCACATCCGAAACAGACCACTGAGAAGGACGCTAGGGTCGAGTCCCAAGTCGATTCACCACCGGATCTGGGTATGGAAGGGTTGAACATCGAAGGTATCGATTCCCCCCTGGGCACAAAGCGAACAGACGAGCTTGTCAAAAGACCCTGGAAGAATCAGCGCTCTCAGCGAGCAGAATGGGATGAGACAGTCACGCTGACTGATGGATACCTCGAACAGATTGCGGATGCAGTCACTCTGGCCATAGAGGAAAAATGGGTAGCCTTATAGGAACAACAGAAGGCTGTGATGAACACAATCCAGGCCAAGCTCCGTGCTATGTAGCTAAAAACAAACACACTGCAGACCAATGTGATTCAAGTACGCACTCCTTTGGCTACCAGCAGTACAGCGCAAGCTACAAAAGAAAGTCGTCTCTACTCCCTACCAGGTGCAGCCCTCGTGATCAATCCACCTGTGCATATCCAAGATGGTGGAGGGGTGCAGTTTAATCTAGCCAGGCTATCCCTTGAGGCATTGCAGGGCCTCCACACCGCCGTAGTTCAGGAATTTCACCATCAAGAGCAACAAGCATACCAAAAGCTCAGTGTGGCTGAGTAGACCATCGCAACAAAGGACGTTACAGTATCCCTCGCTATTGCGTAGCAAGTGGAGCTTGAAAACTGGATTCACCAACTCTGCACAGATGTTACGGACGAAATCCTCACCTCCGCTACCCCTCAGGTTAAGGTTGAGGGCCCGGTCACATCTTTGAAGGCCTCCAAGACGGAAATTCAGGCAGTCAAGACACAGATGGAGTGGAAAATCGCTAAGTTATAGGCTAAATTGCAGCCAGAGACACCTCCGGAGGTATGGGCCCAGCAAGCTACACTGATAAATATGACGACAAACACCAATACAGGGAAAATTTCTCAGGGCGCCCAATTACTGCAAAATTTCATGGAACTATGGACCAAGGTCTAGCATGATCTGATCCTATGAAAAATAAATCAAGACCTACGGCAGAAGGAGGAAGCATTTGAGAAGATAGAGGCCACATTGCCCACCTTAGTTCCTGCTCAGCGCTTGCCACGATTGAAGACCAACCACGCCCTCCACTATGAGATTGAGGAACTTCGGTATAAGAAGAAATTTCTGGGTGACCGCCTGAAGCCATGGACTACCGAAGCCCTCAAACTATCGCAGGATGTTGATATTTCAGTTAAGAAGCTAAACCAAACTCTGGAGAGTGTCACCACCGCGACTGAAGGACCAACATCACATAAGCGCGTGGTTATTTCATAGAATGTCGTTGCTCAAAGTGAAGGTGTGTTTCCCCCACTGATCGAGGCAGTCAAGCCACTACAAGCATAGGTGGAGACTCCACCATCACAGTGACTCGAGAAGAGTCACAAGATTGTGTTGGGGGACTGTTGGAACGAGGTCCTCCAAAGGCTTCGAATTGGGACATTTTTTGAGTATTTTTTTATATTTTTGGCATATTTTAGTCTGGCACAGGGGTTTTGGGGTGGGTCAAAGCCCCAAATGCATTATAACGGGTCAAGGGTAGACCAAGAGTCCGCAAACCATGGTTTACGGACCATTGGAAGCGTAGGCTAAATTGGTATAAATAGATGAAACTTTTGTAGTCGTAAAGTAGGCAAGAATTGGAATTGATGTTATGTGCGAACTATTAGATATGTTAGGGTTGTTTGGGTAAGGACTCCTGCTGCTATGTGCACGGAGATCCTCAGTCCTGCTGTGTGCAGACCCCACTAGGCTGTGTGCGCAGGTTGTTTCTGGGTATTGTAAGTAGATCTGAAGCTAATGAATGTGGAAGTACTGTGGGAATATCTGAATCTGTTGGAATTATTGTTAATTGATATATGTTGTTCTGTTATTGATTTAGGCTGCAAAAGTGATTGTGTTGATTGTTTAAGCTGTGAATCATCTGTATCTGTGATCTATAATTGTTCTTTTCTGCGAAAATATTGCTCTTCTCTGATACTTGGCTAACGCACGTGGATGTGAAGCCCTTGAATAAGATATATCTAAGATAATAGTTCTGTTGGGTTGATTTGTACGTGTAATACTTCTGTTGCTAACCCTTTGATGAATAGATCTATCTGGTACGAACCTCATAGGCTGCGAACTTGACTTACTTGCCCTCTCCCAGGGTGCGGAAACCTGGTTCTAGCACCCTCCCATACTACTTCGGGTGAGACTTTGGCCTGCAAAAGCAGGTCACTGCCGAAAGGGCCAGTAGTATAGTGGTTTGCTGGAAAACCTTAACCTCCGAACCTGGGTCAGGACCCTTCGAGCCAATAATATTCATCCTCTTCCACTACTACAACCCTTACTCATACTTATCAACATACCTCAAAATGAATTGGTAAAACACAATTGTTAAAACTTGATATTAAATTTGAGCTTCCTATGTATAATAGTGAAGTGAATGCAGAGAATAGTGAAAATTGGTTTTTTCAGCTGCAGTTCTACTGCAAGATTCAAAACCTTCAATATGCTAACACAAATATTCAACTAGCTTCCTTGAGACTGAAGGGTGCGGCACTAGTATGGTGGGAAGCCAAGACACAATAAGAGATGAAAATCCATGGTAATATTTCAATCTCTTGGTCTAATTTTATTGTTTAAATTAAAAAAAAATTTACCCTCTAGCATATATACAAAAATTTATTATGGACTGGGAGAATTTTAGACAACTAAAGGGACAAAGTGTTCAAAATTATACTCAAGAGTTTAGGAGAAGAGCACTAGTTTTGGGTGTCAATTTATCTCCTCAAGACACTTTTTTAAAGTATATTGGGGGTTTTCACATCTATATTAGACATACTATTCTCATGTTCAATCCACAAACTTATATGAGGTTTGTGTTCAAGCCACACATCTAGAAGCAAGAGGAAAGCATAGTGCAGATCATAAAAGTGATAGTTCCCTTGAGTATGAAGGAAACGGAAAGGGTGACTTTAATGGTGTTGCACTGAAAATTGTCACCTTGACATTTCATTGTCCATATGAGCTCATTATCACTCATACTTTCCTCCTTTACAAGTCTAAAAACATCAGTTCCTCATATCAAGCCTTGAAACTAAGAGAAAAGCTCTTAAAAGTCTCTAAAACTCTGGTATCGCACTTTCTCTTTGTCTTACCTATGGCCCCACACCTAATGGTAATGTCTCCTGCGTACCTGACCTGACTTTCTCCATGTTAAGGATGCAGAACCCTGTAAAAGATTAAAAAGGCACAAGTAACCTCAAAAATCTCACTTTCAGTAATTTCTAGAAGCTTCTGGAAGGAATCTTACGGTGGAAAGTCCGCTCTTTTCAGGTTCATGTATCCCATGCCTTAAGGAGCTAACCCCTTAATGTGAGGACCTTATCCTTTTGAAGGAGGATTCTGTCCCTTCATAGGTGGAACTGTAACCTCCTCTTTTGCACTATAAAAAGAGGCATTAGGCAGCCTCAAAAAGAGTTCAAGCTTTAGTATTATTTGAGGTAAAGTGTTGCTGAAACTTAGACTTCTTTAGCTGAGATTTCATGAGGAAAGATTACATACATGTATGTATCTCAGTTGGAAGAGTGCAAGGCTTTTCAGAGTAAAGGAAATTCCTACTTCGAACCCCAGGAAAACCTGTTCAACATCAAGGCTGAAAATGTTGTAAGGTTCTTCTACTATTTCAAAGTTAATACAAATAAGTTTGTTTTTCTCAATAAGCTGTCAATTGATTGTTTATTTTATGGATTCCTTGATCACCATAATAGATATGATTTATGAATATATGCGATGCAGGTGCTATTTGATGTTTGTTTGTCTGTGATTGCAGATCTTCGAAGATAACTCTTTCGGGCGACTGAAGGAAGACTCTACAAACAAGCGTTGGATCAAGGTAGGATCATAACTCCTTTGTAGCATTTAATTATAAATCATGATATATCTAGAGAAAGATAGATTTAATTTTTTGTTTGTTGCTAGAATATCTTCCGATACTAGGGAGACCGGTCTTATCTGCAAGATCGATTTATCCGGCCAACAAATTGGCTACTCCGCGGGGGAAAGATTTTTGATTTTTTTGGTTTTCCTTTGTTTTGACTTGAGAAAATGATTTTTCTGGTTTTTTTTTTTATGTATACTGGCTTGGGTAGCTTAGGTTTCCTTTGCTTTGAAAATTTTTGAATTATTTTGTGTTTTTCTTGAACTTTTTTGGGGACCGCATTTTGTCTTCACACACAGTGTGGGCATCTTCTCACTTTCCTTAAGTAACCAGTACGGGACCGCACCTGTTGCCCCTGGAGCCTGTGAACCCTATTAAAATTTTTGAAAAAATTAAAATTTCTTCTTCCAGTTTAAGTTAGATTTGATTTAGGACTCTTATTTTCTACCCAAATCTGTATTTTTCCTGTCAAAAATCTCTTGGGAGTGAGTTTCAATAGTATTTTTGGTTTTGAGTGATTTTCTAGAAGTTTTGCATACTTGGAGTGGTTTTCACTTGGTCTATGTAGTGACTCAAAGATTAGAAGCTTGAAATACCTTAGATCACACTGGTGTCTTTTTTTCTTCTTGATGAGTCTGACTTGGTTGCGAAATCCATCCTTTTTTAGAAATAGATCTAGTTTTCTCTTTGCAAATCTTTGAACAAGCTTTGTTATAAGTTCTGAATTTCATTTTTACAAAAGAAAACATATCTGGATGTTTTTTATTTGTTTGTTATTCTGTGCAAATGAATCCTTATTTTACTGAACAACTAAGCAAAACATTCTAAAAAAAAATTAAAGCTTTTATTCAATTAGATTTTTAAATTTTTTAGATCTCAAAATTAGGTTTTCGTAGTTCTGAGTGCTTTTCCAGAACTTGTAGATCTCTTTTGAAAGAAAAATTGTTTCTTGTAATTTCGAGTTTTGAAAAGTGAAAGGGATTTATTGTGAGAATTTATTGTTTGTCTCATTTTGAGTTCTTATTGAAAAACAAAAATATTTTCATTTCATTTATTCTTCATGTTGAAAGAAAGAATTGTCTCTTAAGAAACTGCATTTCTCGAACTCTTTCTTTTAGCTAGACTTCATTGAAAGAAAAACAAATTTCTTATCATTTTAGGTGCATTTTTTAGTGTGTTTGGAGTCGAGTCTTCACACCATCAAAGTTTCATTTCCATACCTATTGAATTAAAGAAACGGCCCATAAAAACAACGCTTAATTAAAATTGATCTAGTATTTTTTTCTATTTCTAGGGCTCTTATCACCAATATAGCTTAGGCTAGTATCTTGGAGTAGGGAGTAATTAACTCTCCAAGATAGTAAAAACAAACAAGTAGATAAATCTTGCAGTAGGAAATATATCCAATTGTAATTGATACATTCTGGGAAGCTTCTCTTAAAGGATTTAATCATGAGATCATGTCCAAACCTTTGAGACAATCAATTCTGTTTCATTGGGAAAGATAGAAGATCTACGCGCATTAAAAACGGCAAACCTTAGATTAACCATTTTTGAGGAGCCTGGGGTCACTTGTTGGTAAACCTCAGATTGACCATGTCGAGGAGCCTTCAAGGGGATTGAGCTTTGTTACTCTGCCTTTGCACGTAGAATCAGATCGTAGACTGTTCCCCCAGTTGTATTTTTTGTTGTTGGTAAACTTAGTGTCCGTAAACTTAAGATTATTTCCTAAGGTGACGGTGAAGGAAAGATCTCACTAAACTTGGAGTAGAAGTTAACTATACTCACTTGGACTCTTTGGGGGGTTCTCTTCACTCAATAAGGTTTTGTGAGGAAACTTGTGCCAGTCTATTTCATTAAGCAAGTTGTCGGGGTAACTGTTCCAACCACTCTTTCTATATTAAACTTATACTAAGTTGGATTTCATCACCAACTAGTGTTTTTAGTATGGGAAGTTACTATTTCTGCGTGTTTTGAACTCTTAGATTTTTTAGGCGTGTGATTCAGCTGTTTGTTTCTTTAGAGACTTTAGGTGTTTTTATTGAAATTTTATTTGTTTGCGTGTGATTAATTAATATTCAATTGTGGAAGAATTACCGAGACAGTCCCGTAGACTTCAGGGGAAGCCCCCTGAGTATACGCCAATCCAACTTGAAGGGTTGCGAGCTCTAGTATCATGTAGTGATAGTAGAATTAGACCAACAGAAGTCGGAGATTCATCTATATTTGTTCATCATGATTATCAAATACTAACAACAGAGCATATTTCTGAGCCAATTTCAGTTTCCGAAGTTACTGGTAGTATTTCTCCTTCCAGCGAATTAGCTGAAGAACCTAAAATTTTTGAGCCTGACACTGAACCTACTGTTTTGGAACCATCTTCAGGATTTGTTACTCCAACTTCTAGTGATCCTATTTCACCTAGGGTAAGAAATATTATTACTAAAAATCTTCCTTCTGGCCTCATATCTAATTAAGAACTTGTCGGTCCAAACGAAGATGTAACTCTTCCTGAAAATCCATGGACTTTGAATCTTAGGGAGCGTGAATCAATATTCTACAATCCTTTTAGAAGTGACGCTTGGTATTTATCTTTGACAATTTTTTTAGAAAATTCGGGTCTTAGTTTTTCACCACCTCGAATTTCTTTTCATCTTACACCAAGAGGTTATTATCCTTCATCGATCATGTTAGGAGAGTCATCTATGTTTTCCCAATCACCGGAAACATTTTTATACGGTGGTCCTTCTATTCCTTCAGGGTACTAGGCACTCTCTGGTACTTTCTTAGGAGCAACTCCCCGACCGATTGAACAAGTGTTATCATATGGTATTAATGGAGTTAAAACTGAAACGTTGAACGCAGAGCAAATATTTATGATGTCTGGTAATATCCCAAATCCTCAACCTCAAGGTAGTTAGTTACTGCCTGGGGGGCAACCTCAAGGTAGTCATTTACCACCTGGGGGGCAACCTCAAGGTAGTCAATTACCACCTGGGGGGCAACTTCAAGGTAATTTTTTACCAGGAAAAATTGTAGGACAATATTATTTTGGAGAACAACCTCAAGGACAGTACATACCTCAAGGTTATCAACCTTCAAGACAGTACATACCCCAAGGTCAACCCCAGAATCATTATATTCCTCAGGGTCCTTATCAACCCCAAATTCAGTATGTGCCTCAAGGTTATCAACCTCAAGGTCAGTACCCAACTCAAGGTTTCCAGCCACCTTCTAGTCAATAATTTGTACAAGAAGCTGTAAATTTACCACTTAATTATGAACCCTACGTTCAACCAAGCTATGGTCCTACATATGCACAACCTTCTTCAGGACAATACCTCAGAATGAATATGGTGTGGAATCCATCTCAAATTCAATAGAATATGAAACCTAATGTGCAGTTACCTAATAAACCTGGACAGCCTTTGGTTTCTGGTCCAACCCAGCAACCTATCTAGCCTACTATTCAAGTCCCTGCACCTAGTTCTGTTCAGCAGCCTGGGCCTAGTACACCTCAGACTCTGCCTCAAACTGCTGCAACTACTGCAACATCTGTTCAACCTAAAACACATGTTTCGGGAGTATCTGTAGCTCCACTTTCTTCTATACCTACTTCCATACAAATTCCTCAAGTCTCTGTGCCCCAGTCAGGACCTACAGTTCAGACTTCGGTCCAGATGCCTGCAGGACAAGATGGTACGAGTACGATTGCCAAAATTCAACTGCAATTCACATATCAACCATACCATGGATAGTATCAATTCAGTCCTATTGCACAAAACCCAGTTTATCAGTATCAACAATATCCTGGCTATACTTACCAACAACCTCAACAACCCCAGTTTGGTCCGGTTAATACTGATTTTCCGGGAGGTTATACCATTCCTAATGCAAATCCGATTCCGATTTATCCTGGATATCCTCCTCCCAGAACTGGTCTCATTACTCAAGGTTTTTGCGACCCTAACCGTCAGTTACCATTTATTGCAACTTTGGATTTACCTGATTTGTTGTGCCTTATGAATTATCTGATTTATTATCTTCTGTATTGGCCGCCAATGCCTAATAAGTTGCACAGTGATATACCGAAATTCAAGGGTAAGTCAGGAGGGGATCCGTCAAATCACATTATGAATTATCACCTCTGGTGTGCGTCTAATTCGATAATTGATGATTCAATTCAGTTATGCCTTTTTCAACGAACTCTTATTGGTCTTGCTGCCAAATGGTACATTGAGTTACCACGAGGCTCTTTTAATAATTTAAATCAGTTAGCAACTACTTTCTTAACTCATTTTCAGTTTCCTGTCAGATACGACAATGGCACAGAACTATTGACTTCACTAAAACAATCCACATCCACATATATTTCTGATCATATTCATGAATGGTGACGTAGAAGGCGTTTAGTGAAAGTTTTCATTCCAGATCAAATTTTGGCGGAATGGTTCATTAAATCATTATTACCCAAAATCACTAAATATGTAGCTAAGGGAGGAGTTGTTACTAAGGAGCAAGTCATTCCTCAGGCTCAGTACCTTGACCTCGTTTACACGCAGTCAGGTACTTTACATGAAAAAATCCCTGATCTTCCAAAACACGGTCAAATAACTACAGCTCCTTCAGGGTCTCATGTCGTTGATGGTATGATTGGTTCAGTTAGTACTAAAAGCAAGAATAAATCTTCAAATAATTCTTCTCCTATAATAACTTTACCTGATTCCTAGAAAGGAGATTCTTCCGCTGAAGTTTCTGTTGACATCCATGTTGTAGAATCATCTACGACCAAATCTAAATCTGGCAGTAAAAAGAAGGGGAAGAATAAAAAAAAACAAAATTCAAAATATAAAACAGATAAAAATGAATCTACTGACGAAAAACGCAAACCTCACTATCCTTGTTTCATTTGCAACAAGGATCATTTTACCAAAGAATGCCCACATCGAGCAGAGGTTTCAAAATTCATTAAAGGTTCTCAACAACCTGTTGTCTTGAAGGATCCTTTTCCTACTCAAGATAGTAAAATGATTGGTTCTACCTCGAACGCCTCAGAAGAACCCATTATGATGATGTCTCATGTCAGGATTGCGACGCAATCACAATATTATGGTAGTAAAAACCCTGTTGGTGGTAAAGAAGCAGAATCTTATAATTCAAACACATCAACTACACCTCCTCCTGTTTCTGATCCGCTACATATTGAGAAACCCAACCCAGACTTAGTAATCAAACCACCTGCTAAAGGTGTACTTCGTAAATCCGCTTTCAATCCACATGTGAGAGTTTCTTAGAATTACAAAATTGTTGAGGACTTAGCTATTTCCCCTTCAACAATGTCGGCTTTGGAAGTGCTACAATCGTGCCCAGCATAGTGTAAATTACTATTGTCTGCCATAGGAGCTGTCGAAATTCAGGATTCAAACCTAATAATCTTCGATTTAGAGAATTGTACACCCTGCCTAACCCATCAAATGGCTTTCCAGATTCCAGTGTTAGTCAAAAACAGACCCGTCTTTTAGACTGTAATTGATGAAGGGGCTTCTACGTGTATTATGTCGATCCAGTGTTGAAAATTGCTTGGTTCTCCTACATTCAATCAGTCTTCGACAATTCTAAAATATTTTTATGGCCGAGGGTTCCATCCTTTTGATATTTTGCAAAATGTACCTATAGAAGTAGAAGGAAAAACTGTAAATCTAGATGTGGAAGTGGTTGATGCCCCTCTAGACTACAACCTTATCCTGGGTCGCAGTTGGTCTTATGCTATGACTGTTTTTGTTTCATCGGTCTCTCGGCTTATCAAGTTTTCACATAAAGGAAATATCATTACAATAGACCAACTGACTTATTTCTCATCTGATCCAGCCTCTACAGATAGTATTCAGCACATCGGTAAAACGGCTATCCCTTACAAGGATGTCGACGTAGGTTTGATTAAATATTTTGGTTTACGGGGAAATTTTGCCTTTCCTGCTCCTAACATATCACCTCCTATTGCAAATATTTTGAGGTGGATTCATTTGATGGCATGATGCCTTTGAGTCCCTTTGAAATTTCATATCAAGTTGTACAATTGCTTTCTGATCTTTCTTCAACCTCGGCAGCTATCCAAGTTGTCCAAAGATTCCATCACTACATCTTATTATGCAAAACCACAGTGATTTATGACTGTAACCCTATGATGTATATCTTGACCAAACAATTTCTAGGGGGAAAGTATTCCAAATGGATAGTAATCCTGTAGGAATTTGGCTTGGAATTTGAAAAATCCAAGGCAAAGAAGTCTTTGATTTTTGCCGAATTGATGTGTGATTCCCCATGTAATGATACTAAAACTGTGGCGAAACAGCCCATTGCGGACGAATCCTTGTTTCTTATCAGTACTCTTGATCCTTGGTATGGAGAAATTATTGTTTATCTCCAAACCCAATATTTTCGGCCTGAAGTCTCATGATCTCAGCGACAGAAAATACATTTCCAATCCCAACAACACAATATTATTGGTGATACACTCTATCGTCGTGGAGTGGATTCTATTTTCTGACGTTGTCTTACTCATGAAGAAGTTGAGAAGGTTCTAAATGACTGTCATTCTGGAGCATGCGGTGGTCATATGTCTAGTTATGCCACAGCCCAAAAGATATTGCGTGCTGGTTATTTCTGGCTATCCTTATTTTAAAATTGTATCTATGCAATCCGAAAATGCCACAATCGTTAGATTTTTTATCGTAAAATGTGTGCACCACCCGCTCCTATTCACCCTATAATTGTTGTTGATCTTTTCACAAAGTGGGGTATTGACTTTATTACATGTAACCCTCACTCGGTCGGGGGGCATGCGTATATTATACTAGCGGTAGATTATTTTACTAAGTAGGCCGAGGTGATGCCTACATTTTCAGCAGATGGCAAGACTACTACAAATTTTGTATTCAATCATATAATTGCTAGATTCGGTGTTCCTCAAGCTATCATTACGGATCATGGAAGTCATTTTCGAAATATCATGATGACTGAACTGACAGATCAACTTGGCCTGCGCCACGATAGTTCTACTCCATATTACCCGCAGGCTAATAGTCTAGTTGAAGCTATCAATAACGTTTTAGTCACTATGATCAAACGAATCATTGGTATTCATCATTCGAATTGGCATACCATGCTATTTTCAGCACTTTGGGCATGTCAAACCTCAATAAAAACATCAAATGGTTTCACTCCTTTTCAACTAGTTTATGGTTTGGAAGTTGTGTTACCTATTGAATGCAAAATCCCGTCATTACAATTAGCCATAGAATTACTCCCAGCTACTTCTGAAGAAGAGAAAAAAAATTTTTACTTATCTCAGCTAGATGAGAATCAACGCACTGCTACATTAGCAAATGAGACTCATGCAAAATGGATGAAAGCTCAATACGACATAAATGTTACACCTTGCAATTTTTCAGAAGGAGACCTAGTTTTAGTATACGATCAAGAAAATGATAAGCTAGGGGCTGGAAAATTTGTACCTATGTGGCATGGTCCTTACATTGTTAAGCAAAAGCTGGCAAAAGGGGCCTATGAACTGATAGATTTTGACGGAGTCTCTTTAGATAAACCCAGAACTGGGCTTTATCTGAAGAGATATTATGCTTAAATTTTGTGTGGAGATTTTCATTATATTAGTTTCTTTATAGCTGGTGTGTCTTAGATTAGAAAATCATGCCTAGTTTAGAGTGTGCTCTTATCACTATTCCTGCTTATCTGAGTTTTACTCTTGATATTGCAGATGTCGATGTCTCTTCAAACTTACATTGGTTTTGCTAATGGTGCTTGTCGTAGTACACGGAACATTTCTTCCGCAGCTTGGGTTATCTATTCACCCTCTGATGAGTTAGTATCTATGCATGGGGTTAGCCTCAGTCAAACAATGAATAACATTACAGAGTATAGTGCAGTGATTGAGTTATTATCTGAATCCATATCATTTGGAATTTGGCATTTGATTGTTAGGTTGGATTCTGAACTCGTTGTATTACAGCTTAACAGGGTTTATGCCATTAGAAATCCAGTATTATTACAGTTATTTTTGAGATTTCGTCTCTTGGAACGTGAATTTGATTACATTGAATATCAACATATTCCAAGACATTTAAATACATTAGCAGATGCAATTACTTCTAGTATGATAAATATACATTTGCAATAATCAAAATAGTAAATTAGAAAACATTCGATAACATGTTACACAAGATAGCCGGTAATAAAGATATATCATAGCATAGAAGTGTGTTTCAAAATATACATCGTCTTCAATCATAGGTTGAAAAACACCTTATGATCGGCAAAAATGATAATACAAAAATTTAAAAATATTATGAGTCTACAAAATCGATCATCCTATCCCTGGTGATGATCACGATAAGAAACTACTGCTCAGGCCACCCTACACAGGAACCTCTTAAAACGTCCTAGAACCCCAATCACATATCTCTGTAACCTAAGTGGAAAATCATCTATATCAGTTTCTAGGATATCTAGTGTCAAGCGCTCTAGATGATGCTCCAAGTCGATCAGTATCTCTGCTGATTGGCCCTGTGGGGTTGGTGCTGCTATAGCTGGGTGTCTCCTCTTATAAGGCTGGAGATCGGCTGGTCGTCGTGGACCCACATCTGCATTTAAAATTTTGATTATTAGTTTTGGACGATTAAAATACAAAAAAAATAGAACTTAGAAAATGTTGAAAATGGTTTTTACCTTAATCATCCCACTGTTCTCCTGCTGGAAGAGCCATGTCTCGGTCACCGCGGAAGTCCATCCCGGTGTATGGAAAGTCCTTGATCACAAAAAATTGGTTGTTCAACCAACAAAAATATGCAGGCGGAAATCGAACAACCTCTATGCCCTCAGCATGACGGGCCATCAAAGCTACCCATCGAATCATCCAAGGCTCTAGGGCACTGCCTGGATCGATTGGAATGAGTTGTGGAACCAGTAAGAGAATCCTCTCCAAAGAAAATGTAACCACAATGGATCCGTAACAAAATTTGTTTAATTTCCCATTTTTTGCTCTGGTCAGTTGGCCTTTCACATTGGCCAATACTGCTTCGCACCAATTGAATATGTTGCCTCGGAAACAATCTACTGCAATCTGCATCTAGGATCCAGTAGCCACATGAAATGCTGCACTCCCGCACAGTCTAGTAACAGTGAATGCAATAACTTTGAGCTCAGTTTGGATGATAGTTTTAATATCTATCCATTTATCCTTGGGCTCTGCTCGATCATCGCAAAACTCTAGTCGAAGACTAGCGACAGACTGGCCACTTGGCCTAGTCCCAAACAGAGATATTTGTTCATCCCTCTTGGACAAACCAGTCAAAAAATATATATCCTTTGGCTCAATTTCGAGCCGGTGGCTGCCAATCATGAAACTTTGGTCCTGTGTGTCCCATCTGTTTACTAGCCATGTTAGGAGGTCTACTTGGGCCCTCATGCCCTGTATGGCCCAGAACTTGTACAATTTGCATGCTTTCAATTCCTGCAGTGTGGGCATATGATTCATTGTGGCGTCATCTACATCCTCATGCTCGCGTTCTCTCCAAGTAAGCATTTTGAATGTCCTACAATACACAAAGAGACATATTAGAACAAACTTGTTTGAAACATTTTGGGTGGAAATTGAGAAATTTAAGTTTTAAAATTCATTACGCGGGGTCCGCACCTGTTGCTCATACACAGTGCGTAGGAACGCACGGGCACTGTGCAATAAGTGCGAACCCATGACTTTTTTCTTTGTAGGAAAAAGTTGGGGTTTGCAAGGCCTGTGTGTTGTGCCTGTGGACCCTCGCGAGCAATTTTTTTAAACCTATTTTTCCTTCAAAAATGAAATTTAAAGCCTAAAAACAAAATGTAAACAGATAGAATGCAAGTTAAGGAGGACATGGATTACCTGGAGCTAACGGATTTCGATTCCAATGAATGGATTTTCCAGAATATTCACAGGAACTTTTTACCCAAAAGCTCTCACTTTTCACTCTGAACTCAAATGGTAAAAATGAAGTTAGAAAAGCCCTTTTTATAAGTTTTTTCAAATAAATGAATTTTTAATTTGTTTATTTTTCACTTTAAAAATGTAATTTTTGAAACCATTTTTATTTATCTTAAACATGTATGTGTAATGTTGCGATTTTTTTTTGAAGAATATCTGATTTTTCGGGAAAATTAATCATTTTTTTACGAAGAGCATACTTTTATCACTTTTTCGGATGCTTTCAAAAATTTACGAAAAAGCAAAACACTGGAGTCCTCTTTTAAGCCCTTTTCAGACTCTCGAAAATTGAAAAGATTGTCGAGCACTTGATTATTCGAACTCGTTAAAATAAATGAATAATCGTCCCTTCAGTATAAGTTTACCCCTTTTACGGACTGAAATGGACTATTTACGAAAAAGGTATACATTGACTAATTACGGTCAATAGAGTTCTCTCCCGCATTATTTTATCCTTTTTTTGACTAGAGAGACTAAATTTACGAAAAAGTACACCCATGGAGTTTTCTTAAGTTTTTTCTTCTGACTCCCTAAAATTGAAAAAAACCTTGTTTCTCCTATACTGGACTCGTTAAAATTTAACAGTAAAGGACCTGCTCAATTTTAAACAGGAATGAACCACTCCTTCTTAGGGTTTGAATTTTAAACTAAGTTGGACTCATCCGAAGGATGAGCTTATAAACAATAAAATGTTATCCTCCTCAAGCTTGTCAAAAATAAAGAGGTACTTGCTAGAAATGGTGGGGGAAAAGAGAGAAAAATGAACCTGTTTGTTACATTTTGATTTTTGGAAAACTGTTAACCACTCTTGAACACGACACTTTTCTTCACCTGGGTTGGGAAAATCCTTTGCCTAACAGTTAATCAAACCATATTGAAAGTCTTCAGCCGGTTTCTGGGTATTAGCTTTGGGTTAATTGTCACCAAGCCATCTGCAGTGTCGTTATGTGTTCAAGAGGACAGTTCAAACAAACCATTCATCTGCAAAATATTTGTCTTCCATTTTGACCATCCCTGAGTCAGTCCTTGCCAATATATTTCTTCAAAACTTGATCTATGATTTTGTGTTGTGGGCTTGCTTACGACGGATCACTTTTTATCGACGACAGCTCATTATCTAGGAATTTGATCTAGAAATCGTCAGTACCTTGAAATCTGCATGCCTCAATGGCATGTTTCTCACCTTCAACGACAGGTTGCATCATTGACCTTCGATCAAATGATTCCGTGACATGTTCGACTTCAGCTCATTCATTCACATCTCATGGATTGTACTGGGTACTTTGAGGGCCATTGACATTACTAGTGGTTACTCTCACACTTTTTAATAGTTCACATTATTGACTGGTAATCAAGTGGTTTCTACCATGTTCGACTTCGACACATTCATTCACATGGATAGAATCGTACTAGTTTGGGAAGTGAAAATCAAGACCCTGGATCTAGTTTCCACCATCCAAGCTATGAGGAATTTTTTTATTCATTGATACAGTGGACTATTCATAAACAGATGGTTGCGTCCATACTGTGTCTACACATGTCTATACTATTGATGTATTGAAAAATCATTCCTGTATCAGAACAGTTTAAGTCAGTTTTCTAGTTATTTTTTATCTGAGTATGGGAATGCCTACCTCAGCGATGATATGTCTACATATATATATTTTTCATTGAATGTTTTTACAGGTTCCGACTGGGGTGTCCACAGGATGATCCTTGAAATGATAAAGTACTTCAATGTTCATACATGACAAACTCTATCTTCATCTATTACAGACTTCGCACTTTAGGGGGCAATCTGTTACACTGAAAATTGTCACCTTGACATTTCTTTGTCCGTATGAGATCATTTTCACTCATATTTTCCTCCTTTGCAAGTCTAAAAACATCAATTCCTCATATCAAGCCTTGAAAATAAGAGAAAAGCTCTCAAAAGTCTCTAAAACTCTGGTATCACACTTTCGCTTTGTCTTACCTGTGGTCCCGCACCTAATGGTCATGTCTCCTACGTACCTGACTGCACTTTCTCTGTGTTAAGGGTGTGGACCCCTGTAAAAGATTAAAAAGGCACAAGTAAGCTTAAAAAGCTCACTTTCAGTCATTTCTAGAAGCTTCTGGAAGGAATCTTGCGGTGGAAAGTCCGCTCTTTTCAGGTTCATGTATCCCATGCCTTAAGGAGCTAACCCCATGATGTGAGGAGATTATCCCTTTGAAGGAGGATTCTATCCCTTCATAGGTGGAACTATAACCTCCTCTTTTGCACTATAAAAAGAGGCATTGGGTAGCCTCAAAGGGAGTTCAAGCTTTAGTATTATTTGAGGTAAAGTGATGTTGAAACTTAAACTTCTTTAGCTGAGATTTCATGAGGAAAGATTACATACCTGTATGTATCTCAGTTGGAAGAGTGCAAGGCTTGTCAGAGTAAAGGAAATTCCTGCTTCGGACCCCAGAAAGACTTGTTCAACATCAAGGCTGAAAAGGTTCTAAGGTTCTTCTACTATTTCAAAGTTAATAAAAATAAGATTGTTTTTCTCAATAAGTTGTCAATTGATTGTTTATTTTATGGATTCCTTGATCACCATAATAGATATGATTTATGAATATATGCTATGTAGGTGCTATTTGATTTTTTTTTGTCTGTGATTGCATATCTTCGAAGATAACTCTTTCGAACGACTGAAGGAATACTACTACAAACAAGCGTTGGATCAAGGTAGGATCGTAACTACTTTATAGCATTTACCTATAAATCATGATATATCTAGAGAAAGATAGATTTAATTGTCTATTTGTTGCTAGACTATCTTCTAATACTAGGGAGATCGGTCTTGTCCGCAAGATCGATTTATCCGGCCAACAAATGGAAAAGGAAAGAAAATTGGTTCTATTAAATTAGAAAAAGAGAAACTCACATGTAAACATTGTTTTTAAAATGGCCATGATGAAGACCATTTTTGGCAACTCCATCTAGATTTGAAGCACAAAAAACTTAAAACCAAAGAGAAGGAGAAAACAGTTGCAATCATTGAACATGACTTAGGTTCATATTCAGGAAATGAAACCAAGATTGCAACAATGGGTTTGAAAGGTGAGAACATAGCAAGCACTATTTCTTCAAGTTGTTCTAATGTAACTCAAGATGATGATACAAGAATTGAACTCTCTCATATTAGAGTTGTTTCAAAGCATACCAAAATAGACACACTATTTAATAGTGGTTCTCAAGCCAATTTGATTTCTGAAGACTTAGTTAAGAGGTTAAAAATAGAAACTATTGCACATCCAAGACCTTATCCTTTAGGCTGGATATGCAAGAATGCAAACTTGCAGGTAACAACAAAGTGCATCCTAAGGTTTGCAATCAATTCAAACTTTCTTGAGGAAGTTGAAATTGATGTAGTTCCGCTTAAGATTTCATGTATTGTTTTGGGAAGTCCTTATCTTTATGATAGGAGGGAAGTATGTCATCGCCATGAGAATAAGTACCACTTGGTCAAGAATGGAATTGAGTACATAGTTAGAGTGCATAAGAAGAAGATGATTTTGTCTCTTATGTATTCAGGACAAATGAAGAGAATAGTGAATGCAAGTCAACATTTTGCTTTGTTAATGTTCAAGCATGATGATGTTTTGAATGAGACCTTTCAAGAAGATGCATCAAAAGAACAAGATGATTTCATTGAGGTTTTTAATCATTGTAATAAGATGTTTCAGGGCTCTAACATGTTGCCTTTGAAAATAGCTAAATAATATATGAAAGATTTGCAGTAGTCCAAATCATCGTTGAACAGTTATGGGAACAAGATGTCGGTGCTTAATGGTGCGAAAATCAAAGAAAAGGTACCAAAGAAAGACGAAAAAGAAGGCATAGGTTACACAAGTAATTATTTTGGGTTTCAAAATGGTACATGGGAATGGCGAAAACACTTGGTCAAAATTCGACTCAAGTACAAGGCAAGACAAGCTAACAATCGCCATGTCGACAATGTTTGAGGTGAGAAATTTTTCAAGTTGTTCAAGTTTCCTTTAATTGACGACCAAGGAAGGAAAATGTTTTTCTCTTCATGGATATTTTTTTGTTCTGTAAATTGTAGGAAATTGAAACATGATGGTATCTACAAAAACAAGATAGGGTCTCCAAAATGAAGGAAAAGATCGATTTTTATGAAAATCTCAAATTGTTGAATTCAAGCAAATTCCAGTGGATTGAGACTAGAAGGGTGAGGGGGTTGTACCCTCATCCACATGTTCAGTAATGTAAAATATTTTAGGGTCAAAAATCTACCAGTGGGGAGGAGTGATCAGGTGCTCAAAATTATGCTCAAAAATGAAAGTTGTAGGAATGGTGTGGAACCTAAAAGACCACGTAGATCTCGTTGTTCTGAATCTGACGCAACTCATTTTACGGTAAACCGAAACCATATGCTCCCGGAAATGTGTTATGTCCACTTTTTCAAATAGGTAAATTTAAAAAAAAAAATTAGGACAACCCAGTCAGCAGTCCGTACAGCTGACTGGGCATGCCTATGTGGCACGGTGACTATGCATATGACTATGTTCCTTGGTGAATGAGATTGTGCCAAGTGGCATTGCCTAGTTGGTTCGAATTGGTATGTTTTAATTATTTTTTGGGTGGCCAATCATAGGTTGCTACGTGGCCCAGCCAGGGGCCACTACGTGGAAGCGCGAAGGCCACCAAAATTGAGTCAAGGTCCGAGCAGAGCGGGCAGGGGTCGAACCCGCGACCTCCAAGCATCCAACAAAATTCTTTACCATTGCGCCACCACGACGAGTCTTAATAGACTAAGGGTTTGGTATAGTTTTAATTTCATATGTTTTCTACCATGGGGGAGGGGACTAGGGTCTAGTCTCTTATGCTTGTAGGAAAAATGAAGAGAACAGTGAATGCGAGTCAAAATTTTGCTTTGTTAATGTTCAAGCATGATGATTTTTGAATGAGTCCTTTAAAGAAGATGCATCAAATAAACAAGATGATTTCATTGATGTTGCTAATGGTTGTAATAATATTTTTCAGGGTGCTAACATGTTGCCTTTGAAAATAGGTAAACAAGATGTGAAGGATTTGCAGGAGTCCATGTCATTGTTAAATAGTGTCGATGGGAACAAGTTGTTGGTGTTGAATGGTGCAAAAATCAAAGAAAAAGCGCTAATTTAGCAAGATTACAAAGAAGTTATAGGTTTCGCAAGTACTTATTTTGGGTTTCAAAATGGTACATGGAAATGGCAAAAACACTTGGTCAAAAGTTGACGCAAGTACAAAGTAAGACAAGCTAAAAATTGCCATGTCGACAATGTTTGAGGGGAGAATGTTTTCAAGTTATTCAAGTTTCCTTTGTTTGACGACCAAGGAAGGAACATGTTTGTATCTTCAAGGATAGTTTTTTGTTCTGTAATTTTTTGCGAAATTTCAGCATGATGGTATCTACAACATCAAGACAGGGTCTCCAGAATCAAGGAAAAAGATCAAATTTTATGAAAAGCTCAAATTGTTGAATTCAAGTTAATTCTAGTGGACTGAGACCAGAAGGGTGAGGGGGTTGTACCCTCATCCACATGCTCAATAATTTAAGATATTTTTGGGTCCAAAATCTTCCATTGGGGAGGAGTTATCAGGTGCTCAAAATTATGCTCAAAAATGAAAGTTGTCAGAATGGCGTGGAACCTAAACGACCACACATATCTCATCGTTCTAAATCTGACGCAACTCCTTTCACCAAAAATTGACACCATATGCTCCCAAAAATGTGTTCTATCCGCTTTTTCAAACATGAATTTTTTTTTTTGAATGCAGGACAACCCAGTCAGCAATCTATACAGTTGGCTGGACATGCCTATGTGGCAAGATGACTGTGCATATGATTGATTTCCTCGATGAATGAGATTGTGCCAAGTGGCACTTCCTGGTTGGTTTGAATTGGCGTGTTTTAATTGGTTTTTGGGTGCCCAATCACATACTGCCATGTGGCCTAACCAGGGGCCGCCATGTGGCAACTCGAGGGCCACCAAAATTGGGTCAAGGTCCGATCAAAGTAGACGAGGGTTGAACCCGCGACCTCCAAGCATCCAATACAACCCTTTACCACTGCGCCACCACAATGAGTCTTAATAGACTAAGGGTTCAGCATAGTTTAAATTTCATATGGTTTCCACTGTGGGGCAGGGGGTCAGGGTCTACCCACAACCCTGGTCACCACCAGGAGCGGGACCATGGGCGGGAGGCTAGTGCCGTGCACCCCCCAACTGACCATAACCACAACATTAAATGTTGGTGACATGTGGCCACCAAGTCAAAGATCGCGGGTTAACAAAACCACACAGATATATGTGTGTGTGTGTGTGTGTGTGTGTGTGTGTGTGTGTGTGTGTGTGTATGTGTGTGTGTGTGTGTGTATCTATATATATATATAACCATATCCGATATGGTATGAAATTCAAACTTAAGGCCTTATTGGAAAAACTAATGCGTCGAAAAATTTGCCCAAAACTTAGGCAATCTGGTGCTTTGTTAGCAGATTTGGGGGTGTAAATGTTGGATGGTGCCGGATTTGGTGGAACTTGTGGAGCGGTTAGTGCCAAAACTTAGGGGAGTCATAACTTACTCAGTGTTTTACCAAATTAGAAGTAGAAAGAGGCTACACAGGCATTTTTGGGCATTCTAGAGCCATTGGAACAAGTTTTCAAAGCTATTTGAGTATTTGTAATCACACTTTTGAGCATAATAGAAGAGGGCCAATACATTGGAAGCTGGACCAAGGAGACATATCCCAAGAGGGGTGAACTCCTTCATCATGTGTTGTTCTGTTACTATTTATGGTGATGTTCATGTCTGTTATATGTTGTTGTTCAATTTTTTTTTATGTTAATTTTCTCAAGAAATTCACATAAAAACTCATTGTTAACTTGAAATTTACCTCATAATTCTCAAGCACTTTTTTAATATTCTAAAGAGGAATTTAGCACAACAAAACTATTTTTCCAATTCATATCATCCTACCCCCTTTCTAAAGGTTGCAACTCTCAACTCCTTGTGTACTACTTTTTAGAATATTTCAAATTGGATCCACCTATTAAAAAATCATCAAACAACCCGTAGGCCACCTTTCATCACATTTTCAAACTAGACCCATAACAATAAAACCAAACATACATGTCAAACTGAAGTATTGAATCTGAGTAATGGAAACAATGCAAATCAACTAAGCATAAAATCATTGAATTGTAGAACCCAACCAGATCAAACAAATATCAAACTGTGTATGTGATTGTACTGAATAAGACTCATGTATGTACATTCTTCCTCTGTATAACACCTACGTACATATCTTAAACTATTGAAAACTTAATCATGAATAACTTTTATATTGAATCAATCACTGAACCATTTATTGAACCAATCACAAATCAACTCACCCAATCATAGATCACTGAACCAATCACATATCACCACATTGTAGCATCATTACCATTCCACACTTAACTCAATCAACATTGTCAGGTATTGATTATCAAGATAGAGACATCATTGACGGACAACAAAAAATAGAGAAAAAATCGTCAAATGTCATCATTAAAGCGCATTGCAAACCCTAATATATATA
Organism: Pinus albicaulis; assembly: GCA_034641835.2. Lineage (NCBI taxonomy): Eukaryota > Viridiplantae > Streptophyta > Pinopsida > Pinales > Pinaceae > Pinus > Pinus albicaulis. The sequence goes on along the minus strand of CM076578.1, from coordinate 21,537,547 downwards.
CATGATTTCCATAGAACAATTCAACATATGTACATGACTATCATGCATAACACTAGCGTACAGATCTCAACATACTGCAAGCTTTATCTCAGAAAATATACGCGACCCTACAAAGATAGGCCCATGTATGTACATGACAAACCTAAAGAAATCCCACGTACATATCTTGAATTACTGATTCAAACCTTCATTGTAATTCACACCATCTGTTAAACCCATATCTCAACATGTATCTCTATATTTAGATCAAATCATCATCATTTCTATAGCTATAACATTATCATCATAGATAGATCAAACAAGTATTTTATTAGCCTTCACAATTTTTTTAGATTTATTATATTTGAACCTTCTCCTTGCTTCTTGGTGCACACCTATTTCAAATTAAATCACATATGGATAGATAATTTTATTGCACACTTAACACCTTGATCTCCATCTCCTTATATAGCTTTAGCCTTGACCAATACCTTAGGTAAATCCTTTGGTAATGTCATTTGTATTCTTTGACAGTATCAAATAATCATTGTCACACCAATTACTATGGGCCAATACCATGGTAATGAGCCCTGGTTTCCAAAATACCATCGTTTCGATTATGTACGTGACTTTTACTTATGGGACCAGCGTATGTACACGACCTTACTTCATAGGACCTCTGTATACTTTCTCAAAATTCACATTTGTATTAGAACTATCATTTGTTTGTTCATAACATCTGTAGCATATTTTTTAGTTCCATAGACATCAATGTTGACATCTTTATTAAGGAGGTTTCCATGAAGGAAAAAAAATTATCCATAATTCCAACAACTAAATGCCAACAATACTATTTAGTTTGTCGACAAGTTCACTGCATTACTTGGCACTTGGAAGTAAGCTATGGAAGAATATACTACTTTCAAATCAAGGGTATTTCAAATCGCACCTGAGTTGGGTCTTTCGTTTGAAGGCCAAGCAACAAATCAAGAAAAAGAAGAAACATCTACAAAAGTTGTGCAATTGCAAGCAGGCGAGAGAGTGCAGCCGAAATATTGACTCGAGGGAGAGTCAATGAATTGTGGTTGGGGCCCGTTGGGTCCTTTGTTTTTGGAAAATTTTGATCAAGTTTTGGTCAGGAAAAGTTGTTCTTGCTGACAAGACAGACCTCCCAAGTGTCCTACGGACAGCTAGCAACAAACAGACAAACAAAAACTATTTTCTCTAGATAATATTCGAATCAGAATTAGCTACAATAGAGGTTTTGAAGACCTACCTGTAGTCTAGCGTTGTTCGTAATGATCTTCTTTCTAGTTGCTTGAAAGAGTCGTCTTCAAAGATCTACAATCACAAACATGAAAAAAAAATCAATAGCACCTGCATAGTATAAACTAATTCACGAATCATATATCTATCAAGATGATCAAGGAATTCAAGAAACAAGTTAATTAATTAAATAAATCATTGATAAAACATGATAAACAAGCTACTTAATTAAAGAACTCATCGAGAAAATGGACTCCATTCATATTATCTTTGTTGAAGAAAGAGCCTTACAACCGTGTCCGCCTTTATGTCGTACAAGCCTTCTTGGGGTCCAGAACAGGTGTTTCCTTTACTCTGACAAGCTTTGCACTCTCTCAGCTAAAATTCACATGGGTGTGTAATCATTCCCACATAATGATTAGTTAAGAGAGTCTAAGTTTCTACAACATTTCTCCTCAAAACTTCTCAAAGTCTAACTCCCTTTGAGGCTGGAATATGGCTTCAATTTATAGGAAAAGAGAAGAGGTTGCAGCTCCACATAAGAGGGTATAGAATCCTCTTTTGAAGGGATTGAGCTCCATAAACCAAGGGGTAGACTCCCATAATGGAGGAATGAACATACATGATAGGAGCGAACCTTCGACCGGATAATTTCTTCTAGAAGCTTCTAGATTTGACTGCTAGGCTTCTAAATGTTACTTTCTGCCTTCATTTTACCTTTTACAGGGGTCCGCACCTTTAATGAAGAAAAGTGTATTTAGCTCCACATGATTTAGAGAAAAATGGTGCGGCACCACAAGCAATGTTAAGAGAAAGTGTGGTACAAGTGTTTTTAAGACTTTTATGAGCTTTTCTCTCAATTTCAAAGCTTGATTTTAGGAACTTTGATGTTGTAGACTTCTAAGGGAGTAATATATGAGTAATGATGAACCCATATAGACACTAAAACGTCATGGTGACAAATTTCAGTGTAAAAAATTCCCCCCGAAAGTGCGAAGTCTGAGAGCATTCAAAGAGTGTGTGCTTTATCGTTTCAAGGATTAGCCTATGGACACCACAGTAGGAATCCTGTAAAAACATTTAATGAAACACACACACACACACACACATATATATATATATATCATCACTGAGGTAGGCATTCCCATACTCAGATCAAAAAACTAACTAAAATTGTTCTGATACAGAAATGATTTTAATATTACATCAATATTGTAGACACAACATGGACACAATCATCTGTAATGAATAGTCTACTGCATAATGAGTAATAAAACTCCTCGCAGCCTGGATGGTGGAAACTAGATCCAGGGTCTTGATTTCTGCTTCCCGAACTAGTACGATTCTATCCATTCTAAATGTGTCGAAGTCGAACATGGTAGAACCCACTTGATTACCAGTCAATGATGTGAAAAATTAAATAGTGTAAGAGAAACCACCAATAATGAAAATGGCTCTCAAAGTACTCAGTACAATCCATGAAATTTGAATAAGTGATGTGAAGTCGAACATTTCATGGAATCGTTCGATCGAAGGTCAATGATGCAACCTATTGTCAAAGGTGAGAAACCTTCCATTAAGGCATGCAGATTCCAAGGTACTGACTGATTCTAGATCAACTTCCTAGATGATGAGTTGTCTTCGATAGAAAGTGATCCGTCGTAAGCAAGATCATGACACAAAACCATAGATCAAGTTTTGAAGAAATTTTTTGCAAGGACTGAGTCAGGGATGGTCAACACGAATGGAGACAAATTTTTTCAGATGAATGGTTTGTTTGACTATATTCTTGAACACATAACGACACTGCAGATGGTTTGGTAAAAATTTCCCTAAGCTAATACCCAGAAACTGACTGAAGACCTTCAATGTGGTTTGATTAACTGATAGGCAAAGGATTTTCCCAACCTAGGTAGAAGTGTGACAAATAGTGTTTTGTTCAAGAGTGGTATACTGATTTTAAATCAAAGTGTAACAAATGGATTTGTTTTCTCTCTTTTTCCCCCACCATTTCTGGCAAGTACCTATTTATTTTTGACAAGCTTGAGGAGGATAACATTTGCTTGTTTATAAGCTCATCCTTCGGATGAGTCCAACTTAGTTTAAAATCGAACCCTAAGAAGGAGTGGTTCATTCCTATTTGTAATCGACAGGTCCTTTACTGTTAAATTTTAACGAGTCCAGTATAGGAGAAACTCGGTGTTTTTCATTTTTAGGGAGTTAGAAGAAAAAACTTAAGAAAACTACATGGGTGTTCTTTTTCGTAATTTTAGTCTCTCAGGCCTGAAAAAGGATAAAATAATGCAGGAGAGAACTCTATTGACCATTATTAGTCAACATATACCTTTTTTGTAAATAGTCAATTTCAGTCCGGAAAAGGGGTAAACTTATACTGAAGGGACGATTGTTCATTTCCTTTAACGAGTTCGAATAGTCAAGTACTCGGCAATATTTTCATATTTAGATAGTCTGAAAAGGGCTAAAGAGTGGACTCCGTGGTTTCGCTTTTTCTTAAATTTTTAAGAGCCCAAAAAATTGATCAAAGTATATTCTTCGTCAAAAATGACTATTTCACCCAAAAAATCCGGTATTCTGCACAAAAAATCAAAAAATTAAACGTACCTGCTTTTAATAAAATAAAAATATTTTGAAAAACAATATCTTTCAAGTGAAAAATAAACAAAATTAAATTTCATTTATTCGAAAAAACTTATAAAAATGATTTTTCCAAAATCATTTTTACCATTTGAGTTCAGAGTGAAAATTTGAGAGCTTTTGGCAAAAAACGCTCCAGAGAAGATTCCGGACAAACTGATTGTTCAAATCGAAAACTGTCTGCTCCAGGTAATCCAAATTCTCTTTTCCTTGCTTTTCATCCATTAATTTCCTTAATTTAGGGTTTAAAATTCATTTTTGGGGAATAAATAGGTTCAAAATTCCGCTCACGGGGGTCCGCGGGTAAGACACACGGTACCTGCGGACCCCGACATTTTCTTACAAAGAAAAATGTCGTGGTCCTGTACTTTTAGTATAGATATCGTGCGTAGCTATGCACTGTCTCTGAACAAAAAGTGTGGGGGGCACCGTGAATAATTTAAAAACACATTTTCTCTCCAATTTACACAAAAGTTTCTTTTTAAAATGATTCTAATCTTTCATTTTGTTCATTGTAGGATATTTACAATGCTTATCTGGCGGGAACGTGAACATGAGGAGGTGGATGAAGCTACAATTATTCATCCACCTACATTACAAGTTTTGAGAGCATGCGGGTTATTAAAATTCTGGGCTATCAACGGCATGAGAGCCCAAGTAGACCTTCTCACTTGGTTGGTAAACAAGTGGGATGTACAGGACCAATGCTTTGTGATTGGAAGAAACCGGCTTGAAATCAAGCTAGAGGACATATACTTTCTGATTGGTTTTTCTAAAAGAGGTGAACCACTTTCTCTATTTTGGGCTAGGCCAGGTGGCCAGTCTATCACTAGCCTGCAACTAGATTTCTGCAATGATGAGGCCGATCCTAAAGACAAACGGATTGATATCAAAACCATCATCCATCCTGAGTTGAAAGTAGTTGCATTTAATGTAACCAGGTTATGTGAAAGTGTAGCTTTACACGTTGCTACTGGATCTCAAATGCAGATTGCAGTGGACTATTTCTGAGGCACCATATTCAATTGGTGCGAGGCAGTGTTGGCTAATATCAAAGGCCAACTAACTAGAGCAAAGAATGAGAAGTTGAATAACTTTGGATATGGATCGATTGTGGTTACTTTTTCTCTAGAGATGATTCCTCTACTGGCCCCGCAACATATTGCAATTGATCATGGTAGAGTCCAAGAGCCTCAGATGATTCGATGGGTTGCTTCGATGGCCCGTCACAACAAGGGTACAGAGATTGTTCGATTCCCCCCTAACTATTTTCGTTGGTTAGAGAACCAACTCTTCATGATAGAATACTTCCCTTATGCCGGGATCGATTACCACGGTGGTCAGGATATGCCACTTCCTCCAGGAGCTCAGTGGGATAACTCAGGTAATAACCATTTTTGACATTTTCTAAATTCTAATTTTTATTTTGTTTTTTTAAATCGTCCAAAACTGATAACAAAAATTTCAAATGCAGATGTGGGTCCATGTCGACTAGTCACTCTCCACCCCTTTGAGAGGAGGAAAAAGGATGCAGCTACAGCACCACCACCACCACAGGATCAAACAGCAGAGATCCTTACTGATTTGGAACACCATCTGGAGCGACTGATTATGGACATCCTAGAGACTACCATAGACGACATTCCACTTCGCTTGCAGAGATATGTCATTGGGGTTCCTGGACCGTTCAGGAGATTCTTGAGCAGGGTGGCATGGGCTGTAGTACATTATCATGATCATTACCACGGATAGTGGATAATCGACTGTATAGACTCATATCATTTTTTGTATCACTTTTTTCCCAATCATAAGGCGTTTTTAACCTATGATTGAGGACGATGTACTATGTTTTGAAACACTACACTATGCTATGATATATTACTATTTCCAGTTACATGTCCAACATGTTATCGAATGTTATTTTGATTTACTACTTTTATTATCGTAAATGTCTGTTTATAACACTAGAAGATATTACATCCACTAATGTGTTTAAATTTCTTGGAATGTGTTGATACTCAATATAATCAAATTCTCGTTCCAAGAGACAAACCTTCAAAAATAATCTTAACAACACTGGGTTTCTAATTGCATACACTCGATTTAATTGCAATACAAGGAGCTCAGAATCTAACCTAACAATCAAAATTTGAATTCCAAATGAAAAGGATTCAGAAAATAACTCAATAAATGCACTTTATTCTACAATACTATTTGTCGTTTGACCGAGGATTACCCCAGGTATAGATACTAACTTGTCAGTGGGTGAATAAATAACCCAGGCTGTAGAAGAAATGTTACATGTACTACGACAAGCACCATCAGCAAAACCAATGTATGTTTGAAAAGACGTCGACATCTGCAATATCAAGAGTAATCCAAATAAGCAGGAATAGTAGTAAAAGCACACTTAAGCTAGGCACACGTTTCTAATCTATAGCACACCAGCTAAAAAAATAACTAATATATAGAAAATATCTCCACAAAATAATCAAGCATAATATCTCTTCAGATAAAGCCCATTTCTGGGTTTTCCTAAAGAGACCCCGTCAAAATCAATCAATTCATAGGCCCCTTTTGCAAGTTGTCTCTTGACAATATAAGGACCATGACACATGGGTTCGAATTTCCCAGCCCCTAGATTATCGTTAGCTTGATCATATACCAAAACTAGGTCTCCTTCTGAAAAAATATGAGGTCTAACACTTCTATCATACTGAGCTTCCATTCATTTCGCATGAGTCTTGGTAGCTAATGCAGCGGTGCACCAATTCTCATCTAAATGAGCTAAGTAAAAAAAGCATTTTTCCTCCTTAGAGGTAGCTGGTAGTAACTCTATGGCTAGTTGGAGTGACGGTATCTCGCATTAAATTGGTAATACTGCTTCTAAACCGTAAACTAGTTGAAAAGGGGTAAAACCTGTTGATGTTTTTGTTGAGATCCGATATGCCCAAAGTGTTGAAAAGAGCATGGTATGCCAATTAGATTTATGAATTTCGATGATTCATTTGATCATGATGACTAAAAATTTATTAATCACTTCGACCAGACCATTAGCTTGCAGATAATATGGTGTAGAACTTTCATGGCGCAGGCCAAGTTTTTCAGTTAGCTCGGTCATCATGATGTTTCGAAAATGACTCCCAAGGTCAGTAATTATCGCTTGGGGTACAACGAAATGAGCAATCACATGATTGAACACGAAAGTAGCTACAGTTTTGCCATATGCCGCAAATGTAGGCATCGCCTCAGCCCACTTGGTAAAATAATCTACTGCGAGAATAATATACCCATGCCCCCTGGCCGAGTGAGGGTTACATGTAATGAAGTCAATGCCTCATTTTTCAAAAGTGTTGGTCACTTTAATTGCTTTCACAATTCAAGCTCCACATAAATTGTCAACCCGAGGAAGTCTTTTTATTTCAAAGATAATCACGCACTGGATATGCTCAATTTCAAAAGCAGAAACAATGTTGTAGTAAAAAGCCACACAATTATCAATCTTCACAAATCTACTTATTCACACTCTGTTTAATCAAAGCTGAAATCCACTTAAGTTATAGCAGAAATAATTTCTATGTTGCAGTTAAAATCCAAACAAAGGAAGACCAATCTGCAAGAAAAGAAATCAATCAACCATAGCAGGAACAGGACCCTATTCCTTAGTTAGGAACTTCAGCACCTGCTGCCTGACACTTAATCACACTGTAGGAAAGGTAGCTTCAAGAGACCAAGACCCTATTCCCATGAACAGGAACCTTCAGCACTTGTTCTCTTGTTTCTAATCACACTGCAGGAAAAGGAAAGCAATGAATGGGAGTAGGACCCTATTCCTTTATACAGGAATCTTCAGCACCTGCTTCCCAGCATCATACACTCATACAATTAATAGAAATGGATTTCTCAACTTCCAAGAGTGAATGTGTTCAATACATGCAGCGCTAAAGAAACAGAGTACTACTAAATTGTGCAACTAGTGTTCAACAACAGTATTAAAGTAAAGTGCAAACAACGTAAATAATTAAATGAATTACAGGAACCAAAGGGTGAATCTTGTGAGGAAGGCGGGCCCTTTCCCTCTCACGAGATTCCCCGGGGAAAGAATTAAATTAGAGCGCTCAAAAGAAGAATTTATTCATCTGTCAAAGTAAATGATACATTACAGATGGAGACTAGCTCCAGTTCTCACACAATGTTCTCCTGTAGCTTTACAACAATGAACTCTCCTCTAATGATGATGTCTCCTCTTTTTAAAGAGGAGACATCTTTTACAATTTACATGAGAGCAAATCTACGTTATCCCAAATCTGTTCTTTTTCCCAAAACAGGACTATTCTGTTCTTCCAAAAAAAGATACTGTTACAACAGAGACAACAAGAATGCTATCTTTAGGATAATCCAGGTAACCGTGTCTTCATGTTGTTACTACTATTCCACAAAAGGTTCTTCCAGAATCGCAAATTACGCATGACGGAATTTGCGTGCTTGACGGCTGTTTCAGCAACTGAGTCAGCTGTTTCAGCAACGGCCGCTTGTTCCTAGCAACGCATATAACTTATCTGCGATCTTTGGACTTATGTTAGCAACGATGCTCTTCAATTAATGATAAAATATAAGAGTATTATGGAATTAAATGTAAAACAGTTTAAACATATAATAAAGAGGAGGATTTTATATACCTTGGGATAAAGTAGATGAAAATGATAATGGAATCCTTTCTAATCATGATTATAAAAGTAAAATGGTGTCAAAGTATATAGCAAAAATGATACATAGTGGAGTCCTAACATCCCCCCCAGCTAAAAATGTTGCATGTCCTCAGGCAACCCCTAGTCTGAATCAGAGTCTGAGTACTGGGACTGAGCATGCAAATTACTCAAGCAGTAGCTGGAGAAGGTGGCATCTGTAGGAGCTCTGAATCCTCTATTTTTCTGCAAGTGTTGCCATGCCAAGGCTTCATCTCTTTCAGTCAACTGGTAATGACACTGATATTTCTCTGAAGGCAGCCATAAAATTGGAAAATGAAAATGATACCCAATCCAGTTTACTCCACAATGTTGAATGCAACCAATGTAATTAGGAACCCTGGATAATGCAGCCTGAAGATTGTGAGGGTTAAAAGGGTGATAATCCTGTCTTTCTTTACATGACTGCTGCCAAAACATAATATTGGCCTTCAATGCAGCAGTACCCTTTACTCTAATTTGCTGTTGACACTTAGAAAGTGTTGAAGCCTGTAATTGTTGTATATACCTATGCATTCCTCGCTTCTGTAAGAATTTATAATATTGTGCTATGAACATGGCTGGTCTTAAAGGTTCTGGTCTGATCCACAGGAGTTTATTCTCCTCATTATGACTGCTTGCAGTGAACGCAGTTTGCCAAGTGAGCTGGTTAGACAAAAATGAAACAAATGCCCTTATTTGTATATCTCCTACAATTGGAATAAGATTAACTCTTCTATTGTCGGGAATGGCCTCATTATGAAGGTAGAGTTCGCACAGCAAATGCTGGTCACTCTCGGGGGCCTCATTAAAAGTCTCAACAAATTTCTCTGAAGTAATTAACTCATACGGTCTGCCATCTTTTATTGCTTTTAATTGAAAATAAACTAATCGTTCAGAAAGAAAGAGAGAGTAGTTTACAGAGGGTTTGCGCGTAGCCATCAACTTCCGGACTAATGAAAACATCAAGGCCATCTTTTCCTTAGATTCCTTGACTTCCTTTTTAGAGTCCTTGAGCTGTTGCATCATTTTTTCCCAACTATCCCAGTTGGCATATACATGGTTCTGCCATGCTAGCTTATGCTGGCGTAATATTGTATCTTGTTCCTCAGCATATTGCTTCTTCCATTTGTTCATCTGTTCCAATTGATTCCATGGCAAGGTCCGTGTCCTGGCATCAGAAGTACTGGGTTGGGACGTTGTTTGAATGGCTACACTGACTAACTTAGGCCGAGATATCTGTAGTGGTGCTTCTGTCTGAGTGGCTGCATTAACTGGCACAGGGTGAGGTATCTGTGGTGGTGCTTCTGTCTGAATGGCTGCATTAACTAGCAAGGGACGAGATATCTGAGGTTTAATTTCTTTTTTCTTCCTTTATAGAGAGCCCTACTGGTTCTTGTGGAGCAGTAGGGCATCCCTCTTTTATTCCAGCTGATGTAGATGCCTCAGATAATTGAATTTTAACTAGTTTGTAGCCTGCCTCCTGGTAAATGTTGCCACACTCATGACACATGTATTCCTTGCATGGCTCCTTATTTTGCGTTGAGGCTGTGTGTGCTAACATATAGAGATTCAGTTCTCTATCAAAGGCCTCTCGTGCCAAGGTTAATTCATTCTTGTAGGCTTCCAATTCAGACTTCAGGAATTCATTCTCCTCCAATAAAGATGTCATAGTATGTAAACCCTGTGCGCTAGTTGACTCTGTTGGGGTAGTCTGCTGATGCACAGTCGTAGCTGGTTCTTGTGGGACAGCTACTGCTGATCTCCCACTATCATCATGCTTGGTGTATTTTTGTACCACAGTGGCTGGTTCTTGTGTTCCAGCCTCTGGGTAAGTGACTGGTTCTTGTGTGACAGTCACTGCTTGAGCCATAAACAATGTCGTATTATCCCGGGGCACTGGTTCTTGTGTGGCAATGCCACCGGACGAGACGGGTTGGGAGGTTTGAAATGGGGATGAAGATTGGAGTTTTAACATAATAGTGGCAGGGTCAGGGGAAATGGAGGTCAGTCCTGTCTCAACAGTCATCTTCATTTTTCTTTTTGGTAGGAAAGCAGCAAAGTCACTGCCTTTCCTTTTCTTTGAGGGGGAGGGTTCTTCTCTGGGGGAAGGGCTTTCAGAAGAAGTGAGAATTTGAAATTTAGCCCTTGTCCGTCGTTTGGAGACTGAGACTGTTGGGGTTCTTTTCTTTTTATAAGTGGGTGGGGAAGGGGGTGTTAGAGAGTCGTCACTAGGGACAGAAATAGTGGGGACAGTTGACTCTGCTAAGTGGGGCGAGCTCGGGGTTGGGTCAACTGGGAAATATGGAATATCGTCCTGCTGTCCTTCATAAGGAATTTCAGGAGTATCATGAGAACTTTCGGGTTGTTGGGACGTTTGAGCCTGCTGAGGAATTTCAGGCAGCTGGGGAACAGGGAGTGGGACATGCAGAGGGGGATTTTGCTGAGCAAAACCCCTCTGTATCAACAACTGGCATAAACGGTGGTGGGTGAGGGATAACATTGGGAATTTAGACCGTCTACAATAATAAGACATGTTTCTAATACAACCAAGCAGATAATAGGGGATATTAATTAGTCGTCCATTTCTCAAATGATTCATCAAGACAAAATCGTGATTGTACACTACCTGGTAACGCCCTTCACACGTTAAGTAGTGTTTGATGAACTCTGCCACCGATGGCCATGGTTGAGGAAGTGAGTGCAGACTAACCCCGCGGCCTTTGAGTTCAACTGGCTCATCTGGACGAAGAAAATCTTGCTGCGCATTGAGAATAACCTGCTTTCTGCTGAACCAACGAGTACCAATAGCTGGCAACCCTGATACCTGAACTATGTCCTCCTCTGTTACTGAAATGCGAACCCCTTGGACCACTGAAAAATCGCCTTGAAGGTTTTGTGCAAACTCTAAGACTTGTTCCTGGTCAAATTCACCCAACCTTTCAAAATATACTGTCCATCCCGCTTGTTGGAAAATCTGATAGGCTTCAGGAAACAATTGAAGAAGATTTATGGAGCCGGGCTCATGTCTAATGGCCGACCCTCCCATAGCTATAGCTTTGAGTTATACGCAGAGGCACAGAACACAGTAAACACAGACCCTGATCGCGCTAGTTGTTGCAACAGAGGCTGCAAGGTCTAAATGACGGCGGAAGTGGATATGACAAGGGACAGAGGATTGGTTAATGCGAAATGATTGTTCAATTTTTGAAATTCCCCCCCCTACGTATGGTGTAATGATGATTGGGCGTGTAAATATTTGTAATCATTATGAATGAAATCCTCTCTTTAATATAATTTAACTGAATTACATTAAAACCTCATACCTTACATTTTTACCTTCGGTTTAATAATTCGAAGTGTCGAGTGCTTCAAAAATGGCTTAATACACATGGAAGAATCTATAGATTTCTCTGAAATTTAGAACAGGAGTGTAACCGGATCTTGCTCTGTGCTGAATAATTTTTCACCCAAAGGATCTGAAGTATAATCGTGGAGAACCAAAAAGCTTATATAACAGTGAAGAGAAATGATGTTTTAGTGATAACAGGTTGCTGAAACTGGTGTTTCAGCAACGGAAAAATGAACGATACGTTGCTGAAACAGGTGTTTCAGCAACGGGAAAAATCGGAAAAATGGGATAAATGACTTGGGTCCGTAAGAAGTGGGGAAAATATTTGATAGGGGATAATTTCAACAGTAAGGGATAGGGAATACTAGGTGAAGGAAGATATTTCAGGAATGGTAGGAGTGGGAAAGATGGAAAAATGGAAATAATGTAGAAGTGAGGATGAAGGGATATTGCTAGGAAATAGGGTAAAATGAAGGGAACAAGATTCTGTGATTGAAGCTTCAGATCTTCTCATGATGAATCTGTCCTCCTTAATGAGCTTTTCCAGAATCTGCAAAATTCAATTGTAATATGCCAATCCTTGACAGGGATTATTAGTGCTAAATCTAATCTAATACTAAAAATACAGTGCAGAAAATTAAATGCTGTGAGGAGCAGAAGACTCCCCTAGAAAAGATAATGAATATCAGTCATGCAAGCAGTCTTAAAATCCTCTTTAGAAACAGGGCGCTGGTATAGACGGAGCCTATGACCATTGACTAGTAGAGGTGTTTTAGAATCATCAATTGTTAAAAGTCTTACCGTTCCATTTGGAAAAACAACATCTACCTCATATGGTCCAAGCCAGCGTGTACGTAGCTTACCCTGAAATTTTCAAACCGAGAGTCATACAACAAGGCCCAATTACCTTTTTGGAACTGCTTGTGTTTGATAATTTTGTCATGCCACTTCATCCTTTGTTGCTGTATCATGGTTGTTTGATGGATGGCATCTAATCTCTTTTCATCCAACTCCATAAGCTGCTGCAACCTAGCTGTCTGCACATCATTCAAGTCAAGATTAACAGCTAAAGCAGTTCTTAGAGTTTTAATCTCAAATTCCACAGGAAAAACAGCATTTTTACCATAAACCAATTCATAGGGAGAAAAACCTGTAGTGTTTCTCCAAGTAGTTTTGTAAGCCCATAATGCCTCAGGGAGCCTTTGGGACCAATCCTTCCGGTTGTCCTTCACTGTTTTAGTTAGAATGGCTTCTAAAACTTTATTTGTGCTTTCCACCTGCCCATTGGCCTGGGGGTGGTATGGTGTAGTCATTCTATGTTAAATATGATATTTGTGAAGGGTAGATTTAAAACCATGAGAATTAAATGGAGGTCCTCCATCAGTAACTAGCTCTCTAGGAATTCCAAATCTAGTAAAGATTTCTTCAAATAAGAAAGCTAGGACAGCCTCTTCATTGGCTCTAATAAGTGCTTTGGCCTCCACCCATTTAGTCATATAGTCTGTACAGACTAATATATAAGTTCTTTGATTGGATGGAGGGTTAATGGGTCCTATAAAATCCAAGGCCCATCTTTCAAATGGTTCAGAAACTACCCGGGGGTTTAATGGCATTTGGTCTCTATGATTGGGTTGACCCATTCTTTGGCAGTTGTCACAAGCCCTTACATACTTCTTTGCATCCTTGAATAATGAGGGCCAATAGTAACCCATCCTCAGAATTTTGTGTGCTGTTCTCTTATCAGCAAAATGCCCTCCACAAGGGCCATCATGACAAGCTTTCAATATGTCATACACCTCATCTTCTCTAATGCATCTTCGGATCTCCTGATCAAGCCCAGTGTAGAAAAGACACCCGCTTATCCAGCTGTACCTGGCACTTTGTTGAACAATTCTTCTTTTTTCTCTGTATGACAGGTGTGATGGTAATTTTCCTGCAACCAAATAATTAGCAATATCTGCATACCATGGAGAGTGAGCAGAAACTGCAAACAAATACTCATCAAGAAAAGAATCATCTACTGGAATATCATTGTCAGTTTTTAACCGTGAAAGGAAATCAGCCACCACATTTTCTTTACCAGGCCGATCTACAATTGTGATATCAAATTCCTGCAGTAATAATAGCCATCTGGTAACTCTAGCATTTGTAACAGATTTGTTCATTAAATACTTAATAGCCGAGTGGTCAGTGTGCACAAAAGTAGAATAACCAGTGATGTAGTGTCGAAATTTATTAATGGCATAAATTACTGCAAGAAACTCCTTTTCGGTAACTGTATAATTAAGCTCAGCAGGGGTCATATTCTTACTGATAAAGTAGATAGCATAAGGGAGATGATTTTCCTCTTGTCCCAAGACAGCTCCAATTGCAGTGTCTGAAGCATCAGAAGATATATGAAAAGGGAGACTCCAATCAGGCCCCCTCAAAATAGGAGCAGTAGACAATTGATGCTTGATTTCTTCAAAAGCTTTCTGACAAGAATTAGTCCACTTAAATTCAGCATTTTTCATAAGCAACACAAATAATGGAGAAGCTATCTTAGAGAAATCTTTAATAAATCTTCTGTAGTATCCAGCATGTCCTAGAAAACTTCTCACATCAGTTTGAGTTTTAGGAACAGAAAGATTTTGAATGACCAATATTTTAGATGGATCTACCTGAATACCTTGAGATGAAATAAAATTTCCAAGCACTATTCCTTCACTCATCATCATATGGCATTTTTCAGTGCTTAAGGAGAGGTGAGCTTGTATACATCGTTTAAGTACTTTCTAAAGGTTTTGTAATGCATCTTCGAAAGACACACCATAAGGAGTAAAATCATCCATAAATATTTCCATAGAATCATTCAGCATATCAGAAAAAATTCCTATAACAGCTCTTTGAAAAGTTGCTGGTGCATTACATAGCCCAAATGGAAGGACTCTATAGGCAAAATTTCCCCAAGGGCTGGTGAAAGTGGTCTTGTCTTGGTCTTGGGGTGCAATTCTTATCTGATTATACCCACTGAATCCATCTAGAAAAGAAAATAATTTCTTCCCTGCCAGACTATCCAACACCCGATCAATGAAGGGTAAAGGAAAGTGATCCTTTTGAGTAGCTTTGTTTAAGGCTCTGTAGTCAACACATACTCTCCATTTCCCGTTTTTCTTAGGGACAATTACCAATGGGGAAACCCATTCACTGTCAGATATAGGGTATATAAATCCTGCATTAAGCAATTTTTGAAGTTCTTCCTTAACAATTTCTCGTAAATTAGGATTCATTCGTCTTTGGGGTTGACAAACAGGTCTGCATCCCTCTTTAATGTAAATTCGATGAGTACATAATTCAGAAGAAATACCTTTCATATCCGTGTAATCCCATGCAAATGCCTCCTTATATTCATGCAATAACTTCATTAATTGCTGTGTTTCAGCATCTGTTAGATCAGGATTTATGCTTAATGTCTTGCCGGGTTCAATTTCAACTGTTATACTTTTAGATGAGATGGTGGTTAAAGTCTGAGATGAGTCTTCAGATCCAATCTTTTCTTGTATATCAGTTTCAAAAATTGCAGTTAATTGATTGTGTGTTTCAGCAATGACAGAAGAAGGTTCACAAATAAAATTATTAATTATCTCATCCTCTGTATTGTCTTTAAGAGTTAAAGCCTGTCCAATAGTTAGAATAGGCTGAACAGCATTATCATCATAATCCATCCATATAGAATCTTCATTATTAATTATTGGTGTAGCATGAGGATAAAGAGTAAGCTGTTTTGTTTCATAACCATTAGAAATTGTCATTGAACTAGATCTGCAACTGATAAAAGCATCAGCTGTGGCCAACCATGGCCTTCCTAGAATTAAGGGATGTCCCCCCAGCTTTTTTTTAGTCTGCAATACAACAAAATCAGCTGGGTATTTCCAGGATTCAACTGAAATAAGTAGATCCTCAACAACTCCTTCAGGTTTAATTGTAGAACGATCAGCCAACTCTAGAATGGTGGGTGTATCTCTGATTGTGTTATTCAGCCGTAACAATTGTGAAGTTTCAAGAGTCATTATGTTAATTGCAGCACCTAAATCTACCAGAACTTGGGGAATCATTGTTTTACCAATCTGAACTGTCACTGTAGGATGGCCGGGATCACCATATTTCACAGGAGGGGTTTTTCCGGACATTAATGCAGACAAGTCCCCCATCACATGTACTGTAAGGGGGTCCTTCGATTTCCTACCAGGTTTCTTAACACAAATATCCCTTAGTGTTCTGGCATAAATTGGTACATCTCTTAATGCTTGTAAAAGTGGAATTTTAACATACAAATTTTGCAATTCCCCTAGAAGATTAAAAGCAGGTGTTTCAGCTGTTCTGGTTAAAACCAAACGCTCGGGGAATGGTGGTTCTATTATTTCAACATTTTTGTTAGAAGGTGGTTGTGCTTTCTTATGTTTCTCAGTTTCCTCTTTATCAGAATCAGAAGAAGTTATGTCAACAATAATAGGCTCTACTATTTTTCCAGATCTCAAATGAATATCGTTACATTGCATAGTAGGAAATATAGACTGATTCTAAATATCAATAACTTGCACAACTTTATTATTGGGGTTAGGATTTGGTTGCACAGGTAGCTGGGGTCTCATTTGGTTATTTGGCGGAGCACTTGATGGCAGAGGAAGTGGTTGTTGGAATTGAGGCAATTGATTTGGATACGGGAGTTGTTGACTTCTCCAATTTGAATTCCAAGGGTTAAAAGAAGATGGCTGCTGTGAGGGCCAGGGAGTCCACATTGAAGGATCAACAAAGGGTGGGTTTGATTGCTGCATGGGTGAGAAATTCATTTGGTTGAAGGGTGGGTATTGCATTTGATTGAAGGGAGGGTAATTTGTTTGTCCGAAAGCAGAATAATTGTTCCAACGATTAAATGGCATACTGGAATTCATACCTTGTCCTTTTGGTTGCCATTGTCTTCTTTGAGTTAGCAAGTAAACTGCTTCAGCTTCTTCTTCCGTTGGCTGTAATGCTGCCTTTATTCCTGGTAGAGATGGACATTGTTTTGTTTCATGATCTTTCTCACAAAGGGTACAAATTGGTATTTTATCCATTGGGCATTCCCTTAGTGGATGTTTGTCTATGCACTTCGGGCAAAAGACAGCTAGAGTTGCTTCTGCTTCAGCCTGCTTCTTCTTAACCTGCAAAGTGTCAATTTGTGAAGCAAAAGAACTTAACATCTCAGTTTTAAATTCTTCAAGTAAATTACCTATTTCAGCTCTTGTTGCTCTACCATTGGCTGATTTCTGCACTCTTGAATAGGTGGAATCTCTTGTTCTGTTTCTTGCAGCTCCCCTAGAACACCTCTTAGCAAGTTCACAAATCTCATCATATGATTCCTTAGATATATCTCCTTTGGCAAGCATGTTTAACATATCTAAACAATCATCCCTTAAACCTTTAAGTAATATTGTTTTGCGAATTTCCTTACTTATATTCGGATGGTCAGATCTCTGTATATTGTACTGCAGCCTTTCTATATAGTCCTCCGGACTCTCATCCGTCTTTTGTGCCATATTGAATAGTTCATCCTTATTTTCTCTCGTCCGGCAGTAGTCTTGATATTTAAGCAGAAATTTCTGTTTCATCTGCTCCCATGTTGTGATCACCTGACTTCCAAGGCTCATGAACCATCTTAAAGCGTTCCCTTTTAAGGTGGCTGGAAACAGTTTCAACTTTTGAGCATTAGTAACATAATCATAACTTCTGCATAATATATCAAATTCAAAAAGAAATTCATCCGGATCTTCAGAGGATAAACCATGAAAGTTAGGTAAAGCAGAAAATGGAATATTTTTCATAGGAGTTATCCCTGCAGGGAGATCACTGATAGGAAATCCCAAGGTAGAGAGGGAATTTTCATTCCTTCCTTCTCCTTCAGGATCTACACGTCCTCCACCAAAGAAACCATCATTGTTTCCTTCCATTGTTGGCTCTCTTACTGCACTTGCTCGATCGTCAAGATCTTCTACTGGCTCTTCAATGTTTTCCACTGGTCGTCCAACGCTCTCTACTATTTCCTCAATGTGCTCTGCTGATTTACTAACACTCTCTTCTGACTCTCCAGTACTGACTGCTGGTTCTTCTATATTTTCAGGACCCACAACTTCCTCTGTTTTGAGTGCTGAAGTTTTGATTTTCGAGAACTTAATCTCTGTGATGATTCAGCCTTTGATACAATCTCGTCAATGAAAGTTTTTCTTCCTCCCCTTCCTTTGCCTTTGCCACCTGTGGGGTTAGTTTTCTTCTGGTTTCCGCGTCCTCTAATACAATCTTTACATTTAAAAAGAAAAGATTAATGCTTTTGAAATCTATAATTACCTTCCCCGGCAACGGCGCCAAAATGTTGGTCGCTTTAATTGCTTTCACAATTCAAGCTCCACATAAATTGTCAACCTGAGGAAGTCTTTTTATTTCAAAGATAATCACGCACTGGATATGCTCAATTTCAAAAGCAGAAACAATGTTGTAGTAAAAAGCCACACAATTATCAATCTTCACAAATCTACTTATTCACACTCTGTTTAATCAAAGCTGAAATCACTTAAGTTATAGCAGAAATAATTTCTATGTTGCAGTTAAAATCCAAACAAAGGAAGACCAATCTGCAAGAAAAGAAATCAATCAACCATAGCAGGAACAGGACCCTATTCCTTAGTTAGGAACTTCAGCACCTATTGCCTGACACTTAATCACACTGTAGGAAAGGTAGCTTCAAGAGACCAAGACCCTATTCCCATGAACAGGAACCTTCAACACTTGTTCTCTTGTTCCTAATCACACTGCAGGAAAAGGAAAGCAATGAATGGGAGCAGGACCCTATTCCTTTATACAGGAATCTTCAGCACCTGCTTCCCAGCATCATACACTCATACAATTTAATAGAAATGGATTTCTCAACTTCCAAGAGTGAATGTGTTCAATACATGCAGTGCTAAAGAAACAGAGTACTACTAAATTGTGCAACTAGTGTTCAACAACAGTATTAAAGTAAAGTGCAAACAACGTAAAGAATTAAATGAATTACAGGAACCAAAGGGTGAATCTTGTGAGGAAGGCGGGCCCGTTCCCTCTCACAAGATTCCCCGGGGAAAGAATTAAATTAGAGCGCTCAAAAGAAGAATTTATTCATCTGTCAAAGTGAATGATACATTACAGATGGAGACTAGCTCCAGTTCTCACACAATGTTCTCCTGTAGCTTTACAACAATGAACTCCCTTCTAATGATGATGTCTCCTCTTTTTAAAGAGGAGACATCTTTTACAATTTATATGAGAGCAAATCTACGTTATCCCAAATCTGTTCTCTTCCCCAAAACAGGACTATTCTGTTTTTCAAAAAAAAGATACTGTTACAACCGAGACAACAAGAGTGCTATCTTCAGGATAATCCAGGTAACCGTGTCTTCATGTTGTTACTGCTATTCCACAAAAGGTTCTTCTAGAATCGCAAATTACGCATGACGGAATTTGCGTGCTTGACGGTTGTTTCAGCAACTGAGTCAGCTGTTTCAGCAACGGCCGCTTGTTCCTAGCAACACATATAACTTATCTGCGATCTTTGGACTTATGTTAGCAACGATGCACTTCAATAAAATATAAGAGTATTATGGAATTAAATGTAAAACAGATTAAACATATAATAAAGAGGAGGATTTTATATACCTTGGGATAAAGTAGATGAAAATGATAATGGAATCCTTTCTAATCATGGTTATAAAAGTAAAATGGTGTCAAAGTATATAGCAAAAATGATACATAGTGGAGTCCTAACAAAAAGGACCGACAAAAATTATAGGGTGAAGAGGAGCAGGTGGTGCATGCATCTTTCAATAAAAGATTTGAAAATTATGGCATTTTCAGACCGCATAAATACAATCTTTAAATAAGGACAGACAAAAATAACCAGCGCGCAATATATTTTGGGTTGTGGCATACCCAGACATATGAGTGCCGCATGGTCAAGAGTGACAGTCATTTAAAACCTTTTTGGCTTCTTCATGGGTAAGAAAACGTCGAAAAACAGAGTCCGCACCACGATGGTATAGTGTGTCGCCAACAATATGATATTGTTGAGACTGGAAACAGATTTTACGTCATTGTGACCATGAAAGTTCGGGCCGAAAAGATTGGGTCTAAAGATAAACGATGATATCTCCATGCCAAGGATCAAAAGTACTAATAAGAAACAAGGAATTGTCTGCGATCGGTTGTTCTTCCATAGTTTCTGTATCAGTATGTGGGAAGTCACACATAAGTTCAGCAAATATCAATGATTTCTTTGATTTGGATTTTTCAAATTCCAAGTCAAACTCCTGTAGGATAACGATCCATTTGGAGTATTTTCCCCCTAGCAATTGTTTGGTCAAAATATACATCATAGGGTTACAATCAGAAATCACGATTGTTTTGCGTAAAAGTATGTAATGATGAAAACGTTGGACAACTTGAATGGCTGCAAAGGTCGATTTCTCCACATGTGAATATTTGATTTCATTCAGATGCAAATTTCAACTAAGATAGTAAATCACATGTTCACCATGGAATTCATCTTCCTGAACTAGAACCATTCCTATCGTGGAATCGGAAGCGGCAAGGTTCAAAAAATAATCCTGGTTGTAATTGGGAGGATGCAGTAATGGTGCATGGGTCAATGCATGTTTAAGCACATCAAAAGATTGATCAGCAATCTCGTCCCAAAAGAAAGGAATATTCTATTTTAACAACCTGGTAAAACCTTTCGTTAACTCGGTGTAGTTAGGAATGAATTGACGTAAGAAGTTTGCTTTCCCTTGCAAACTTTGGAGTTGGCGAAGAGTAGAAGGAGGAGGTAAATTGATGATAGCCTCAACCTTCAATGGATTGACACGAATGCTTGCATTTGAGACAATAAATCCCAACAATCATCCAAATTGTACACAAAAAACACATTTTTGAGGATTCAGACGAATCTTATAATGCCTACATCATATAAAAATGGCTCGTAAATTAATGATATGATCTGCTTTGCACAAGGAATGAGCATGAAAATCATCGAGGTAGGGTTGCATAATGTGTTTAATGTCATGAAATGCATAAGATATTTCCCTTTGAAAAGTGGCACCAGCATTCATAAGTCCAAAAGGTAATTTGCGATAAGAAAAAGTCCCCCATGGAAAAATGAAAGTTGTTTTAGGTTGATCTGCAGGGAGTATGTTGATTTGATTGTAGCCGAAAAATCCATCCATGAACGAAAACATTTCACTTCCAGCACAATCATCAATAATTTGATCGATATAAGGGGTTGGATAATTATCTTTTGGACAAGCTCGATTTATATCCCTATAATCGATACATACTCATATTGTTCCTCATTTTTTATTGATAGGAAGGATATTAGATACCCAATCCATTAACGAAATCGGATAAATAAAACCTACACGAAGTAATTTTTCAACTTCTGCTTTAATAGCGGCAGCTTTTTGTAGATTTATCTGACGTAATCTTTGTCTAACGTGTTTAGCATCCAGGTATGTCTTAATTTCATGAACAACAATTGATGGATCGATTGCTGGCATTTCTTCATATGACCAGGCGAAAATGTTGCGGAATTCCTAAATTAGGGCTTTATATGCTTAGATTTCATCAGTCGTACAAGAAGCACCTATATGAATGTTTTCAAAAATTCTAAGTTTTACTGAAATGTCAAGGGGAACCGTTGTAGAAATGTTTTCTAAATTCAATTTAGAATCGGAAGATGAGAGAGGATTCTGAGGTTATTTGACGTAATCAGTAGTAAAAATGGAGGAAAAATCATTCTCCAAATTATAAAGATTAGGTAAAAACGAAGACCTATGATGCAGATATTCCCATGGTAATTCATCGATAGACAAGAATTCATGAATACTTCATCGATATTGAATACTTGTTGACAAAGATCCAGAATTAATGTCGAAGCTGAGCTCGATATTGAAAGTGACTCCTCATTGATCACATTCACTGGATCAGATTTAGTTGAAGGAGTATCAGAAAATGACTGTATTGTCTTATATGTTAACTCAAAAGGACTCAAAGGCATCCCGCCATCAAAAGAATCCAGTTCTGATTCTGAAGGTACTATCCAAGGATCATCAAAGGAAATAGTACTTGATGTAATCATATTGATGTTAGCAATAGGAGGCGGTACGTTGGGAGCAGGTAGGGAAAAAGTTCCCAATAAAGCAGAATCTTTAAGAAAACCTACTCCAACATCCTTATAAGGGATAGTCAATTTTCCGATATGCTGGATGCTATCAGTAGAGGCTGGGTCAGATGAATAATATGAGAGCTGATCTATTTTAACGATCTTTCCTTTATGAGGAAACATGATAAGATAAAAGACCAACGATATAACAGAAATCATGGCATAAGACAAACTGCAACCCAGGAGAAGGTTGTAATCCAGAGGGGCATCAACCACTTCCACATCCAGATTAACAGTTTTTCCTTCGACCTCTATTGGTATATCCTGTAAAATGCCATACGGATGGAAACTTCTTCCATTAAAATCTTTGAGGATAGTCGGCGATTGGTTGATTGTCGAAGAACCAATTGATTTCCAACATTTTAACGACATAATACACGTAGAAGCCCCTTCATCAACAACAGTACGAAAGATACGTTTCTTTTTTACTATTACCGGAATTTGAAAAGCCATTTGATGGGGTAGGCGGGGTGTAAAATTCTCTAAATCGAAGATCATGAGGTTCGAATCCTAGAGTTCTACGGCTCCTAAGGCTGAAAATAGTAATTTTTTTTGGGTTGGGCATGATTGCAGCACTTCCAAAGCCAACATTGCTGAAGGGGAAATGGCCAAGTCTTCAACAATATTGTAATTCTGAGCAGCTCTCGTATGTGGATTTAAAATTGATTTACGAAGTACACCTTTAGCAGGCAGTTTGATTACTAAGTCAAGATTTTGTTTCTCGATCTGTAGTGGATCAGAAATTGAGGGAGATGTAGTTGATGCTGAATTAGATGTTTTTGATTCTTTACCAGGATTTTTACTACCGTAATCTTGCGATCGCATCACAACCATTAAGATATTCTCTAATGCATTTGAGGAAGATCCAATCATGTTACTATCTTGAGCAGGAAAGGGATCCTTCAAGACAGCAAGTATGGGTGAACCCTTGACGAATTTCGATACCTTGACTCTATGCGGGCACTCTTTTGTAAAATGATCCTCATCATAGATCAAACAAGGATAACGAGGTTTTTTTTTTCGTCAATTGGTTCAGTTTTATCGTTTTTATATTTTGAAGATTTTTTGTTTTTATTCTTACCTTTCTTCTTACCACCAGTTTTAGGTTTGGCTGTAAATGATTCTACAACATGAATATCGGCGGAAGTTTCAAAGGAAGAATCTCCATTCGGTGAATCAGGTAAAATTATATTAGGAGAAGTCATCTTGGAGGATTTCTTCTTAACTTTGCTAGTGCTAATAGAACCAATTACACCATCAGCGGCATGAGAGCCCGAAGGAGTTGTAGTTAATTGACCAAGTCTTGGAAAATCGAGGATTTTATCATACAGAGTACCTGATTGTGTATATACAAGGTCAAGGTATTGTGCCTGAGAAATGAATTTCTCTTCTGTAACAACGCCTCCTTTGGCCACATCTTCATTAATTTTGGGAAATAACGATTTAATAAACCATTCAGCCAAAATTTGATCTGGAATAAAGACCTTCACTAAACGCCTCCTATGTCTCCATTCATGAATGTGATCAGATATGTATGTAGACGTAGATTGTTTTAATGAAGTTAGCAATTCCATGACATTGTCGTATCCGATAGGCAACTGAAAATGGGTTAAGAAAGTAGTAGCTAGTGCATTAAAATTATTAAATGAGCCTCGTGGTAACTCAATGTACCATTTGGCAGCTAGACCAATGAGAGTTCTCTGAAAAAGACATAACTGAATTGAATCATCAATTAGTAAATTAGATGCACACCAGAGGTGATAAGTCATAACGTGATTAGATGGGTCCTCTCCTGACTTACCCTCAAACTTTGGAATATCACTGGGCAACTTGTTAGGCATCGGCGGCTAATACGGAAGATAAAATATAGGATCGTTTGTAAGGCGCGATAGATCAGGTAAATCTAAATTTTCTATAAACGGTAACCGATGGCTAGGGTCTTGATAACCTTGTGTGATCAAACCAGTTCCAGGAGGAGGATATCTAGGATATCCTGGAATTGGATGTGCATTGGGAATCTTCAAACCTCCTGGATAAGAAGGATTAACCAGACCATATTGGGGTTGTTGAGGTACTTGATAAGTATACCCAGGGTACGGCTAATTCTGATATGTTGGATTTTTTGTAGCCTGTCCAAATTGATACTTTTCCTGGTATGGTTGATAAGTAAATTGTGGTTGACTAGTAAGAATCGTACTAGTACCAGCTTTTCCTGTAGGCATTTGGGTTGTAATCCGAATTATAGGTCCTGACTGTGGCACAAATACCTAAGGAATTTGCACTGATATAAGGATATTAGAAACAGGAGCTGCAGATACTCCATAAATAGGTGTGGTAGGTTGAATAGAATTTGCAGCAGCAGTAGAATTTTGAGGTGGAGTTCTAGGTGTACTAGGCCTAGGCTGCTAAACAGAACCAGGCTGGAGACTTGAATGGTAGGCTGGACAGGTTGTTGGGTTGGACCAGAACCTAAGGGCTGTTCAGGTTGATTAGGTAACTACACATTGGGTTGCAAAGTCTGTTGAATTTGAGATGGATCCCACACCATATTAATTCTGGGGTATTTACCCACAGAAGGTTGTGCATATGAAGGACCATAACCAGGTTGAACATAAGTTTTATAATTAACTAGCAAATTTCTAGCTCCTTGTAATAATGGTTGACCTGAAGGAGGTTGAAAACCTTGAACTGGGTACTGACCTTGAGGTTGATAACCTTGAGGCATGTACTGAATCTGCGGTTGACATTGACCCTGAGGAATAAACTGACTCTGGGGTTGACCCTGAGGAATAAATTGACTCTTGGGTTGATATTGACCTTGGGGTATGTATTGTCCCTGAGGTTGATATTGACCTTGAGGTATATACTATCCTTGAGGTTGTTCCCCAAGCAGGAAATATGGTCCTACAGTTTGATCTGGTAAAAAATTACCCTGAGGTTGCCCTCCAGGCAGTAATTGACTACCTTGAGGTTGCCCCCCAAGCAGTAACTGACTTCCTTGAGGTTTCCCCCAGGTGGTAACTGACTTCCTTGAGGTTGAGGATTTTGAATATTGCCAGACATCATAAAAATATGTTATGTGTTCAACGTTTTAGCTTTAGTTCCATTTGTACCAGATGATAACACGTGTTCAATTGGTTGAGGAGTTGCCCCCGAGAAAGTACCAGAGAGTGACTGGTATCCCGAAGGAACAGATGGACCACCGTATAAAAATGTTTTTGTAGATTGAGAAAACATAGATGACTCACCCGACATAGCTAATGAATGTTGATAACCTCTCGGTGTAGGGTAAAAAGGAATTTGGGGTGGTGAATAAGTAAGACTTGTGTTTTGTAAAAAATCTGTCAATGATAAATACCAAGTGTTAGTTCTAAAAAGACTATAGAATATTGATTCACGCTCCCTAAGGTTCAAAGTTTCTTGGGTTTCAGGAAGAACTACGTCTTCGTCTAGACCAACAAGTTCTTCAATATATATGAGATCGGAAGGAAGGTTTTCAGTAATACGATGTCTTACCCTAGGTGAATCAGGATCACTAGAAGTTGGACTAACAAATCCTAAAGATGGTTCCAACATAGCAGGTTTAGCGTCTGGCTCAGAAATTTAAGGCTTTTCAGCTAATTCACTGGTTGGAAAAATAATACCAGTAACTTTGGAAATTGAAATTTGCTCTTGAATATATTCTGTTGTTTGTGATTGATAATCAGGATGAGTAATTATGGATGATTCTCCTGGTTCTATTGATCGAATTCTACTTTTAGTATGAGGGAATAAAGCTTTCAGTCCTTCAAGTTGGCTTGGTGTATACTCAGGGGGTTTCCCCTGGAGTCTACGCGATTGTCTTGGTAATTCAACTATGATTAAAAATTATTAATCACGTGCAATCAAAGAAAATTTCAATGAAAACTCCTAAAGTCGCTAAGGAAACAAACAAATAAATCACACGCCTAAAAAATCTAGGAGATAAAACCAAACACAAACAGTAAATTCCCACACTAAAAACACTAGTTGGTGATGAAATCCAACATCATAGTATTTTAATGTAGAAATGGCAGTTGGAATAGTTACCCCAACAACCTGCTTAATGAAATAGACCGGTGCAAGTTTCTCCACTTAAACCATCTCGAGTGAAGATAACCCTCTGGAGAGTCCAAGTGAGTCTAGTCAACGTCTGCTCCAGGTACAGTGAGATCTTTCCTCCACCGTCACCTTAGGAAAAAATCGTAAAGATTATGGCCACTAAGGTTACCAACAAGAACTAATATACTTGGGGGAATAGTCTACGATCCGACATACGCGCAAGGGAAGAGTAAAAAAGCTCAAACCCCTTAAAGGCTCCTTGACATAATCCAAGGTATACCGATAAGTGACCCCAGGCTCCTCGACAATGGTTTATCTGAGGTTTACCGTTGTTAATACACGCACATCTGCTATCGTTCCCAATGAGGTAGAATTTATTATCCCACTAGTTCAGATATGACCTCGTGCTTGACTCCTTTAAGAGGAGCTTCCCAGAGCATACAATCGAATATTGGATTTTCCCTACCACAATATCGACTACTTTTTTGTTTTAATTGTCTTGGAGGGTTAATTACTCCCTACCCCAAGACACTAGCCTAAGTATTGTTGGTGAAAAGAGCCCTAGAAATATAAAAATTACTAGATTGATTTTAATTTAAGTGTTGTTTTTAATAGGTTGTTTCTTAGGACAATAGGTGCGAAAGTGAAACTGATGATATGTAGTGACCCGATTCAAAACACACTAAAAATGCATCTATTATGAGAAACAATTCCCTTTCTTTCAATGAATTATATCTAAAAGAAAGAGTTGAGAAATGCAATCTTTTAAAATAATTCTTTCCTTCAAACAATAATAAATGAAAAGAAATCTAATTTCATGAGAACTAAAAATGATCAATTTCTCAATAAGAAATCCCTTTATCATTCAAGATCGAAACTACAAACAAATTTTTTCTCCAAAAGAACACTATAATTTCTAGAAATAACACTTAAAACTAAAAAAAACACTAATTTTGAGATCTAAAAATTCTAAAGATTAAATCTGAATTAAAACTTTAAATATTTTGAGGATGTTTTGCTTAGTTTGTTATCTAACTAAGAAATTCTTTGCGTAGATCAGCAAGAACTCAAAAACATCCAATTATGGTTTTTTAAGTAAAATTCCAAACTTATCAACAAAAGTTTTTTAAAGATTTCCAAATGAGAAAATGGGATTTAAATCTCATAAAAAAAAAAATTCTATGAAGTCAAACTCAGCAAGAAAGCAAGGAAATACCAGTGATCTAAAGGTATACTAAGGCTTCTAATCTTTGAGTGGGATAAAGACAAAGAAAAAATCACTATAACATGCAGATCTTTCATAAAATCATTCAAAACTTAAAAATGATGAAATAAACTCTCAACCAAAGCTTTCTGACAGAAAATAGAAGTCTGGGTATACACTGAGAATCTAACAAACTAATCCAGAAAAGAGAATTTTAATGTTTTCTAAAAAATTTCACAGGGTCCGCAGGCTTCAATGTAAATAGGTGTGGTCCCACACTATTTATACAAGAAAAGAGCGGAGATGCTCACACTGTTTCTAAAAGAAAAGTGCGGATACTAGAAAACTAAAAGAAAAATAAAAATTTCTAAAACATTTCTCAAGGATTCTACAGGGATAAACTACCCAAGCCAGTATAAACCAATCAAAATTAGAAAAAATAAATTCACAATTCAAAAATAAAATAAATGAAAGTTCAAGATCCATTCCCCAGTGGAGTCGCCATTTTGTTGGATGGATAAGTCGTTCTTGCTGACAAGACAAACCTCCCAAGTGTCCTACAGACAGCTAGCAACAAACAGACAAACAAAAACTATTTTCTCTAGATAATATCTGATTCAGAATTAGCTACAATAGAGGTTTTGAAGACCTACCTATAGTCCAGTGTTGTTCGTAATGATCTTCTTTCCAGTTGCTTGAAAGAGTCGTCTTCAAAGATCTGCAATCACAAACATGAAAAAAAAATCAATAGCACCTGCATAGTATAAACTAATTCACGAATCATATATCTATCAATATGATCAAGGAATTCAAGAAACAAGCTAATTAAATAAATAAATCATTGATAAAACATGATAAACAAGCTACTTAATTAAAGAACTCATTGAGAAAATGGGATCCATTCGTATTATCTTTGATGAAGAAAAAGCCTTACAACCGTGTCCGCCTTAATGTCGTACAGGCCTTCCTAGGGTCCAGGACAGGCGTTGCCTTTACTCTGACAAGCTTTTCACTCTCTCAGCTAAAATGCACATGGGTGTGTAATCATTCCCACATAATTATTAGTTAAGAGAGTCTGAGTTTCTACTGCATTTCTCCTCAAAAATTCTCAAAGTCTAGCTCCTTTTGAGGTTGCACTATGGCTTCAATTTATAGGAAAAAAGAAGAGGTTGCAACTCCACGTAAGAGGGGATAGAATCCTCTTTTGAAGGGATTGAGCTCCATAAACCAAGGGGTAGACTCCCATAATGGAGGAATGACAATACATGATAGGAGTGAACCTTCGACCGGATAATTGCTCCTAGAAGCTTCCAGATTTGACTGTTGGGCTTCTAAATGTTACTTTCCACCTTCATTTTACCTTTTAGAGGGGTCCTCACCTTTAATTAAGAAAAAGTGTGTTTACCTCCGCATGATTTAGAGAAAAAAGGTGCGGCACTGCAAGCAATGTTAAGAGAAAGTGTGGTACAAGTGTTTTTAAGACTTTTATGAGCTTTTCTCTCAATTTCAAGGCTTGATTTTAGAAACTTTGATGTTGTAGACTTCTAAGGGAGTAATATATGAGTAATGATGAACCCATATAGACACTAAAATGTCATGGTGACAAATTTCAGTGTAACACTTGGCACTTGGAAGTAAGCTATGGAAGAATATACTACTTTCAAATCAAGGGTATTGCAAATCATACCTGAGTTGGGTCTTTCGTTTGAAGCGCAAGCAACAAAGCAAGAAAAAGAAGAAACGTCTACAAAATTTGTGCAATTGCAAGCAGGGGAGAGAGTGATGCCAAATATTGACTGGAGGGCAAGTCAATGAATTGTGGTTGGGGCCCGTTGGGTCCTTTGTTTTTGGAAAATTTTGATCAAGTTTTGGTCGGGAAAAGGTTGTGGGAATATTCAGTGCAAGCAAAAAATTAAATGGTTAAAATAGATAGAAGTCGAGAATAGAAAAAGGAAAGTGATGGGTAGAGGTCAGAAGCAGTTATATTGGGACTCATGGAATCTGTAAAAGAAGGATTTGTGTGTTGATCTTAAAAGAATCAAGATGATATGGAAAAAAGCACATGGATGTTGTCAAAGTGGACCAAATCAAGTGAACTGAATCAAATTGGTCAAAGTGGACCAAATAAAGTGAGCAGGATCAAAGTAGAAAATATATATAAGCCAATGGGAAATGAGTTAAGAGAGAGAGCTTAGATTATGCTGAAATGTTGTTGAAATGAAGTCATATTTCTCTGTCTATTTTTTATTGTAATAAATCTCTATTGTAACTTGCTTCAATATAAGTCCAAAAGATCTCACACTCTATCATGGATCTGTTTTGTAATGGTCCATCCTATTAATGGAAACATGTGTTACAGGAATTACTTTTGTGTCTATTTATGTGCAGTAGTTGTAATTTAATCACACCCTTTTAAAAAAATGTTGTTGTGTTGTTTAATGTGGTAGATAGTATTTTTTCCTATACGGGTGATATTTTTACTTTTATGAAGGATTCTGAATAATTGAATTAATGTTGTGTAAATATTTAAATAATGATTTTTTTCTCTATTAGTTTGTCCTTGGCTATGTCCATTGACCCCCTTTATCCTTAAGTGTCTTAACATGCCTCACGTGAAACATTTCTCCCTTATGGAGGAATGAAAGGCCTGACGTTCCACTAGAAAAGGTGAAAATTTATAAATACAAAATTACATAAACCCTACTGTAGTATCTTGATTTACTTCTCCTACTTGTGATTTAATTATACAAGTTATTTTCAGAAATATTTATAAAATATCGAATTAAACACAACTAGCAGCCTACACATATACAGATATTTTACTCAAACATAGCGCACATATGACAAAGGACACACATGATTTTTCGGACAAATGTCCCCGAAAAAACCGAATGTAGGAAAAACAGTGTAGCAGCTCTTTGAGGGTTTTATTTATTATGAAAAACATCTGAATACATCTATGGCACCTATAGTGGTTTTCTCCATATAGAAATTCACGGCAGTTGTACCTTATCACTCGGAGATAGAAAATATGGATGATTCAAACCCTTTAGGAATTACTGAATACGAGCTCTTTCTAGCCCGTAGAACCCTCAGAACGACTCTTCTAGCCTCTGTGTTAGCCTCTCCTGCCCAGCGCAACCTCTGTGTAGTAGAGGATACCTCTACGTCACTCTAAAGGCCTCTGTGATGTCTCTGCGTCCCTCTCTGCATGGTCTCTGCGTCAGCCTGGCTGAGTTGTGTCCCTCTTGTTGGCCTCTATGCTTCCTGGTATGAAACTGCCTCTCTAATGTATGTATTCTTAGTCTCGGATTAGAACATCCCTTGGTGATCTGCCCCTCATTAGCAGTGCAAGCTCACTCAAAAATTCTCAGCAAATCGCGCCCCATAATTTCGACTTAGCTCAAGTGCTACTACTCTGTGTGTGTTCTCCAACTAACCCTGAGCCTTCCTTTAATACTTTTCTCATTGAGAAATCAACGATTTTTATCTAATCACTAATCAATGACTAAGATTAGATAAATCTTGATCCACGTCATTTAGAACATTCTCACCACATTTCTAAATTAATTCACTTTAATTTTTCAATTTCCCTAAGTTATACTTAGGCTCCCCATTAAAAAAATTAATTATTTGAATAACTTTTACACCTAGTGGAATTTATCCAAAACATTTATGGGTCTTAGAGATATCATGTGTTCTATCCCCTCCACAAAGGTTCAGAGCTAGAGCACATTCGATGCTACCAAGATTCTCAACACTCCCTCATAGCGAGGAATGTGATCTAGCAACACTTCACCGCTGAAGCATCACCCTGATCTCTTGATCGAGGTGGATATTGGTTGCCACCCGCCTACTCCACTTGGGGTCCCACCATTGTCTCTTTTAGTTTTTTTACAACTTACTATTTTTAGCATTTTTTCGGGTCCTGGAATTTTGGAGCCATTTTGAAGCCCCAAACGGAGATAGTATGCCGAAGTTACATCCCCGGGAAGTTGAAACACCAATTTACCCAAACGGCGCCCATAGTTTTGGTGCTTCATCTCCTAGGGTTAGGTTTTTAGACGTT
Source organism: Pinus albicaulis (assembly GCA_034641835.2). Classification (NCBI taxonomy): domain Eukaryota; kingdom Viridiplantae; phylum Streptophyta; class Pinopsida; order Pinales; family Pinaceae; genus Pinus; species Pinus albicaulis. The sequence goes on along the minus strand of CM076578.1, from coordinate 21,505,957 downwards.
TAGAGTTCTCCATTGTTTCTCCATAATTAATAGGCCCTCAAGCCTCATTGTAACATAGTTCAAAGGTCTATAGTCACAACATCTCTTCTCAGAGATTCACTACCAGCACCCTAGCTATTTTATTTCCATCATGTTTGTAAGCATATTTCTGTGATTTGATATTAATGAAATGAAGCCTTATTTCCATTGTATTTCTATGTTTATGGTTATTTCTATATTCTATTGCATTCCTACATAAATCTGGATCAGTGGTATCAGAGCAGTCTGCTTTTTATTGATCCTTATTTGCATGTCCCCAACAAGGTCGGGATATAAGGAGTTAGGGCTCGATCTTGTGGAACCTTTGCAAGATCAACCTCGCAAAAATCGATGGACACCCATGGGGTATGAAAAGAAATATGCGGGACCAGGATATCCTATCAAAATATTTCTCGAGGAGGCCCTCGAAAAACAAAGGAACGCGATGATGAATAACTTTGCCCAGATCCTTCAACAACTGCCAACCGGCGGTGCATCTGCATCACTAGAGGTGCAACTCCCTTTAAGGTACAAGTAAACTTTGACATTCCCATATTTGAGGGTCAAATAGATGCAGATGCCGTAGATAGATGGTTGAATATATTAGAAGGATATTTCTCGGTTCATGAATTTTCCGATTGGGAGAAGATTATTTTTGCACTCCTCAAAGCTACACCCCGTGTCAAGGACTAGTGGGAAACCTACTGTGAGAAAAAGGACGAGACAGAACCCTCTCTGTTCTCAGTTGTACCCACTTGGAATTCTTTCTGAGATGCCATCAAGGAACAATACTATCCCATGGGGAGCTATGAGGACAAGTACATACAATGAACCACGGTGCGGCAACAAAGGGATCAATATGTGCATGAGCTAACGAATCTGTTCCATACCCTGCGCACAAAGTTGGGTATCAAAGATTTAGAGAAATATTTGATGCTAAAGTATCGCGGTTGTCTACACAGATACATTTAGAAGGAAATTGAGTTCCTCAACATCTCCTCGCTTGGCACGGCATACCGGTATTCTGCCAAGATTGATCAGAAATTCAAGCAGAAGAAGCGAGACTTTGGATTAGCGAATCAAAAGCAAGGGAAAGGTGCCCCCAAAACACATAACAAAGGACAAATCCAAGGCATGGTGGCCCAAGACAACCTGCAAAAGACACAAGCAAAGAAAAACAACGTGAAGCCAAAGAAGGACACGAGAAAGTGGTGTGAGTTCCATAAGAGCTCCACTCACAACACAAGTGATTGTCAGGCCAAGCAGTCGCTGGTGGTCGAGATGAGGACTTCTGAATCAGATGCATGCTCCGAATCTGAATCATAACCTGACAAGGTGAATGAAAAAGGGAAGCAGAGTATTGATGTGGAGCCCAACGCCATTGTTGCCACTACGAAGTCCAGAAGGAGGAACTAGAAGATCCAAAGGAGGCAAAGCGTCTCTTCCACTCCCAGATGTGGGTAAAGGGTTCCCCGCTATGGTTCATTGTTGACAATGGGAGCCAAAAGAACTTCATTTCAACAGATGTCGTGAAGTGGTTGGGCTTCCCGACCACAACACACCCACAACCATACACCATCGGGTGGCTTCACCAAGGACGGGATCTCCGCGTCAGCTAGCAGTGTCGCCTTCCCTATAGCATCAAGCCCTTCACAGATGAGGTATTGCGTGACATTTCTCCTATTGATGTTTCTGATGTATTATTAGGCCAACCATACTTTTGGAAGCGACATGATGTGTATGAGTCTCGGCCTCGCACTATTATTGTTACTTTGGGAAATAAATTGTATAGGATACCAGAGGTACCACCGCCTCCCACTATCTCTTTGGTTACTACAAAACAATGCAGTAAGCTCATTTACCAAAGCAGAAAATTTGTATTCCTGATGATCCGCCCCCAGGGCAAGAAGAATACTATGGCCACAACCTCTAGACATGGCTCCTCTGCACGATAACAACAAATGGACAAGGTTGTGGAGGAGTACGGGGACATCTTCACCTCACCCATAGGGGTGCCTCTACACTGTCAGGTTAAGCACCCCATTGACCTGACCCTAGGTGCGCTGCTACCCAATGGACCGATCTATAGGTACTCTGTTCTAGAGAATGATGAAATAAAGAGGTAGATGTTGGGAAAAATACTAAGAGGGGGGGGTGGGTGAATCAGTATTTAGGACTGAACAATTTTTCTTTGCTTTCTCTTAAAACCAGATATCTTATTATGTCTTTACTTAGATTATTTCATCAGATAAGCATTAAGCATGAACAGAAATAACAAATCAAACCATCAAACAAAGCAACACATATGAACACCAGGATTTAAGGTGGAAACCCAATTCGGGAGAAAACCACCGCTGATGTAATCTCAGTCTTCAATATTTATTATAAAGAAAAATTCTTACAATATATGCTGGTGCAGACTTATACCAGCACGCAGGCACCCACCTGCAGAAGGCTTCAACCTTCTCTCGTTTACCAGCCTCTCCTGGAAGGGAGCTACTACCCCCTTCTCTCATTTACCAGCTACCACTGGAAGGGAGCTGCAACCCCCTCTCTGAAGGCTTCAACCCTTAGCACCACTGCTGACCACGTTTCATCAACTTTCATACTGGATCCACCAGTTTCCATACGACACACTTTTCCGGTCACCAGATTTATTTATTTTCTATATACTCACACCAGTTCCTCATGATTTCTTCGGTCATTCACACCAGAGATTCGGTATTATATTCATGGGTGCATCTTAGTTTCAGATTTATCAGTTAAGAACAAAGCTCTCCCATACAGATATTCTTTTTATAAATTTTTATTCACCACCTTTACAATGCACACCTCGTTCTTTATTTTTCTTCTCCTTATATAGTTTTCCCTTTATTAAAGCCATGAGTCAAAACCATGAACCGCTAATGGTATTCCTTTGACAGTATTCCTTTTAGTTTATCCCACGGGGATTTTTGATCTTTTTTTAATTTTTATTTATCAATTTGAAGAAATTGATAAATAAATATATTTAGAACTTTAGGATTAAAGTTAACCCTTCGCATTTTAATCCTTCCAAATAATCTGGTAAACCTTTAACCCCGGGCCCACAAATATAGTGAATATCCAATCAAATATGCGCATGGTACCATAGGTAAACTTCGCGCAAGTCCAGCATCCGATCACCATTAGATTAGCAAGCTTCCAGATCAATGGCGTATATGCATATCGCTCGACCTCCAATACCGATCGTTAACGTGCGATGGCCCGCCGTACCTATATTAACCTTCGTGCACCTTCAACAAATGACGACTGTCCGATGACCCCTTCCCAGCTCAACGGCGCTCAACGATATCGCTGGGCGTCCTGGGTCAAACTATAATGCGCAATGGCGCACAGTAAAAAGTGGTTTTGTAGAATCATACAGGGATGAATGTCGCCCGTTCTATGGAATCGCTCCCCACCTCTTGAATACTGCTTGCCCGTTGAAAGAGGTGCGATGAAAACCATAAACCGCCTTTACTGTTCCTCCTTCGTGGTTCCGCCCTTCGCTTAAGGTTCCATTCATGATTCCAAAGGGTTAGTCTGGGTTTGCGCTATAACTCTGGTCTATCTTTGGCAGGATTTCCAATAACCAACGAACAAATGTAGTTCTCTTCCGACGGGATTTCCTTACAAACATTAACTCGTGACAATTCAATGTCATTCCTTAATTCTGCTATGATATATATAACATGTCAACCTTCAATTTTGGAGTTCTATCTTGTCACAGTTCCGATTCTACCTGTACATTCAAAAACATCATATAACCGCCACCATTAAGTTCTTCAATGGATACACTGAATGCCTTGAGAGCCCCCTATATATTCAACCAAGTAGTTCCACGACTGCAAATATCAAACTAAGACAGATCTTCATTACAAGAAGGTCTCATCCTGGAATTCGAATCCTACCACCATGATTCCTCAATAAGGTTTCACTTTTCTACCTGTACATTCAAAAACATCATATCTCTGCCACCATTAAGTTCTTCAATGGATACACTGAATGCCTCGAGAGCCCCCTATATATTCAACCAAGTAGTTCCATGATTGCAAATATCAAACTAAGCCAAATCTTCATTACAAGAAGGTCTCATCCTGGAATTCGAATCCTACCACCATGATTCCTCAACAGGGTTTCACTTTTAACTCCATTCGCAAAGACTCATACAGAGATTCAGGGGATTCCACACAAGAATTACATCAGTCAATACACATATAATACATGTATCCCTAACAATGATTTCATTCTTCTCTGGGCACCGTAGGTATCCTCTACCCATTATGAGATTGATCACACAAGTCATATATATTCCAGATTTACTCATACTTAACACAATTCCACAGTTCTTCATTAACATATACAAATCTTAGCCAGATATTCAATTTGTCCTTCAATCTATTACCTTGTATCTTCCTAGAAGCTCTCCCTTTTGTCACCTCCTTTGCAAACCCCTAATTCAACTCTACTGCTCTGTCTCATCTGCTGCCTCTGCTACCTTTCTGTCTCTTGTGCCTTATGGATAGTTTAGGTGTTTCTCCTGTCTTTGCCAATTCCTTTGCCATCAATGAAAATATTTCCAACAATCTCCCCCTTTGGCATTGATGGCAATACTCTTCCTCTGATGGCCTTACAGAAGCCCTTTGTTTCTTTTCCTCCCCCTTTGACATCAATGGAAAAGATTTTGATCAAGATCCTTTGAACCGATAATGCCATGCTCCCCCTAAGATCATGCTGCATCTTCAAACATAATATGAACAACAATTCATCCTTTTCATATGACCAATGCTCCCCCTAATCCTGTGCATTCAGAGATGCCTAACAGCACCTCACAACCAATTTAATCTTTTGTATTTAAGTAGACCCGATCCTCTGCATGGCAGAGACTACTCCCAGTTTCTGTCTGAGATATTCAAACACTTCCCTGGCTAGAGGTTTGGTAAATATATCAGCAACTTGTTCTTTGAAGGAAACATACTCCAATTTTACCTTTTGTTCAAGAACTTGTTCACGTAAGAAGTGATATTTGATGGGAATGTGCTTGGTCTTGGAATGCATAACAGGATTCTTTGAGATACTGATAGCACTTGTATTATCACACATTATGGAGATAGGAGGTGAACATTTGATTTGAAAGTTTTGTAGGGTTTGCATCATCCAGAGAAGTTGAGTGCAACATGATGCAGCAGCCACATATTCTGCTTCTGCTGTAGATAAGGCAATGGAGATTTGCTTCTTGTTGAACCAAGATACTAACTGGGGCCCCATATAGAATGCACCACCACTAGTGCTTTTCCGATCAACACTTCTAGCCCAATCTGCATCAGTGTATGCATGAAGAGTAAGATCAGCATTCTTTGGATACCATAGTCCAAAGTCTTGAGTTCCTTGTAGATATTTGAATATTATTTTCACTGCCTGAAGATGAGACCCTTTTGGATTAGCTTGGAATCGTCCAACAATCCCAACTACGTGCATGATGTCTGGTCTTGTCCCAGTGAGATAAAGTAGACTTCCTATCATAGATCTGTATTCAGGTTGATTCACCGTGGGGGAATCATCATTAGAACTAAGATTACATCCGGTTATCATTGGTGTACTTACAGGTTTGTAGTCTTCCATGCCATACTTCTTCAGGATTTTCTTGAGGTATTTTGCTTGTGATAAGAATATGCCATCTGTTGCTTGTTTCACTTGCAAGCTAAGAAAGAATGTTAGTTCCCCAAGCAAAGACATTTCAAATTCTAGCTGCATATCAGAAGCAAATTTCTGACTCATAGACTCTTTATTACTTCCAAAAATGATATCATCAACATATACAACCACAATCAATAGTTTGTCATTTTCAGTTTTTGTGTATAAGTTGCGATCAGCAGACCCTTTTGAAAATCCTTGTTGATGAAGATATTTGTCAAGATGATAGTACCATGCCCTTGGAGCTTGTTTGAGACCATATAGAGCCTTTTTAAGTCTACAAACAAGTTTTTCATCATTTCCCAAAATGAATCCTTCTATTTGTTCTATATAAACTTCTTCTTCTAGATCACCATTGAGAAAAGAAGATTTAACATCCATTTGATAAACTTTGATTTGTTGGAAGCTTGAAAAAGCAAGAAACATTCTTATGGCTTCAAGTCTGGCTACAGGAGCAAAAGTTTCTTCAAAGTCTATACCTTCTTATTGAGCATACCCCTTGCAAACAAGTCTAGCTTTATTTCTTATAACATCCCCATTCTCATTTAACTTGTTTTTGAATATCCATTTAGTTCCAATGACATTTTTGTCATGAGGTCTTAGTACTAATTCCCAAGTGTGATTCTTTTCAATTTGATCAAGCTCTTCATTCATGGCTTGAATCCAACATTCATCTTTGCTAGCTTGACTGACATTGTGAGGTTCAATAGTGGACAGAAATGCCAGGTTGCTAGAAGATCCCACAAGAGTCCTTCTTGTTTGTACACCTGATCCCTTTTCTCCCAAAATTTGAGATTCTGGATGATTCTTTTGAACATATCTGGAGGGAGCCTTTTTAGACAAATCATCTTCGGGTTCTTCACTGGGTTCATTGTTTGTATCATTACTATTTGATGTAGAAAGATATGTGTCATCATCATCTTCATCTGTTGTTTTCTTTTCTTCTTTTGGAGCTGCAGGAGACTCATCAATAACAACATCAATACATTCAACAATCTTCCGAAGTCTTTTATTGTAACATTTATATGCCCTACTCCTAGAGGAGTAACAAAGAAATATTCCTTCATCTGCTCTGGGTTCAAACTTGCCAAGTTTTTCATCATTATTCTTGATAAAGAATTTGCTCCCAAAAATTCTAAAATGCTTTATAGTGGGAGGATTACCATACCAGAGTTCATATGGAGTTTTATCACTATTTACACGAACATGTGCTTTGTTGAGAATGTTTACTACTGTATGTGCTGCTTCTCCCCAAAATGTGTCAGGTGTTCCGGAATCATCAAGCATGGCTCTAGCCATTTGTTGAACTGTTCTGTTCATTCTTTCTGCAACGCCATTCTGTTGTGGAGTGCCAGCTACAGAGAACTGTCTTTTTATGCCATGTTGTTCACAGAATTCAAGAAATTCATTGGATGTATATTCTCCTCCTCGATCAGATCTGAGACACTTGATTTTTAGATCTAATTCATTCTCAACTAGTGCTTTGAAGATCTAAAATTTCTCAAATGCTTCATCTTTGTGTTTAAGCAGCCCAATCCAACACATTCTAGAGAAATCATCATTGAATAAGATATAGTATTCTTCACCACGTGGTGAATTTTTCCTCATAGGTACACATATGTCAGTATGAATGAGTTCAAGAGGCTTACTTGATGATCCTTCCTTGGCATTAAATTGTACTCTGGTTTGCTTACCGAATTGGCAAGATTTGCATATGATATTTTCAGGTGGAGTGATATTGGGAAGATCACGAACAGCTTTAAGTCTGCTTGATTTGTTGATTTGAGAAAAGCTCAGATGCCCCAACCTTCTATGCCATAGCCAATTTTCTGAAGATTTACTCAAATAACATTGTTCTTTGCAGTTCTTCAATATATACAGGTTGTTTGGAGTTATTTTTCCTTTTATAATTGCTTTACCTGTATCAAGATCATGTACCACACATTCTTTTGAACTAAAGACAACTTCAGTTCCTTGATCACACATTTGACTTACACTTAACAAGTTATGTTTTAATCCATCCACATACATGACTTCATTAGCTTTCACCTTTTCTTTTAGAAAAACAACCCCTTTTCCCTTAATGACCGCAGGAGTATCATTTCCAAATGTAACATTTTTTCTTTGTCTAGAGCACTATATGCAAGAAGTTTGTCTTTATCACCTGTCATGTGTCTTGAGCATCCACTATCAATGTACCATTGGTTTTCTTCATCTTCTGCAAATAACGCTATGCCACAATTTTCAACCTGTAATTCCTTCTTTTTCCATACTTTGGAGCTTGAAGGAACATGTTCTTTTAGCTGAACTTTGCTCCTGCATTCAGATTCTTCATGGCCAAAGTTATTGCAATAAGCACATTCAACTTCATTTTGAAGAGGATAAAATTTGTTATAGGTATTCTTCTTTGTTTCAATATCAATCCTTTTCTTTCTTGCTTCTCTTGTCATGATGGTTTTATATGCAACACATTGAACAACTTTATGACCAAAATTGTGACATGAGAAACATTGTCCATTGAAGAAGAAATTTTTGCGATCATAAAATCTTCTGTATGAATTTACTTGTTGATTGGTGTTTCTTTGAAAGACATTCTTGTTAGTGTTCTTTGAATTGAGATGATCATGCTTTATCTGTAAAGATTATTTATTCCCTTGCTGAGTGGCAGCATGTTGTAAACCAGTTGTAACTGCTTTTAGATAATTTGGTGCTAAAGCCTGAGAAGATTCTCCAATATATCCAAGACCTGTCTTTATAAGAGGAGAATTTTGTACCTTGATAATCTCATCTAATGTTTCAAATCCTTTAGAAAATCTAAGATTCAGATTTTTTACTTTCTCAAGTTCTTTTCTTAGACTTACTACTTCACACTTTAATTTCTCATTATGTTTCTCCTTTTCTTCAAGCTGATTTTTCAGAGTTTCTATGATTATTTTACTTTCTTCTAAGAAAGTTTTGAGTTTATTGTTTTCATCAAGAAAATCACTGTCTTCTAGAGCATCCACAAAAGTATCTTTTTATTCTCTAGATTCTTTTTCAAATGCCATGAGAAGTCTAAGATATTGTTCACATTCTTCCTCACTATCAAATAACCCATCACTATCTTCATGAGTATAGTAACTCTTTCTAGTGCTAAAACGATTCTTATTCCTTTTTTCTACTTCCTTCTCCTTTTTATGTGTCTCTTTATAAGGACACTTAGCAGCATAATGACCAACTCTTCCACAATAAAAACATTTGAAAGGAATCTTACCTCTGAACCGTCCTGTGCAAGTTGAAGTTTCTTTACAAAGTTTATCTCATGTTCTTCTGAGATATATCCTGATCCTTCTATTTTTTTGTACTTCCTTCCCTTTTGTAGAAGTTATAAAGACTGTTTCTTTGACTTCAGAAGGTCCTCCTCTTCTCATTTCATATGCAGTAAGTATGCCATGAATTTGCACCACCGTAAGGTTTTGAAGATCCTGCTTTTCTTCAAGGGAAGAAACTTTTGACTCAAATTTTTTCGTTAGTGATCTTAAGACTTTCTCAACCAAGGTAGATTCGGTTATTGTTTCTCCCAGATTTCTCATGCGATTTACAATATCATCAAGACGTAAAACGAAATTGGCAATGCTCTCCTCATTATCCATTTTTAGATTCTCATATTGAATTCTGAGAGTTTGGAGTTTAGCACTTTTTACCTTTGCATCACCTTCATAACTTAGAATTATTTTGTCCCATATTGTCTTGGCTGTATTGAGCTTCATGACTTTGAAAAATTCTGATTCAGTTAGACTTCCCAATAGAGCATTGACCACCTTTGCATTCATTTCATAATTCTTTCTTTCCGTCGGATCTGTTGGTACTGCCGCTGGGTATTGATATCCTTGTTCAACAATTGCCCATACCTCTGCTCCCAGAGACTGAAGATACGATCTCATCCTTGTTTTCCAGAATATTAAATTGTTTCTGTTAAAGAGCGGAGGCCTGATAGATGTTGTTCCATCTTGATTGCTCATCTTGCTTGATCTTCCTTCTAGCGGCTAAGCTTTTTCAAAAGGACCTGCTCCGATACCAATTGTTGGGAAAAATACTGAGAGGGGGGGGGGGGTGAATTAGTATTTAGGACTGAACAATTTTTCTTTGCTTTCTCTTAAAACCAGATATCTTATTATGTATTTACTTAGAGTATTGCATCAGATAAGCATTAAGCATGAACATAAATAACAGAGCAAACCATCAAACAAAGCAACACATATGAACACCAGGATTTAAGGTGGAAACCCAATTCGGGAGAAAACCACCGTTGTTGTAATCTCAGTATTCAATATTTATTGTAGAGAAAACTTCTTACAATATATGCTGGTGCAGACTTATACCAGCATGCAGGCACCCACCTGCAGAAGGCTTCAACTTTCTCTCTTTTACCAGCCCCTCCTAGAAGGGAGCTACTACCCCCTGCTCTCGTTTACCAGCTACCACTGGAAGGGAGCTACAACCCCCTCTCTGAAGGCTTCGACCCTTAGCACCACTGCTGACCACGTTTCATCAAATTCCATACTGGATACACTAGTTTCCATACGACATACCTTGCAGGTCACCAGATTTATTTATTTTCTGTATACTCACACCAGTTCCTCATGATTTCTTCGGTCATTCACACCAGAGATTCGGTATTATATTCATGGGTGCATCGTAGTTTCAGATTTATCAGTTAAGAACAAAGCTCGCCCATACAGATATTCTTTTTAGAAATTTGTATTCACCACCTTTACAATGCACACCTCGTTCTTTATTTTTCTTCTCCTTATATATTTTTCCCTTTATTAAAACCATGAGTCAAAACCATGAACTGCTAATGGTATTCCTTTGACATTATTCCTTTTATTTTATCCCACGGGGAGTTTTTATCTTTTTTTAATTTTTATTTATCAATTTGAAGAAATTAATAAATAAATATATTTAGAACTTTAGGATTATAGTTAACCCTTCGCATTTTAATCCTTCCAAATAATCTGGTAAACCTTTGACCCCGGGCCCACAAATATAGTCAATAGCCAATCAAATACGCACATGGTACCATAAGTAAACTTTGTGCAAGTCCAGCGTCTGATCACTGTTAGATTAGCAAGCTTCTAGATCAACGATGTATATGCATATCGCTCGACCTCCGATACCGATCATTAACGTGCGATGGCCCGTCGTACCTATGTTAACCTTCGTGCACCTTCAACAAATGACGACCGTCCGATGACCCCTTCCCAGATCAAATGGCCCTCAACGATATCGCTGGGCGTCCTGGGTCGAACTATAACGCACGATGGCACACAGTAAAAAGTGGTTTTGTAGAATCGCACAGGGACACGTGTCACCCGTTCTATGGAATCGCTCCCCACCTCTTGAATATTGCTTGCCCGTTGAAAGCGGTGCGATGAAAACCATAAACCGCCTTTACTGTTCCTCCTTCGTGGTTCCGCCCTTCGCTCAAGGTTCCATTCATGATTCCAAAGGGTTAGTCTGGGTTTGCGCTATAACTCTGGTCTATCTTTGGAAGGATTTCCAATAACCAACGAACAAATGTAGTTCTCTTCCGACGGGATTTCCTTACAAACATTAACTCGTGACAATTCAATGTCATTACTTAATTCTGCTGTGATATATATAACATGTGAACCTTCCATTTCGAAGTTCTATCCTGTCACAGTCCCACTTCTACCTGTACATTCAAAAACATCATATCTCTGCCACCATTAATTTCTTCAATGGATACACTGAATGCCTCAAGAGCCCCCTATATATTCAACCAAGTAGTTCCATGACTGCAAATATCAAACTAAGCCAGATCTTCATTACAAGAAGGTCTCATCCTAGAATTCGAATCCTACCACCATGATTCCTCAACAGGGTTTCAATTTTCTACATGTACATTCAAAAACATCATATCTCTGCCACCATTAAGTTCTTCAATGGATACACTGAATGCCTCGAGGAGGCCCAAATATGTTCAGCCAGTAGTTCCACTGTTACAAATATCAAACTAAACCAGAGATCTTCATTACAAGAAAGGTCTCATCACAGATGAATCCTACCACCATGATTCCTCAACAGGGTTTCACTTTTAACTCCATTCGCAGAGACTCATACAGAGATTCAGGGGATTCCACACAAGAATTACATCATTCAATACACATATAATACACATATCCCTAACAATGATTTCATTCTTCTCTGGGCACCGTAGGTATCCTCTGCCCATTATGAGATTGATCACACAAGTCATATATATTCCAGATTTACTCATACTTAACACAATTCCATAGTTCTTCATTAACATATACAAATATTAGCCAGAGATTCAATTTTTCCTTCAATCTATTACCTTGTCTCTTCCTAGCAGCTCTCCCTTTTGTCACCTCCTTTGCAAACCCCTAATTCAACTCTAATTCTTTGTCTCATCTATTGCCTCTGCTACCTTTGTGTCTCTTGTGCCTTATGGATAGTTTAGGTGTTGCTCCTGTCTTTGCCAATTCCTTTGCCATCAATGAAAATATTTCCAACATCAGATTCAGGAGCTATTGCAGAAAGGTCACATCCGGCCAAGTTCATCACCCTGTGGGAGCCCGATCGTGTTGGTACAAAAGAAGGATGGGACTTGGAGACTCTGTATTGATTATTGGGTGCTGAACAAGATCACTTTCCAGAATAGGTACCCGATCCCATGGATTGATGACCTTCTAGACCAACTCAAAGGGGCAAAATATTTCAACAAGATCGACTTGAAGTCTGGGTATCACCAGGTACTAATCGAACCCTCTGATGTGTGGAATACTGCCTTCAAAGCCAAGGAGGGCCTTTTTGAATGGCTCTTCATGCCTTTCGGATTGAAAAATTCTCCCACAACCTTCATGAGGTTGATGGATGACATCTTGTGTCCATTCACCAACTCATTTGTAGTGGTATACTTGGATGACATTCTGATCTTCAGCCAAAATTGGGAAGAGCACCTCCACCACATCTGAGAAGTCCTCCAAACACTGTGGCAACACAATTTGTGTGCCAATTTGGAGAATTTCACTTTTGGCATGACCCAGTTTCAATATCTGGGATACATTATTGATGAAAGGGGGGTGCATGTGGATCCAGCCAAGATCCAAGTCATTCGGGATTGCCCAGCCCCAACCACCCTAACAGAGCTTTGCAACTTTCTGGGTCTTGCTAATTTCTACCGTAGGTTCATGTTGGGATTCTCTCATATCACTTGGCCCTTGAGTCAAGTCACCAAGGGAGGAGAGAAAGAAAAATTCTGTTGGTCGGAATCTCAACAGAAGGCGTTCGTAGAATTGAAACATCACCTCTGTTTTGCCCCAGTGCTCACATTAATAGACTTGTAACAACCATTTGAGATTGAGATAGATGCCTCTGACTATGCTATTGGGGAATTTCTTACTCAACAGGGGCATCCAATGGCATATCACAGTGAGACATTGTCCGACACAGTTCGAAAGTATCCCACTTATGACAAAGAAATGTATTCCATTGTGTAGGCTTGTCGACAATGGAAGCATTACATTTTGGGGAAGGAGACAATCATCCACACAAACCACTGACCCTTGTAGTTCATACAGACACAAGAGAAGTTGCAAAACGATCGCCATCAGTAGCGGTCCACATATCTGCAACAATTTCATTTGAACATCAATTACAAGAAGGGTAGCACCAATAATGTTGCAGACTTCCTCAGCCAACCACCGATCGTGGCCATAACCACCATTCTCAACTCTAGTGGGCATGAGACTTCTGATTGGCCGCTTCTCTACAAGAGTGATTCAGAATTCAGCTATACATACAAGGCACTCTTTGGGGGTATGCAAGTTCCAAATTTTCACCTCCAATATGCACTATTATATCAACTGGGACACCTTTGTGTTCCTTCAAGCGAGCATGCCAAGATGATATGGGAAGCGCACTACATTCGATTTTCTGGTCATTTTGGGGTCGAGAAAATAGTGGTATTACTGCAAAAGTATTTCTATTGGCCGAACCTTCGACAAGATGTCAGGAAGTACATAGGATCCTGCACTACTTGCGCCATTTCCAAACCGACCATCAAGAAACAAGGGCTCTATACTCCGCTACCTACCCCTAGTCAACCTTGGGAATCCATCTCCATGGATTACATATTAGGCCTTCCTTATACTAAGCATGGAAATGACTATCTTTTCGTGGTCGTCGACAGAGTCTCAAAGATGGCCATTATGGCGGCCTGCAAGAAGAATATCATAGCAGAAGCCACTGCTAAACTCTTCTTTGAACGAGTGTGGGTGCACTTTTTGATCCCACAGTCTATCATATCAGATCACGACAGCCGGTTCCTCAGCAAATTTTGGTCCAACCTCTGGTTAATGTTGGACACCAAGCTCACCAAGTCCACATATTTCCATCCCCAAACTGATGGCCAGACAGAGGTCGTCAATAGGATGATTGTATACATTCTGCGCATGTACAATTCAAAGCATCCACGCACATGGGATGAGAGCCTTCCCTATGTACAACACATTTATAACCAGGCTCTCCACAACTCAACCAGCCACAACCCCTTTCAGGTGGGCTTGGGATTCCAGCCACTATGTCCCATTGACGTATCCATGCCATTTGCAGCTACTCATGCTGATTCAGCTCATGTCCAGTCTAAAGCTGACAAAGTAAACAACTTCATCGAGATTCACTTGCTCTGATATGGGGTGTACACCATCACCAAGGTTGTAGGGAACAATGCCTTTGAGCTCAGTATTCCACCATTCCTTGGTCTGCACCCAGTATTAAATGTAGACCACCTTCATCGCTACTTCCCACCTCTATTGGACACCTCTGACATTGTAGAGGAAATCACACCAAAAGAGTTAAACCCAGACTGCATGGAACAAGCCACCACAGACTGTATCATGGACATGCAAAACAATAACACTCACCGACAGAAGATCCAACTGTATCGGGTTGTCAAAGTTAGCCAACTCCTGCACCAAGGCAAGTGGTTCACCAAGGACCAAGTTCAACAGAAGTTTCCTCATCTCATGGAGGTACTCAATTCAATGGGGACCATTGCTTCCTAAGGGGGAAGGAATGATCCAGGTGGATATTGGTGGCCACCCACCTATTCCACTTGTGGCCCCACCATTGTCTCTTTCATTTTTGTTAAAACTTACTATTTTTAGCATTTTTTCGGGTCCTGAACTTCCGAAGCTGTTTTGAAGCCCCAAACTGAGATAGTATGCCGAAGTTACGTCCCTGGGAATTAGAAACACCAATTTACCCAAAAGGGGCCCTTAGTTTCGGCGCTTCATCTCCTAGGGTTAGGTTTTTGGACATTTAGAGTTCTCCATTGTTTCTCCATAATAAATAGGCCCTCGAGCCTCATTATAACACAGTTCAAAGGTCTGTAGTCGCCACATCTCTTCTCAGAGATTCGCTACCAGCACCCTAGCTATTTTATTTCCATCATGTTTGTAAGAATATTTATGTGATTTGATATTAATGAAATGAAGCCTTATTTCCATTGTATTTCTATGTTTATCGTTATTTCTGTATTTTGTTGTGTTCCTGCATAAATCTGAATCATCTCTGGCATCGGTCCTCGCGCTGTTGATGCTTGGCCTGCTACCCTCCATCCACTTCATTGTTGCTTTCTGTACTACTGCCCATGACTCTACCACATATATACTACAGTTCCCTCTCAAATTGCTACATCATGCTACCTATAGCACTGCCACTATTATCTATTGCACCCAATCAACTAACAGATAAGTCTGTCTAGTTGCATCTCATCACTGAAGCACCCTCTGCTACTACTCTGCATTGTCTCTCTAAAGCCTTTGTTTTGATAATTCTCTACACTATGTAAGCACTGCCTCTCTGTGTTGTTGAAGTCCCATCAGCCTCTGCACTGCTACTTTCACGTTGTTTTTTCCATTGCATTGCGTTGCTCTACTATCCAGCGTCCCAGGACTACCTCTGCTTCTCCATGATCTTCTTCACCCACTGCTCCAGTCACCCTGCTACTATCTTTTAATGGCTTCTGTAGATTGTATGTGATCCAAGAGTTTGGGCACCTCAAGGATCCTACCGCCCATGATATGTAGCTTACTCTACAGATATATGTCACCCCACCTCTTCTCTCGAGGTACATGAGCACTCATGGCCACATCAACTTCGCTGCCATCGTTCCCTCTCGATGTTGTTGCCTTAGAATCTGAAGCTTCCTTGTCCTTCCTCTTAGGACAAGTGATGGAAAAGTGTCCCAGTTCACAACATATGAAGCACCGAACCTTGGATAGGTCCTTCTTCTTCTTCCCTTGTTGCCTCTGTCCCTTAGATGCTATGGATGCATCTTCCTCCTACTCTTTCTTAATATTGACTCCTCTGTTGCTGAATTCCCTCTTGGTTATTCTCCTGATCTCCTCCTGTCGATGGATTTCCCACATGTCCCCCCAGTTTGGAAGTTGTGCTATGCCCAATATACTTAGGACAAAGGTCTCTCAATCATCGGTGACTGCATTCAGGGTAGTCCTCACCACGAGTCTGTCATCAAAAGTTTCCCCCATGGAAATTAGTTGTTCTCAGATAGTCTGCAATATAAAGAGGAAAGGATCGGTATCCTATCCCTTGTGCTTCTGGAACATCCACATCTGATTCTCCAGAAGCATCTTCCTCTGGACAGAGCTACCCTTATACAATGTGGTCAGATTTTTACATGCCTCATTTTTCATTTTCTTCTCGGCAATGTGCAGGACCACGTGATCCTTCACTCAATCCATGATCAAGCACTTAGCCCATGCCTGATTTTCATTGAAATTCTTCAGAGCATCAACATCGATTGGCACATCCAAAACATTCTATGTGTGATCTCTGATACCGTACTCCTCTAGGACTTTCAGGATTCTGGCTTTCCAAATCGCAAAGTTAGACACACCATCTAACCTATCTTGATCCCCCAGTCCATATGGGGCAATCTCTACTCAAATGGTTGAAACAGGTGCTCTTCTCCCCTCTACTATTGTTGCCTTCAAAAAAATACCAGATCTAGGTTTCTTGGCGATAGAAACCCTCTAGATAATATGCTCCCTCTAACAACTAGTTTCCCTCCCATAAATCCTCTG
Source organism: Pinus albicaulis (assembly GCA_034641835.2). Taxonomy (NCBI): domain Eukaryota; kingdom Viridiplantae; phylum Streptophyta; class Pinopsida; order Pinales; family Pinaceae; genus Pinus; species Pinus albicaulis. The sequence goes on along the minus strand of CM076578.1, from coordinate 21,489,089 downwards.
CCAATTCTGACGAATCAACCTTCTACGATCACCCTCCTGATTGAATCTCAAATTTCTTGGCAAGAAAATTTGTTGAGGGACTGTTTCCCCTTACTTTGTCAAATGTTCTAGGCATTGTTCTGTACTGACAGAACCGATGCCCCACCAACAACTTTTGAATATCAAAAGTTTCACTTCCGGCCATGGCAATTGGCACAACATCACTCTCTCTTGGACTGTGTCACCCTCCTCATGCTGTGTTAGCCTCTGCATGAGCAGACTGGCTCCGCGTCACTCTCCTAGTGCTGCGTTAGACTCTGTGTGAGCAGGCTGGCTTTGTGTCACCTTCCTGGTCTTACGTTAGCCTCTGCGTGAGTAGATTGGCACTGTGTCACCCCCGCTGGGTCTGCATTGTCCCTCTGGTGTTGCGCTGCCTCTTTCCAAATCCGTGCTTGCTTTAGCTGCCCTTCCTGCAGCAAAAATATTCAGCCCCTTGCTGATTGCTTCAACTTGATCTACAATGCTCTGATACCATGTCAAAATTTCTGAATACAAAATTACAGAAACCCTACTACAGTATCTTGATTTACTTCTCCTACTTGTGATTTAATTATACAAGTTATTTTCAGAAATATTAAGAAAATATCGAAGTAAACACAACTAGCATCCTACACATATACAAATCATTTACTGAAACATAATGCACATATGACTAAGGAAACACATGATTTTTTGGAAAAATGTCTCCGGAAAAACCCAATGCGGGAAAACTAGTGCAACAACTCTTTGAGGGTTTTATTTATTATGCAAAATATTTGAATACATGTAGGGCACTAGTAGTGTTTTTCCCCAAAGATAAATTCATAGTAGTTGTACCTTATCACACAGAGACAGAAATATGGTTGATTCAAACCCTTCAAGAATTACTGAATACAAGCCCTTTCTAGCCCACTAGAACCCTCGGCGCAGCTCTTCCATCCATTATGTCAGCCTCTCCTTCCCAGTGCAAGATACTCATGCATCCTCTGTGTTGCCTCTGTGTCACCCAGAAGGGTCTTTATCCCTCTCTACATCATCCTGGCTAGGCTATGTACCTCCGGTTAGCCTCTTTGTTTCCTAGTATGGAATTTCCTCTCTGATGTATGTATTCTTGGCCTCGGATCAGAAAATCCCTTTCCGATCTTCCCCTCACTAGTACTGGAAGCTCACTCAAAAATTCTCAGCAAACCGCGCCCCAGAATTTCGACTTAGCTCAAGTGTTATTACTCTGTGTGTGTTCTCCAACTAACACTAGGCCTTCCTTTAATATGTTTCTTGTTGAGAAATCAATGGCCATGATCTAATCACTAATCAAAGGCTAAGATTAGAGAAATCTTGATCCACGTCACTTAGAACATTCTCACCACATGTGAAAATTAATTCACTTTAATTTTTCAATTTCCCTAAGTTAGACTTAGGGTCCCCATTAAAAAATTTAATTATTTGAATAACTTTTACACTAGGTGGAATTTCTCCAAACAAATTCTAGGTCTCGAAGATCTCATGCGTTCTAGCCCCACCACGAATTTTCAGACCTAGAGCACATCCGATGCTACCCAAAATCTTAACAGAAAACAACAGATACTTTTGTTGGAAACTAGTGGTTGAACCCTGGGTCTTCAACTAAAATTTTGCATCAGCAATGGTGTCAATTATTTGAACATTCATTTGATGAAATTATGGTTTCCAAAAACAAAAAAAATCCTTGGGCACAAGGTCAATGATTTGATTCAAGGGAAATCGCAAGGGAAATCAAAAGAATATTTGTGCAAGAAGTATTTTTTCGATGAGCCTCAATTTGCTAGGATTAATGAGATGCAGCCATGGAAGTTAGCTTTCGTGAGAAGAGCATGATGCTCATACAGTGTCAAGGCAAGAGGTTGACATGGTGTTAGACCTAGGTGATAGGGGTTCTTGCAGATACCCTAGCTATAAAATTTGAGTGGGGTAAGGGCTACAGTGAGCGGGGTTGATACAGTTGGTTGGTTTGGACAAATTTGGGCAAGGGAAACCCCAAGTCAAGGTTTAAGGGGGGAATGTTAAGTAAACTTCACTCAGGGAAAGATTCAAAGTCGATCGAGTCAATAGTAGTGGTTTTGGGCCCATGATTTTTTGGTTTTCCATGGTAATTTGCTCATGGGTTGCATGTAATGGAGCCTTTAAAATGTTGGGAAGAATTAATGGGCCAACAATGTGAGCGGTGAAGGCTCACTTGGCTAGCTTAGTGGTAAAGGGATCTAATGAAATTTTTTTAGGTTGGGTTTTTCCCCGAAGTTGGGGTTTTCCAAGGGTAAAAAATGTTTTAATGTTTATGTTTGTGTATTGTTGTTGGTTATTGTTAACGCTTCTCTCAGTAAATTTGTATTCCAATAAAATTTATACAATATAAGTAGAAGGAAATAGTAGTTATTACACCTATTTTTATCTAATCTTAGAATGTTTTGGAGGAAAATTATGATTCATAAGACTAAAAAAAAATCATTTGATTCCCTTGAAGAATTGGAATATTTACCTTAAAAACCTCTGTGAATCTCCTAACACCATGGAAACCATTTTGAATGCCCCTATAGAGGATGACATCATTTGTTTGTTGGAAAATATTGAGTTTGGGGTTAAGAATTTCGCTAATGGAAAATCTAAGAACATTGAAGGTTACAAAGCTAATCTTTTTTAAATGGGAAAATATATCCTCATCCCGCATATAGATAAACTCTTTAATTTATCACTAAAGAAAGGCTTCCCTAAGCCTTGGACATGCTAGGTCCCCGTAATTTGTTAGATTGGTAAGAACAAATGAACAGGGGTAACATCAGACCAATATTTGGAGTCCTAGGACCTAGCCTTCCTAGACTCAAAGAGGGCTCTCTCTATTTTGTGCAAAGTATGTGAACTTGTTTGCTTTTAAGGTTTGATTTTAGGCTAGTTGTTAAGTTTAGGGTGTCTTTGTTTGTTTGGGTTGGGTAGATGATCAGGTAGAATAGATGGAGTGAGAAATTTTCAAGTCATTGGGCTATGGATTCTACAAAAGGTCATGGAAATTTCAACAATGAATTAGGGATTATCACAGGGCAAATCTAACATGGTCAAATGGACCTTCAAGTTTTATGTGAGATGGAATGAACATCAAATTTGTGAACGGAGTAGGTGTAAAAGGGCAATTAAGAATCCTTGAACAAATACCTTTAAACAAGAATGGTCTTTAACACTACTCAGCATAAATAAGTAATCATATGACAGGGCAAACCAATAACTCTTTGATTAAACTCAAGAAAATAAGCATTTAAGATAAACAATCCAGTGAACTATAGAATACAAGAAACTTGTATAACTTCTAGTAATTTCACCTTTAAGATTAGAAAAAATTCAAGATAGACATATAACATAGATCAAAGAAGAGGGAACTCCTAAACATCATTTATCATAGCCATAAAGACCTCTAAATCAACCTTTCAATAATGGACAAAGGGCATGATCGAAACATAAACCTCTTTGGCTAAAACTAATCAGTGATACTTCAAAGAAAGATCTTAAGAACAATGTTAAGTAACATCAAAAAAGCAGGGATAACCATAAAACATATTTGATATCTATTTTACTATATCATCCATAAGATAAAAAATCATAAGTGGGTCTAGAATGCAACTAAGAATTCTCTAAACTGACCTAGCAGAGGAAAACATAGAAGCAGTGAAGGATAAATAGAACTAAGGTGCCTCTAAACAACATTTCTTAGTCTAAAAGTTTTGTCCTACTGCAATAGAAGATGAACAAAATGATAATACAAGAAAACATGAACTAAAAAGTAACACAACACCATTTGAAAATGCTCAGGGATCCTACAAGCAAGCCTTCTCCAATGTCAAACAATCCAAGCCATTCACAAATATTGGAGCCAATTTGTCTTCAATCTCCAAGTCTATGTATTACTCTCAAAACATTCTAATCTACAAACAACTACAAAGAGGCCTCAATGTTGTATTTAACAAGCAAGGAGGAAAAAAACCTAATTAGTTCTTTAGAAAACCATTAGTTAATCATAAATTTCACTATTGTCCTTTGAGACCTTGCAAGGCCCAAGGCACGAAATATCTGATGAAAAGTATCTTCTTGAGAATTTTTGGCAAAAACAAATAGACATCTAGGCTCCCCAAAGCCTCAAAAATCTTTCCTAGCGTACTTTGTTGACTTTTTTACTATCAGGGAGCAGCACTGAGATTTGAGGATTTATTTCCTGGCCAAGGGCACATCACATGCACATGAAAGCTAGGCTACCTTGCAGCCAAGTTTTGAAGGCCTTCTCGATGTTGGAGTGGGCTCCATGATGGCTCGTTGGAAATCCAGTTGAGTCTAGTTTCCAGAACTACCCTTGATTTTATGATTGGACCCATTTAACCTATTCAAAAATAAAAACTCCAAAGGCTGGTAAAGGCACAACACATGTCCTAAAAAGTAGGCAGAAAGGTGAAAATTAGGGTGTTTTTTACCCTTTTGGAGGACCAAATCAAATTAAAATGACCTGAAATATGGTGAGCATGTTTTACTTGAGTTTAGGATTCCAAAAATGTAAACTTTACCTCCTGAGGATGCCCTAAGAAAAAGCGCAGCACCAAGGGTGTTGCGCCCACGGCCTTCTAAATCGGCAAAAAACCAAAATTTCCAAAAAGTTCCCAAAAATTGAAATTATCTTCCTTTTCATGCCTGGGATGCTTGCATGGAAGCATTAGAAAGAAGGTCAAGCTTTTCTTGACCCTTTGCCTCCTTGAGGGCTTGAACTTTGGCAAGGGTTATTTTGAGCTTGGCCCTTGAAATTTGATTTCTAAGTGCATAGTGCTTGGTCATCTTGTTTTGGAGGTCAAGGTCCCTATTGGCCTTCTCCAATTCGGCCTCCAACTATGTGTTTGCTCTTTCTAACCAAGGCTCCCGATCATATTCTATCTCCATGGCAAGAAGCTCACTTAGAGGGAGCTGCTCTGCCAAGGTTGACTCTTGCTCTCTTTGTCTTGCCAAGGCCTTCCTTAAACCCATGGTTCTTGGTCTTCTTCGAGACTATCCTTCTTCATATTCACTTTCCTCATAGGTGCCCATGAATTCCTCTAGCTTTACCTGTGCCCTTTGAGCTTCTTTCTGGGCTTTGATTTCTCTAGCCTCATAAATGGAATTTTGTGCCCCTAGCTATCTGTTCTCCATTCAAGGACACTATTCACACACTTGGCCTTTTCAAGATTTTCTTGGAGGTCTTCAAGTTGGGCATTTTTGTTCCAGAGGAGCAAGTTTGAGATCCTTGCCTCATTTTCCTCGTCACTGTCAATGTGAATGAGTTCAAACTCTTTCTCAACCTCATGTTGATCTTCTTCTTCTTCTTTGATCTTTTTTTTCCTTTGTCAAGCTTCTTGGCTAAGGTGGATGGCATGGTCCCTTGCCTTTTAGAGCCAGCAAACACATGCCTCTTTCCTCTTTGGTATGTGAGAGGGAAAGGCTCAATATTGTTCATCTGAATTCCCTCACCATGGCCGACCTCATGACTGATGTCCTCTTCCTTATTGATCTTTGCACTGATTTATTTTTCACTGTGTTCTTGACTTCTTTCTTTAGCCTCACTTTATTTTCCTTCCATGCTGACATCACTACTGTGATCTTCATTTGTATCATCATCCCTTTCTCCTTCACTAACATCAGCTTCATTATCTTCTTGGTTCTATGAGATATTTCCACCCTCATCATCATCATTACCTTGGATACTTTCTTCATTTCCTTCAATACTGCTAGGAGTCTCACTGTCTTTGGCACTGATCTCTGCACTATCATCATTACCATTGTCATACTTATTGTTTTCACCACCTTCTTGGCCATCATGATTGTTGTCATGACTGTCACTGCCTCCCTCATTACTGCTGCTAGCATCATTGATGTGATTTTCACTGTTGTTATCAACCTCTTCACTGAATTTTTGGTCTGTAGTGTCACTGTTGTCATCATCATCATTATTGCTATCAGTTACCATGTTCTATGTTTCATCACTGTCCTCTTTTTTTCCAACATCATCACAACCCTTATCATCACTTTTGTTCTCACTGTTAGAGGTGTCATCATTAGCTTCTTCATCATTGTTTGCCTCTTCACTGATTTCTGCATTTTCATTTTTCTCACTGACTGGTGGGTTGTTTCCAGCATCATAATCATCATCATCAGGGCTGCTTTCTTCATCATTTGCATCATCTTCATTGTCATCTACCTCCATGTCTTCTGCTTCATTGTTGACCTCTGCCTCTTCATCTTCTTCCTCTTTATTGTCACTGCTTGATTCATCACTGCTTGATTCATCACTGCCTTCTCCTTCATTCTCATTTGATGGTTCATCTTCATTTCCCTCATTGTCAGGTGCATTAGGAAAGCATGAGGAAGGAGGATGGGATGATTTTGGTGCATTTGGCTAAAGATGTGGTTGTGGGTTTGTGAACACTTCATGGGCGATGAAAACCTCCCATGGAATACCCTTTTGCTCTAATTGATGCAACACAACTATCTTGATGAGAGAATGGTGAAAAAGGCTCTGCATTTGTTGTGAAGGGTGTCTATTTTGCACAATATAAGACATCTTATCAATACTACTATAAAGATAATAGGGAAAATGTAGCATCTTTACCCTAGTGAAGTGCATGAGAAATCTTATGTGGTATGAATAAAGCGTATAAAACCTCCCCTCACATGTAAAATATTTCATGATGACTCTCATCAAGGGTCCATGTCTTTCCAGAAAATGTGAAAAGGGAAAAATGGATTTGTAGTCATCTTTGTATCTAGGTTTTAGGAAAGGTTCATAGAGACTTAGGTCCAAATTAGCTTGCTTGAACCACCTTTCTCCCACACTAGGTATCCCAGTGGCCATAGAAATGGTATTTGAAGACAGCTCAAATTTTACCCCAGCTAAATTTACTTAATTGTCATGAAGGTTAAGGAAAAAAAGCCTAGTCAACTCAAGATGACTCTGTACCTGTTTTATCTTTTCACAAAATTCAAAACAACCCACATTCTGGAAATATGAAACTGTCATAGGAGAGGCCTTCAACTCCACGGTGTTCAGTGGCTCAAACCTATTTATTATTCCACCTTTGCACTAATGTATTCTAGGCCCTTGGCCTCCCTCACCACTATCACTATTACCTTCCCTTGACATTTTGATTTCATTGTTGCCTTGAAAGCCAAAAACCCTAACTCTTCTTCTGAGATTACATGAATATGGTAAATGAGATGGTGATGCGAAAGGAAGCTTTTTGCAGATGGAGTAGTAAATGAGTGAGAGTAGGGTGTATGACTGTGAGTGAGAGGTAAATGGAGACAAAATTGATGATCACTTTGCCTTAACTTTCCCTTTATGGTTTTGCAGATGAGGGAGGTTTTAATGTCATTTAGTTCACTTTCCTAGGGTTTATTCCTTTAATCAAATGACAAGAACCTTGAAAATGAGGTGGTGTTTTGTACTTACCCCTTAGAGTTGTTATCAAACCCTTGGAGGTGATTTTAATGAGGCCTTGAGTAGATTTAGGGCTTGAACTGGTGCAGAGGCCCTCCTGGCCAAGCACGCAGCACTTGAACGTGTTGTTAAGTCGTTGAACACGTCATCGCGTCAGCCGAGGGCATAGCACCAAACGTGCAGCACCGCGCCAGTCGGGTGAGCAGAAGGTGTAGCATTGAACGCACAGTTGAACAGGCCTGTGTGGTCTTCGGTGAATGCTAAACGTGCAACATTTGCACAGATGACAGGCCTGTCGGGTCTTCGGTGAACGCTAAACATGCAGCGCTTGCACAGATGTGAGGCCTATCAGGTCTTTGGTGAATAGCTAAATGTGCAGTGTGAAGGTGGTTGGGCTGGTTCCTGTCATGCCTTTCCTTAAGAGCGTAGCATGTGCCCACGGATCGGGTCAGGCGGATGGTGTGGACTCTCGTGAACACGTAGCACTGCCGGTGTGAAGTCTGTTGGGTCTTCAGTTGAACGTGCAGCGGCCACGACTACACGCAGAGTCTGAATGGGGTGTTGGGCGAACGCTACATGGACCTATGTGCAACGCGCACTTACAGACATGCAGCGCAGAGTAATTCTACACAAAAAAGACCTCCAGGAGCGTAGCACATGACTCCAAGTGCGCAACACAGGTTAACTTGCCCGAATTTTCTAGAAACTTACAATTTCCTCTTTGACTGCTCTTGATGATATTTTTAAAAGAAAAATGAGTTTTTGAAGGGTGGAGAGGGCCTTAATATGTTTAGAAACTTAATTTGAAATGTAAAACCCACTTTTCTAATGTTTTCAAGCCTTTTAACTTTTCACTGATATTTCTTTGACCCTTTTTCTACAGGTGAACAAATGATGAAGTTGGTCTTTTGCTGCTTCATTTGTTTATTTCAACTCAACTGTTAGCCACCTATAAATTCTGATGTACCAAATGGTGGCTAAATATGTTTCTGAGCCTTCAAGAGATATATTTCCTCTGAAAATATCTCATTCTTGAAACCTCTATGTGTCTTTCACCCTTGAAAAGATCCTCACTGATGTTTACATCTAGAAGGCCTCACTGCCTATGGAAAATTGTGCTCATAAAGGCCCTTGTTTCCCCTTTTATCTCTGAAAAATTCCCTATTTTAACCTTTTTCCCATTTTCGAAGGTCCCCCTTTAACCCCAAAAGTCACTCCCAAAATCTCCTAAACCAACCATTTCCCCTTTAGAACCAAGTGAAATCCTTCATTTGATTTTAAATTCCTTTTTTCCATCTACAGAAAGCCTCCTTGTAGCCTTAGAACACTGTCCCTAAAGCTGAAAAACCCATTTTCCTCTATAAACGGGTTAGCCCCCTTCGGCCCAGCCCCGAAAATCACTTCCCACATGACCCCAGCGCTAAGACCAAGTGCTAGCCCATAAGGTGCTTATCGCAATCAAAGAGATGGACGAAAGCGCATTCCTCTGTTAAAACAAAGAAAAACTCTGATGCGATGACATTTGTTCTTGGAATCTTGGGAGTAATCTCCACCGTTGATTCACATTTCGATCCGACGGTCACCGCACCGTCACCTGATCCCTAATCGCAAATCATAAATGGTGCCACCCTCCGCCCTTTGCGATTGCAATCCTCCGATTTCAATCCATGTTGTCGATTTCCCTTTTGATCCGATGGCCCTCGCTTTCTCGCTCTGATCGCAATCGCACTTTTCAAATAGAGCCACCTTCCATTCCTCCCGATCTGCAGTCCTCCAACGCGATCTCTGCCGTCGATCTCACATAAGATCCAACGGTCATAGGCCAATCGCTCCATCGCTTATCGGAGATTTACCCTTCCATCACCCCTCCTCTGATTTGATCGTGACCACCCATTCCATTCGATCAAATGGTCCATATCTAATCACCCTCCACCCGCGGCCGGGTCCACCGTTATAACCCATTCCGTATGTTTTTCATTGCATTTTCCGCGCATTTCTGTCAATTACGTTCAGAGGCCCAAACCTTGGGTTTTACATTAAAACATTATATCATTCTTCTTGACATTAAGATTTTAATGTTTTACATTAAATTTTCTTCATTTCGCCCAACATCCACATGCATTTTCCCACTGTTCCACTGAATGTCTCCCACTACTTTCCATTGCATCCATAGAATTCTCTCCTGTTGCGCTGCCATCGTCAAAGCATTCAATCACATCCACCTTTCCCTATGCATGGATTTCTTAACAGACTTGTGTGTTTTGCAGGGTACAGGTGGTGAACGCCGCCATTGTTCACATTCACTGTTACAGTGACACAGAACGCAGGGAAGACCATTTTCAGGGACTGAAACTATGGAGAAGAGCCTGGGAAGGTTTTATGACATGATTTTCATTAAATAACAAAGTTAAACTCTGTAAAACCTTCCCAGCGCCATTAAACCTACAAATCCACAGACAGAGACAGTCAACAGCAGCGACAGAGGGTATCCATGAATGATTTAAGGGATTTAAAGCCCGTTATTGAATATTAATGTCATAATCCAATGTTTAAAGGACAGAGACTAAGATTGAAGACCATAAGAATGATTGAGAAGGCTTGATGAATCTTGGAGCACATAAACAAGTCATATCAGTGCTCTCATATTAGCAGAATGTCCTTTCCCTAATAAGGACACTTTCATACAGCATTCTCCATGCCTCCTCGAGCCCTTAACATGTAGAACACTGATAGAAGTTTCTAAGCTATCAGGACAGCAGTTATGGAAGTGTGGAAGACCTGAGAGACCTTTAGTCACCTTGCTCACCTCAAAAGACAGAACATAGTACCTACAGTCAGCAAGTACTTCAAAGAACATACCTGAGGTTATTATCAACCTAACAAAGGACTTCCGAAACAGCCTAAAAGAGTACACACAGTCAATGCAGAGCTATTAAGCAGAATTGGCAATCGATACTTCCATCCCCTCTGTCTTAATGGACCATTTAAGTCCATATCTACTACTCCAGTTCCTCATTCACCTATAAAAAAACTCATTGAAAATACATTGTAGGGGTTGGCATTTTGTGTTTTCTAAAGTAATACATATTGTTGCTTTGAAGAAGCTTTGGTGTTCTGAAGGAGTGTGAAGATCAGTGTTTCTCTGTTGATGAAGGAGGCTGGACCATCGGATCCATGAGCCTAGTTTTGGTGATGTATTTCTTATTGTCTATGTTACTTCCTCTGTTGCCACTTTATTCCATCATGCTTTGCTTACCGTAGGATAAAAATTTTAGGTAGAGAAATGTATCTTAGAAGCACCTCTAACCTGTTTATCCTTCACTGTTTATATGTTTTCTACTACTGAATGTGACAGGGTAGTCTAATAGCTCCCTTTATATTCAGTTTGTATTACTTCAGAAATGGTTAATTCGGTTGTGTCAAAGACTGTTTAGCCGTTCCCTCTTTCTTTACCACTGAATATTATGCCTGAAGTCTACCTTTGATTATTAATCCTTGCAGTTTAACGATGAGGTTTGTCTCAATCATACCCTCTGTTCTTTATTGTTATCATTATGTCGAAGGCCCCTATAATTGCAGTCCTAGATTTCTAAGGCGTTCCCTCTTCTTTGAATGTAATTGTATGTTTTGTTGGTTAAACTCTCAAAGGTGAACTTGTAGGAGGAAATAGGGCATTCCCCGAATCCTATAATTCATTTAGAAGGTTTAGTCTACATTTCTCCTTTCTGTGAGTGTTATATTCATTAGGTCCAAAGCAGTGAGCTTACTGGAGGAAATAGGGCATTCACCGAATCCTTTAAGCCATTGTGAAAGGGTTTACTTTGTTGTTCATTCTTAGTCCTTAATGTCCATTCCATTTCACCTATATTATTCAACAGACCCTAGACCAAGTTATATTTTCCCTTTGGTCTCCCTTCCTTCTCAGTCAGAACTATTTGGACTTCACATGACTCCATTTCCCAATGGCTTATAGATTCCCATGCTCTATCTATACCACATGAAACATACTTGTCTAACCAAACAAAAAACAAACAACCTTGAACCTCATAACTAGCCTAAAATCAATTTCTAAACCTTTCAAGACACATCTTTATAAACATATTGAGATATTCCTCTCTGAGACTAGGAGGGCTAGATCCTAGAGCTCTAAAGTTTGGTTTGTATGTTGCCTTGTCTTTTGGTAAGCCAATCTATCAAAACACAGGACCCCAACATAATGGTGATCACGGTGGGACATATTGAGTATATGATAGTCTAGCAATCTCTTTTAGACTCAGTAAGTCCTTAAATAACCATATAAACTCAAAAAAAAAAAAAAAACATTTCGGATTGGCTTCATAATAAACATGGTGGTGGAACCATAACACACTTTACCTTCACAAAAGCTAAAGAGTTTCCACCTGCCGACTCCCCAGTTCCTAAATACCAAAAGACTCTGCTGGGAGACTAGTTTTCATTAGAACATCATCCATTTCAGAAGAAACACTTGGGAATAAGCTTCTTTGTTAAGGGACAAACATACTGGCTTCAAGAACAGTCCATACTAGAGCTTATCCTAATCCAAACCCACCTGAGATAGTTGACAACCCTGAGAGTGTTCTTAGGAATCCTTATACATATAGGGATCCAACTATTGTCAGACACATTGACAGAGCTAACTCAGCACCTGAAAACCTTGCAAATCTATCAGATGCTCAAGCTGACTTAGACTCACCAGGAATTTTACCAAGAACTAAGTCATTCAGTGGTACAGAGCAAATAGACTTTGAGCCTCCAAGCTCACCGCCACATAGTGGTCAACATTTTAGTGACAGATAAACCCCTCCATCAACACCCCCTGATATTCACTTCATTCATAACTTGGGTCTCTCTTACCCTAAATCTGCTCAATAGTTTGTTGTTGGTCCAAGAAGTGCTGCCATCCAGATACCTGCTACTCAAGCTAATCCTTTACCTCCACAAAACACTACCATGGCATCATGGTATGCCCCACTGGTGCTACCATAACCTTTGGTTCCCTTACCAAATGACTATCAATCCAAAATTCCACACTTCCCTGGAAAAACATCTACCATAGCTCGACAACATGTAGATGAAATGGGAGATGCATTCGATTACATGGAAATAGATGATGAGACCATTAAAATGAGAATATTTGCCCAGATTTTATGAGGAGAAGTAAATAAGTGGTTTAAAGGCTTAACTCCTAATATCATCCATGACCTTCCCTCACCACATCAAGCATTCATAAACAAATGGGAAGCCAATAGCAACCCTCTCCAGATACTAGCAGAGTATCAGAGCCTTAAAATAAATCAGGGAGAGAGTGTCCATGATTACTCCACCAGGTTTAACAGTGTTTACAATGCCCTTCCTCCTCACGTGAAGCCTCCCCAAGGCATGGCCCTAGTAAAATATCCCGAAGGGTTTGATGTGTATATGGCTTATCAGCTAAGGGAAAGAGAATATTTAACTCTATAAGACATGCAGACAGGAGTTGTGAGTGTAGAAGTGAACTTAATTGAGAAAAGAGCTAGGCTAAGATCGGAGAAGAGGGTAACTTATAAAGATGACACTGCACCCTCCACATCTAGCTCAAAAATGGAAAGGATGATGGAAGAGATGATGAAAAGGATGAGCTTACTTGAGAGAGCACCACCAAGAGAAAACCAAAACAACCCCCAAAATCGAAATAGAAACTAGAACTTTAGAAGAGATAACAATCAAGATAGACAACGAGATGATGACTAGCAAATTAGAGCTCCTTTCCAACAAAATTACGTAGATCAAGAGGAAGAAAGGGAGATTGAAAATTTGGGAGAAAACCATGTGAACCTGATTGGATCAGACAGTGAGGATGATGTTTTCCTCACTGAAGAAGAAAAAGGTTTCTTCTCTTCAGAACCAAAGGAAGAAACGTATGAGGAGTCTGAAGATTATATGTTGGGGTTTGAAAATTCCATCATGGAAGTGAATAGACATTATGATCTAAGAAGCAAAGGGAACATAGATAGTCCAAATGACAAAAGCACTAGCTCTGCCGTTAAGAAAAGCACAGAAAATCAGACTAAAAAGACAGCAAACAAAACTATCACAATAGCCAAGAGGGCTGATTCAAACAAAGAAAAAGGCAGCCAGCCAAATGTTGAACAGAGTTTCCCTAGTACTTCTGCTAGTGGCCCTGATAAAAAAACTTAGATTGACAGTCCTAATAAAACCCAGCAAGTCAAGATTGCTGAGAGAAACATAAGTGAGAAAGTAGATGTAAATACAACAAAAGCGATAGTTCCTTTCAGCCTCGAGGGAGAGATTGCAAAGATTAAAATTAGCACACCTTTGGCTGAATTAGTGACCCAGGAAGTGTACAAACACCAGGTCCTAAAAGCCCTGAATACACATGTTGATACTGCTACTTTGAACTTAACAGACGATAATCCAGAGTTGTTGTTTGGTCCGAAAATTGAAGGAAAATATCAAGAAGTGGATGTCCCTCCCTTCTATGTCAGTCTGAACATACATGAAAAAGTTTTACACAATGCCATGTTGGATTCAGGAGCATCACACAACCTTATTCCTAAAGTAGTAATGGAAGTCTTAGGCTTAGAGATTACTAGACCCTACAAAGATCTATACTCCTTTGATTCCATAAAGGTCAAGTGCTTGGGATTAATCAAATATTTTTGTTTTAACTTATCCAAAATTCCTGCTAAGAACCTTGTAGTGGATGTATTAGTAGTTGACATTCCCCCAAAATATGGTATTCTTTTATCTAGATCATGGGGAGCTAAGATCTAGGGTAGTCTTCAAATGGATATGTCATATGCCACCATACTGGTGTTTGGTCAAACCAGAAGATTGTATAGGGAAACCCTTATGAAATACATGGTGAGCAGCAAGGACAAACCTCACAACAGCCCTGTTTATTCCACCCATTCAAATTAAATTCCTTCATTTTATACAATGAAGATGAGGTCACCCAAACAGAGAAATAAATCGAGCAAGACATTAGTTCACCAAAATATTCATATTTGTCTTCCTCTCAACCTCTAGATATCTCAACTCCAAACAACCCTAAGCAACACAAAAAAAATGAAAATGAAACAAAAACACTTTGGAAAATAAGCTTTGATGGCTCTTGCAGCAAAAATAGTGCAGGGGTTGGTGTATGGATACACAACTCAAACAAAGGACATGCCTGCAAATTAGAATTTTCATGCACTAACAACATCACAGAGTATGAAGCCCTGCTCCTTGGCCTGCATATACTTAAAGATTTAAAGGCCAAAAAGATATCAGTACAAGGAGATTCTGAGTTTATCATCAGACAAATCAAAGGGGAATACACAACCAAAAACCCCAGACTAAGAGAATATAGGAACATTGTTTTGGACCTCCTGAAAAGTTCCGAAAAATATGAACTGGTGTTCATACCAAGTGCCCAAAACCACCTGGAAAACGTACTTGCTTTTGCTGCCAGTAACTTCCAGATACCACAAATTTAGGAACAGCTCATTATAAAGGTAAATAATAGACCAACAGTGCATGATAACGAAGACCATTGGCAGGTTTTCAACAATGACAAACATATAGAGGATTTCCTACAATCAAAGAATGAGTTTGACACAGCTTCACCAAGTTGTAGCCATGAAAAAGAATGTTCATATGGGAAAAATATTCCTGAAACAGAGCCCCCGTCCCCTACTGATATAAATCAGTTGGATCATCTTTTCAAAGAAAATTTATCTGATGATCCAGACAAAAGGTGCCTTGAAGTTCTAGAGTATAAAGGTGATGCTATACCCAAAGGCCTTGCACCGCTAGAACAGCTCTTTGATTTCAACGATGTGGCTAAAGAACCAAACACAGAACCTGTGGAAACTAATGTGGAAGAGCACAATATAGGCAGCCCAACTGAGCCTAAAATGATTAAGTTATCTAGCACCATGTATGCCCGCATCAAACAGCAATACATAGCACTCTTCAAAGAGTTTATATATGTTTTTACATGGAAGTATAAAGATTTGAAATCGTATGACACTAGCATCATTCAGCACAAGATCCCTCTAAAGGAAAATTAGAAACCTTTCATACAGAAATTGAGGAGGATAAACCCTATCTTATTTCCTACAGTAGAAAAATAAATTAAGAAGATGTATGATGTAGGGATTATTTTTCTCGTCAAGTACTCAGAATGGGTCTCTAATCTGGTATCTGTCAGGAAAAAGACAGGGGAGATCAAGCTGTGTATTGATTTTAGAACCTGAATAGAGCCTCTCTGAAAGATAACTACCCCTTTCCAAAAATGGACCACATTCTGCAGAGGGTAGCTGGGTCAAAAATAATATCCTTACTGGATGGGTTCTCGGGTTATAACCAAGTGTTAGTCCTCCCAAGTGATAAGCATAAGACAGCCTTTAACACACCTTGGGGGACATTCATGTATGTCAAAATGCCATTTGGTTTGATGAATGCAGGAGCCACCTTCTAGAGGGCCATGGACATAGCCTTCTCGAAAGACATAGGTTATTTTATAATCATTTACCTTGATGACATTACCGTTTTCTCCAAAACCAATGAAGAACATTTGGAACATTTAAGGAAGGATTTTGAGAAATGCAGAAGATTTGGCTTGTCTTTAAACCCCAAAAAGACACTCTTTGGCCTCCAAGAAGGAAAGCTTCTTGGTCATATAATCTCTGAAGAAGGGATCAAGATAGATCCTAAAATAATTGAGGGCATATTGAATATCAGCCACTCTAGGAATCTCAAATAATTACAGTCTTTCATTGGAAAGATTAATTTTTTGAGGAGATTCATCCCCAACCTTGCTGAGCTATTGAAAAACATCACTAACATGCCTAGGAAAGAAGTAGGTGTCAAATGGACAATGCAAGCTAAACAGTCATTCGAACTGGTAAAGAAAGCCCTTACTCAAGCACCAGTCCTCATCAGTCCTAATTTCACCAAATATTTTTATATTTTTTCCTTTGCATCGGAACAGACGATAGCTACAGTATTGTTGCAGAAGAATAACTTGGGGAAACAACAACCTATATCCTTCTTTAGAAAAGCCTTAATAGATGCCCCACTCAAATACAACATCATGGAAAAGCAAGCCTTGGCACTGGTCAAAGCATTAAAGGATTTCAAGGTGTACATCTTACATTCACACATCATTGCCTTTGTGCCACACACCGTAGTCAAAGATATTCTAGGACAGGACCCTGATGGTAAAAGGGGAAAGTGGATTGCCACTATTCTGGAATACGACTTAGAAATCAGGCCTACCAAACTCATCAAGGGACAAGGATTAGCAAAACTCATGGCCGATTCTAATTTCAAGGTTCTAGACATGAATATGGTTGACGCCTTAGAAGATATAGAAGAGTTCCCAGCACCATTTACTAAGGAAACATTCACGAACACTCCATGGTATTCCGATATTATTTATGTGCTGCTTTACTTAAATGCTACTCCTTCTTTGTCGAAAATGAAAGCTAGATTTGTGAAACAGAAGGCTTTAAACTATTGCATGATAGATGGAGTTTTATATTTGAAGAATGTTGTTGGGATACTACTAAAATGCTTACTTGAGAATGATGCAGGAAAAATCATGCATGAAGGAGAATGTGGAGGGCACTTAAATTGGAATACCACAGCAAACAAAATCCTCAGATCAGGTTATTATTGGCACACCCTTTTTCCAGACACCCACAAACTAGTAATTTCTTCCCACAAATGCTAGATTTTCGATGGTAGAAGGAAGTTTTTGCCCTTACCCTTGAAGCCTATTAGTGTTGAAACACCTTTCCAACAGTGGGGTTTGGAATTTATAGGAGAAATCCATCCACCCTCCTCAGCCCAACATAAATGGATCCTCACAGCCATAGATTATTTTACCAAATGGATAGAGGCCATACCCACTAGGAATGCTACCGACTTCGTCATTATTAAATTCCTTGAGACCAACATATTGTCCAGATTTGGCTGTCCTAGGAAAATAATCATAGACAATGTTGTTGCCTTTAAATCCAAAAATATGGTTGATTTCTGCCATAAATATTGGATCACCTTGGGCCACTCTACTGCCTATTACCCCCAAGGAAATGGACTCGCTGAATCTTCCAACAAGAGCCTGATCAACATCATCAAAAATTTGCTGGAGCAGAATAAAAAAGCATGACATGGTAAGCTTGTTCGTGCTTTGTGGGCTGACAGGTTAACCACCAAAAAGTCAATCAACACATCCCCCTATCATCTGGTCTATGGCATGGATGTTTTTTTCCCCACATCCTTGGGATTTCCCGTCATGAAACTCCTTCAGGAAGTTCAAGTTGAAGAAAATGATATGAAGAGAAGGATCAATTAGACCATCCCCTTGCAGCAGACCAAAGAGGAAGTTTACCAGAGAACTCAAGCAGTCCAAGAAAACATCAAAAGGAAATTTGACAAAAAGACTAAATCAAATGACTTCCAAGTCGGGAATGTGTTTCTCAAACGGGATTCAAGAAGGGAAGAGAAAGGAAAACATGGTAAGTTTGAAAATCTGTGGAAGGGGCCCTATATTATTCATTCCTTAAGAGGGCATAATGCATTTTTCTTGCAAGAACTGAATGGTGAAGAAGTGTTAGGAGGTCCTGTCAATGGCAGGATGCTTAAACACTACTTCTGTCAAGAGTCTTAAGTTTCAGAGATATTCATCCATTGTACATACGTTGGTGTTCGAAAAAAAAAGAGAGGCCAGAAATAAAACAAGAAAGGTATAGCCCCATACCAAAAAAAAAGAAAATATGAAAGTGTGCAAGCTCAAATGCCACTACGTTAAGAAGCACTACTTTCCAATCATACAGCCTAATCATGATTGGGAATATTTCAATTTACTGCTGATAGGATAGCGAAGAAAATCTTCCAAACTGTTCAATCTTGGCTTATCAGTAGAATAGATTGGGATAGAAGAAAAGAGAACAGCTCTAACAGGATCCAAACCAGAGCTGAAGTGAAGAAAGAAGGGTGACTCTAAAAAAAAGCTCAAAATCTTAGTCACAACAAGAACGAAGAATGTGTTTGAATTCCAAATCTTTAATCCTTCCAAGTTTTGTTTAATTCTGCTATTTTCAGTTCATGTGCAGTTGTTTTTATGCCATGGACCCATAGCAAACTAGACAATCTAATCCTGGTTCGACTGTGTTTTCAATTTCTGTCTTAGAATATAGAGAATGAAAACCTGCGAGGCTATTTCATCCTAACAGGTATTAGATTAGGTAGAGAATTAAGAGTCCAATTGTTTAATCTAGGCTCTTGGAGAAATAAGAGTAGCATTAGATAGGTTTATTTTTCTGTTTGCAAAATAAAATGCTGAAAAAGAGTTTGCCAGTCCAAGTGCACTCAAAAGAAGAAGAAATGCTAGGACAGTAGGAATGGGTAGGTAGAAGTGTTGTTCTGCAAAATAACAGTTTTTCAGATTGCTACAAAGGTACCAGATCAAAGAAGACCAATCAAGGAGAGAAAACTATTGCCCAATGGAAAGGCATTGGTCTGCTAAATACAGATATTACTGAGGTTCTGGACACCTAAAGGGCAAGCTGTCCTCCCCAAGTGGAGCCACTGTTAGCCACCTATAAATTCTGATTACCAAACGGTGGCTAAATATGTTTATGAGCCTTCAAGAGATATATTTCCTCTGAAAATCTCTCATTCTTGAAACCTCTATGTGTCTTTCGCCCTTGAAAATATCCTCACTGATGTTTCCATCCAGAAGGCCTCACTACCTGTGGAAAATTGTGCTCAGAAAGGCCCTTGTTGCCCCTTTTATCTCTGCAAAATTCCCTATTTTAACCTTTTTCCCATTTTCGAAGTTCCGCCTTTAACCCCAAAAGTCCCTCCCAAAATCTCCTAAACCACCCATTTCCCCTTTAGAACCAAGTGAAATCCTTCATTTGATTTTAAATTCCTTTTTTCCCTCTACCAAAAGCCTCCTTGTAGCCTTAGAACGCCATCCCTAAAGCTGAAAAACCCATTTTCCTCTATAAACAGGCTAGCCCCCTTCGGCCCAGCCCCAAAAACCACTTCCCACATGACCCCAGTGCTAAGACCAAGCGCTAGCCCGTAAGGCACTTATCGCAATCAGAGAGACGGACGGAAGCGCATTCCTGTGTTAAAACAAAGAAAAACTCCGATGTGATGATGTTTGTTCTTGGAATCTCGGGAGTGATCTCCACCGTTGATTCCCATTTCGATCTGACGGTCACCGCACCATCGCCTGATCGCTAATCGCAAATCATAAACGGTGCCACCCTCCGCCCTTTGTGTTAGTATGAATCTTTCGTCGTAAAAGATCACTTTAGCTACGCATAACAAATAGCCCTAACATTGATTATGGCTGCAAAATATCTTTAAGTCTGCTGCACAAATTTAGATATAAGCACAAAAATACATTAAGCAGATAAAATATAATATGGCTCCATGCATCCAATAGACAAGACAAGAACAAAGTGTTTAAAAGAATGATTTGTATTATATTAAAGAATTGGGCACCTGTGAGGAAAACAAGAAAGGTGTTTTCTGGTTCTCCTCAGTGGGATGGGTTCTTGGAAGTCCTTAGTGTTTCAGATCTAAAATTCTTCTCTCTTATTGGTGTAGAAAAACAAACATGGAACTCAATGGGAGTTCATAAATCAAAATGGAAAATGGTGACCAAGAGTAGATCCAGAGTGATCTAATCCAATGAAGGTGACTAATGAATGGGGAAAACCCTTCTATTTATAACAAAATATTGGGGTGTTCTAGAACTTGGTGCATGAATAAAATATTATTAATCAAATTCTAGAATCACCCTTTAGGAATATTTTATTATATTTGTTGGAGGGAAAAGGTCTTTTGACTTGGGTCAATTCCTTTATTTATAAACAATAAATAAATAAATGATTTATTTGTTATTTTAGGGACATGATGGGGATATAATTAGATAAATAATGATTTATTTAATTATTTAAAAATGATTTAGTCAAATTTAACTAGGAATATTATTTAAATAATGATTTGAATAACTTATTCCTAGGAAATAATTAAATAAATAATGATTTATTTAATTAATTTCCTTGTTTTGGGTTAAATATGACCAGGAAATATAGATAAATGTTGTGAAATCAATTTTAATTAGGGTAAAATTGGTCTTACATGGTGTACTTGGGTTCATCTAATGATAATAGGTTAGATGACAAAAAAAATGGTGTAACAGATTGCCCCCCAATGTACGAGTGTTAGGAGAAAATCGTATGACCAAAGTACGTAGATGCCGAAAGGAAAGTGAGAGAGAGGAATGTGATGTAGTCGAAAGTGCTAAAGGACTAGACCCGGAGGAGATGAGACTTACAGGTGCAACAAGTCTCTAGTGTATGAAGTGGTACCTGTGCTAAAGGCAGCGGGGAAGGCATACCTATGCCCGCCGAGACAATAGTACACACAATAAAGCGCCCGGAAAACCACGGAATGCAATAGTAAAACAAGTGTTGGCCTAAACATGAGCCAGAAAATGAGAATGATGAATCCCACATACATGCTATGCCTGGAATAATCGTCAGGACTTATACAATAATTTTGTAGTACATGAGATATAAATACACCCAAATTCCCCCTACACACAGGGAAGGGCTCGCAAAATCGGACTGATACATGCAAATCGAAGAGGCTCTGCAAGCGACTGAGGCCGATATCATCAACTAGGAGGAGTTGCATCAAGGGTTGGAATGAAGAAGTCATCCGGGTATGTGGGGGGCTACCTGCAGGGCCGCCCCCTCATGAGGGTTGAGACATCTCACACACACCTGAGTATCACCAATAGCTGTTGCTGCATCACTGAACCATCAAGTGTGTAGATCACGATCAGGCTGACAAGAGCTCGAACCAAGGAACACTACCCCCTAGACCTGACTTCTGGAGTAAATGAGCTGATGTCGACAGAAGTAGGTCTGCCATAGGTGAGGCAATAAGGGAATCCCAACTGAGGCACGAGAGAAAATAGTGGAGCGATGAATCAGACGGACACTAATGATGATGATGAAATGAGGGATACCGAGTAGCGGATGGACAACTTCCCTTGTTAGAGCATAAAGGACATGAATGGCTTGGCAGCGACTGACACAATATCATGAGGGATAAGGTACAATGGGACTGAAGGCCATAATATGCAACACAAGAGAGGGACCAAGCAACAAAGGATGGAGGACTATAGTGGGATACAAAGGGATGGGAGATAGACTCCATGACTGATGTTGACTCAAATCGGATGCTCTAGACAAGGGCGACTCGATGGTGTTGCCATGCAGTGAAGGCCCAATGGGGGACCGTAAAAGCATGAGTACAATAGGGTAGCTCATGACGAAAATCAACATGAAAAAAGAAAAGTAAGGATGCAAAGTGGTGCCCCTGGTACAAGTGTTGTAAGTGAAGAAATTCGATTTTGAGAAGAGATGAAAAGATCCTTCATGGACAAAATGTGTCGTGGTGAAGTATCAAAACATGAAAAACTAACCAACACCCATTTGAGTGCTCGATGAGAGCTTTCCAATGGTGCAGACAGTTTTTCAAATGGGGCTACGGTTTGGTCGCAACTGGCGAAAGAGAAAACAAGGTTTTTTCTTCTAATAAGGCATTTTCCCTCCAAAATCATGCATTTTCTTGTGGAGATGTGGTGAATGTGGAGAGGAGAAAAGGCCCTAAATATTGCAGCGATCATAGCAGACAAACCGACCGTTGGAATCATGATTCTTCAGTTGCAGGTAAGAGGTCTAATCCTACTCTTTGTTTTTGATGGATTCAAAGTTCAGATTAGGGCCTGAAATCTCAGTAACTGCCCCTACTTCTTCCTCACGGCTGGGTCAAACTTTTTGGGGAAAAAATTGCGACCTGGGATGCAGGTTTGGGCCTGAAAATTGTGACCTGGCCCAGGTTTTTGCTGAAAAGTTCGACCTGTGAGAGGGAGGTGATTTCAGTGTTGTTTTGGGCTGAGATTCAGTTTTGGTGTGAAGAGATGCAGTTTTGTGGATTAGTAGACAGACAAAATGATGTTTTTGTGAAAATATGGCAGTTATATTGATCAAATGGAGAGAGAGAGACTTAGGTACACTGCAAACGGAAATCCAAGCGGATCAGGGTGTCCGTTGTGTACTGGCTAGATTTGGGGTTCTGAAATTTTTGGAGAACCCGTTGATGACAGCTGGGGAACCCTTGTTGGCCCGGATTATTAGCTATTGGGACCTAGATCATGAGGCGTTTATAGTGCAGGGGCACAGAATCGAGTTGACGGTCTAGGATCTTTATTCTTGATGGGTCTCCCACCATTGGGGATGGTGGGGAATACGCAGCCCGTGTTACGACGGGGGCGTAAAATTATGGAGTTTGTTGAGCGACATTGTCAACCAGGAGTCTGAGTCAAAGGGACTCGGATAACGGTTGGGGATCTAGAGAGGTTGGAGACCCGGGTAGTGGCAGCAGCGGTGTTGTAGATTTTGGGCAGCTAGGAATTCCATCACATCACTAGAGGGCAGATGATTATTATAGAGAGTGTGTTGGGCGGGACCTACTATGGGTGGGCCTAGATGATGTTGGTGTCGTTGAAACGACAGCTATCGCTATGTAAGTGGCAAGTGAATCACAATTGTGCGTATGGGACGGTATTGTCCTCTTTCTTCTTTGAGAAGATCCTGACCTTACGGCCTCGTATACAGTTGCCTGATGGGGGCCCGAGAGAGCCCCGAATGCGTCGGTGGGGATGGCTACTGAGTAGAGGAGGGGGAGGGGCGGTCGGACGGGTGTTCCGACCAGATTTCTTCGCCCATTGGGATCAGATGCAGTTATACATAGACGATTATCCCTATAGTGGGATGAGTTATTGGGGAGATCCGGACTTGCCGCTTCCACCTAGTCAAGTATGGGGACTCGATGGTAAGTGACAAGAAAATAATATATTATGTGCATTTTAAAGTTTGTGACTAGGATGCATGGTGCTAATCCTTATACTTTTTTGGAATGCAGATATAGCTCCGGTAAAACCGGCCGGATATATGGGACGTCCTGCAGCAGTAGGAGCTACAGGTGCAAGTGGATCGAGGACAGGACAGAATGAGGATATGGCCACAGTGGTGGAGGACATCCATCGTAGATGTGAGGGGCTTCTGACCGGTGTGTCGGAGCGTGGGTGGCAGGATTTAGACGACCAATACATAGCGTTGTGTATTGGGCTACCCTCGGAATGGCGAGGTATCATGCGACGCATGGCGATCGTCGTTCAGACTGTGCATGATCTACGAGCTACGGGAGCATAGCTGTTGGCTCGGGATCCTCCAGGGAGTGATTAGGTGTAGGGCAGGTGGTGCCCCCCAATGTTTTTGTAGGGGCAAGTGGTGCCCCCCAGTTTTGTAGTTATGTTTTTGTAACATGCTATGGGCATGTCGTATGTTTTAAAGTAGTGGACTCTGAAAACACATGTTATATGATATATATGATTCATATGCATTTTTTTGATGGTGTTAAATGTTATGTCTTGTGTGTGATAAATGCCATTCTAGAACATGATTTGCGATTTGATCGACATAGTGATTTTGACTTCTAGGTATGTGGTTGAATGTAATAGATCGAAATTCACGTATCAAAAGTTTGACCCGTAAATATTGTCTAAATAGGATAGGATTATGCACATGGTAGACGCCATTAAGTTGTAAGAAAATAAGCATGGAATCTAAATAAACGTGCAGATGGAGGATGTGATGGAAGAGAGCGTCAGCTAGGAGACCACGGACTGCATCATATTCGGCCTGATTATTGGTGGCGGTACCAATGCAGATCCCATTTGCAAGAACAAGGGTGTGCAAGGGGGTAAAGATGGCCCAGGTGGCGGAGGCAAGGTTTCGAGAATAGCAACTGGCGCCATCGGCATAACCAAGGTAATGAGTGGACGAGAGGGTCAAGGGAATATCATCACAAGACAAGAAAAGGGAGGAAAAGCGGGGACTCATGTTGCGAAGTACATCATAGATACGGAAGGGAGTATCGGGATGATGGGAAGGTAGGGAAAGGTGGTGGAAACCACAAGAGGCTACAAAGCTACCTAGATCATCAGTAGAGGAAGAAAGGTGCACATACGAGTCATTAGGGGAAATGACAGAGGAACAAGTAAAAATATGGTCGAAACATAAAGAGCCCGAGAAAGTGGCAGAAGGGGGATCAAGCGAAAGAGACGGAGTGGATTCAGAGGGGATGTACTCCGAGGGGTGTGCGGATGATGATAGGTATAAGAGAGGAGAAGAAGATTCGTACATCTCAACATCAGGGGGAGGGATTTCAATGGTAGCCGGGGGATCCTCAAGTAAACTTGACGCATACTGAGCAAGGATGGGCGAGGCGGATTGATTTTGTTCAACTTCGTACTCACAAATGACCTCTAAAGAGGCTCGGTAATGCGTGAGGTGAGGGCAATGGTGGGAATAATGGCCATGGACACCACACAAAGCACAGGGGTGGTTGGTGCGAAGAGTCTTTGGGTTCTTAGCTAAACATGAGGAAAAAACAGAGGTTTCAGGGACCATAGATTCAGGGAACGCGACTTTAACCATGGGTTGGATATGGGGCAATTCAGGACAAGTATGGGTGGCGTGACCGATACCATCACACAAGGCACAAGGCTTGGCGGGTGGAGGGGGAGTGGGGGCGGGTGCGGTGGCTTTATCTTTGGATGTCCCCTTGCGAGTTTTTTTTCTTGCCCGTAGCTGTCGCCACATGAGGAGGGTCATGCGGAGGGGCTAGGGGTACTGTAGCAGTGGAAGGAGCAACGGGAATCGGTTGAACTGGTGTCACAGCAATGTATGGTTTAGGGTGGCTTGGAGGGGTCTCGGTTGGCGGAGTAAGATACCATACTGGTATTCCCAAGGTTAAATTAGGGAGGGAAAGGGTGGCCATGATAGGAACCGAATAGACTCCAGGGGGGGACCAAGGAAAGGGATTTGACCAGTGGAGTAATGGCCAAGAGTGACTTCTCCTAAATGGTGGAGGCCTAAGGGAACTGACTCGGGAGGGTAAGGAGGTTCCAGAGTGTGAGGGGGAGGGGGAGGACCCGGTGGGACAGGTTGAGTCAGCTGAGGCGAAGGGCTAGGAGCAGGGTGCAGCGAATGAGGTTGAGGTTGCTGACTAGCTGAAGCAATTTGTGGAAGGGCAGCCTGATATGATTGCATCATGCAAACATTCTCTAAGCTAGGATCAGAGATAGGAGGAGGGGGAGGACCTGGAAAGGTGCCAAGCAAAGAGGAGTCTTTGTAGATGCCAGGAGAAACACTGGTCAAAGAATCAACATTTTTCTTATTGGCGACAGTGGAGATGGTGGACTCAGGTGAGGTATGAGAGTTAGGTTCATGATACGACAACTGGTCAATGGTGACAATTTTTCCATTATGATGGAAAAACATCTTGCGGTGGGCTATGGACGGGACGGCTAACATGGCATAGGTGTAACTACACCCCAAAAGGATGTTGTAGTCAAGAGGAGCGTCGATAACTTCAACGTCAACACAAACAGTCTTGCCGGCAAGGGTGATAGGACAGTTACAAAATAGGCCAATGGGCTGGGAGGCATGGCCATCCCATGTGCGAAGGGTGATGGTGGAAGGGATCAGTTCAGGGGATCCGAGTTGTTTCCAAACCGAAGCGGACATGACACAGGTAGATGCCCCCTCATCAATAATACACCAAGCAACATTGGCGTTACGGATTTTGACTAGGATTTGGAAAGCAACTGAAGGAGGAAGAGGGGGATGTTCTGACTGGCGGGCATCGAAAACAATCAATTGGTCATCAGCAAGATCTATAGCACCCACGGCAGATAGTAGAGCCCTCTTTTGAGAAGGACACGACTGGAGGAGTTCTAGTGTTGAAATGGCGGCAGGAGATTGGGCCAGATCATCTACTATACTGTATGAATGGGCAGCCCGACTAGAGGCAGCATTTCGGCGTAATGGTCCCTTAGGAGGCTTGGGATGAACCTCGGCTTTGGGCAGAGGGAGTTGCAAGGGACCATTGGGTGTCGATAGAGGCTCTGTAGGACCAGACGATGGAGACTCAGAGACAGATGGAACGGGAGGTGTGGAATACTGATGGGACCGAGTTTGAAGGTTGAGGTTGATGGTGAGAGGGGGGTCAGAGGCCATCATGAGAATCTGGTAATCAGAGGAACCAGAAGGGGAAGTTTGAGTGGTTACCAGCGCATGAGGAGGATGAGTGGCCACGAATCCTTGTTGAGGGAAAGGATCTGTAAACACAGCGGGTTGGGAAGTAGTTGGAGTGGGAGGGATAGTAGGGGAGGAGTGTGGCCCCCTCCCAGTGGCCTGAGATTCTCACATCTGCCGCATTTGTGGTAATAAAGGAAAATCGTGAGTGTAGTGAACAGGGCTTATTGGTGCAAAGCGGCCTGCCCGGCTTAGGCTGAGGGCCCTGTGGATGATTGGCAGTGGTAGAGTCAATACTGGAAGGATTGGATCCACGATTATCAGGAGCAGATTGATTGCCTCTTCGCCTTCTTTGAGAAGGAGGAAAATTAGGTGCCCCCTGCTGTGCAAATACTTGCCCTGGAGGGGGTAGTAAGTGTGGTTGCGGGGGTGGAAAAGGCAAGGGAGTGGGAGGTCCAAATGCTAGAGGAGCTGGGACACCAGGTTGCGAATATGGATAAGGGGTAGGGGGGGTAGCAGTAAGGTAAGCAGGAGGGTGGGAAAAAGGAGGAGGCATGCCGTATCCTGAATACATGCTACCTGGGGGGGAAAAAGTGCCAGAGGGGTTGGCCCCTGGAGGGTGTTGTGTAACCAGCTCCAAAAATAGAAGAAAAGAGATATCAACGCCTTAGAAATAAGCCACTTCGAGGGGGAAACCTCCAATACATTACATAAATGAACAATTCTTGGATGATACAATTTACAAAACCTCCTTTCTATATATAGGAGTCCATGGGGCCATAATGTAATCCTAGTGGGCCACAATGCAATCCTAGCCGACCTAACAATAATAATTTAAGGGCACAATAATAACAAAATGGGGGTTACAAAGGTACAATAATAACAATAAGGGGTTTACACTAACAATAATAAGGGACTATACTAGTGATATAGGGACCTAACATGCCCCTCTCCTTCAAAAAAGTGTTGTCCTCAATGCTTGAGTAGCTCCAGGTGCTTCTGTATAAAATTCTCATCCTCCCATGTAGAATCTTCGGTGGGTAAGTTCTTCCACTTGATGAGATACTCTGAAATTGATCGATTTCGTAGCTGTCGAGTTCTTGTTTCCATGACCGCTTCAGGTTCCAATATGATTTTCCTTCCTCATCAAGTTCTGGCAATATTGTTTGAACTGGAAGATTTTCACCTATAACCTTCTTTAAGCATGAAACATGGAAAACTGGATGTACTCGCGAAGAAACAGGAAGCTCCAATTTGTATGCCATAGTACCAATCTTTTGCAACACCTTGTAAGGACCATAGTACTTTGGTGATAATTTATTATCCTTCTTAGCTTGCTTGAGGGACATTTGTTTGTATGGTTGTAGCGGTAAAAATACCCAATCTCCTACATCAAAACTTCTCTCGCTGCGATGTTGATCTGCCTGTTGTTTCACTCGATTTTGTGCCAAATTCAGGTTATCCTTTAAGAGTTGGAGAACTTCTTGTTGATGCTCGATGTGATCTTCCACTGCTTGAACCTTCAAATTTCCTCTTAAATATGATGTGATGGATGGTGGATGATATCCATAAAGTGCCATAAATGGGTTCATTTTTGCTGCGGTATGGAAGGAAGTGTTATACCACCATTCAGCGAGAGGTAACCACTTGACCCATTGAGTTTGTTTATCAGATACAAAACAATGAAGATATCCTTCCAAACATTTATTTACTATCTCAGTTTGACCATCAGATTGAGGATGATAAGATGAGCTATGAGCTAATTGAGTACCCAAACAAGAAAATAACTCCGTCCAAAAATTTCCGGTAAAAATGGGATCTCTGTCGCTCACAATAACCCTTGGGCTTCCATGTAGCTTTTGAATTCTATCCATAAATGTAGTAGCAACTGTACTTGCTTTAAATGGATGAGATAACGCACAAAAGTGTGCATACTTGGTAAGTCTATCAACTACCACCATGATGACACTCTTTCCTTCAGACTTAGGTAAACCTGTGATAAAATCCATTGAAATCTCCTCCCCACGTTGACTTGGAATGGATAAAGGTTGTAGAAGTCCTGGGGTCTTAATTGTTTCCACTTTATTCTGCTGGCAAACCAAACATTCCGCCACAAACTTTTGAATATCGGATTTAAGGCCATCCCAAAAAAATTCTTTCTTCACCCTGTGGTAAGTTTTTAAAAATCCTGAGTGTCCTCCTAAAGGAGAAGTGTGCAATTCCAGAAGAATCTTTTTTTTTTAGTTGGGAATTCTTACAAAGATATAAGCGATCTTTGTACCATAAGGAATCATTTTTCCAACTAAATGTATCAGATGTACTAGGATCTTGCTGCAACTTTTGAATGAGTATCCATACATCTTTGTCCTTCTTCCATTCATCTCTTGCTTCAGTTATCCAATCTGGTTGGATAATAGAAATAGCACAAAGCAATGCTTCCACCTCTTCATTCTTTCTTGAGAGTGCATCTGCAACAACATTAAGCTTTCCTTTTTTGTAGATTATTTCAAAGTCATAACCCAACATCTTTGTGACCCATTTTTGCTGCTCTTCTGAAGATAGTCTTTGTTCCAAAAAAGTGTTTAAGACTATCATGATCAGTTTTTACCTTGAAGTGTCTTCCCATTAGGTAAGTTCGCCATTTCTTTAGTGCATGCAGTATTGCTAACATTTCCTTCTTATAAATAGGTTTTTGTAAATACTTTCCTTTGATTGGACGACTTTCAAAAGCAATGGGTCTTCCTTCTTGCATTAAAACCGCACCAGTTCCATTTCCTGAGGCATCACATTCCACAATAAAGGTTTTCGTGAAGTCTGGCGTAGCTAAGACCGGTGCTAGGCACATTGCCTCTTTAAGATGTTCAAAGGCCTTAGTTGCTTCAGGAGTCCATGAAAATTCATCTTTATTCAATAATGTTGTTAGAGGTGCTGTTATTCTCCCATAATTCTTAACAAACTTGCGATAATACCCTGTTAACCCGAGAAATCCTCGCAACTTCTTTATGGTTGTGGGGACTTTCCATTCCCTAATGGCTTTAATTTTGTTAGGGTCTACTTTAACACCCTCGTGAGATACAATATGACCCAGATATTCCACCTCTTGTACTCCAAAGAAACATTTGGATGTTTTTGCATATAATTGTTTCTCCTGCAATAGTTTGAGCACCCTGTCAACATATTCAACATGATCCTTCCAAGACCTGCTATAGATTAGTATATCATCAAAAAATACTAGCACAAATTTTCTAAGGAAGGGTTTGAAAATGGAATTTATCAACCCTTGAAATGTAGAAGGTGCATTGGTAAGGCCAAAAGGCATGACCAAAAATTCATAATGACCCTCATGAGTTCAAAATGTTGTTTTTGGAATATCTTCAGTCTTCATTCTAATTTGATGATATCCTGAACGAAGATCCAACTTGGTAAAATAAATTGCTCCATGTAATTCATCCAATAATTCATCAATCATAGGAATGGGAAATTTGTCTTTAATGGTGAGCTTATTGAGCTCCCTATAATCCGGACACATTCGCCATGATCCATCCTTCTTGCGTACCAATACTACAGGAGCAGAGAGAGAACTTTGACTAGGTTGAATTATACCCGCCTCTAACATTTCTGCAATCATACGTTTAATTTCGCTCTTTTGGAAGTAAGGATATCTATAAGGCCTGATGTTTGGAGGAACACTTCCTGGAATAAAATGAATAGCATGATCATGATCACGAA
This sequence comes from Pinus albicaulis, assembly GCA_034641835.2. Taxonomy (NCBI): domain Eukaryota; kingdom Viridiplantae; phylum Streptophyta; class Pinopsida; order Pinales; family Pinaceae; genus Pinus; species Pinus albicaulis. The sequence continues at coordinate 21,458,660 of CM076578.1, read as the reverse complement.
TAGGTGGGAGTCCTTTGGGAGTTTCAAATACCTTGGAATGATTGTCCAAGACTTGTTGGAGATCTGCAGAAATAGATGATTTTGATGTCGGAACTTCTAGTGAGCATAATTGTGCAATTACGCCTCGTTGTTCTTTCTTTAGAAGCTTTGTCATGACATTAGAGCTTATTATCCTTCCTGGCTTCCCTTCAATACCCGTAATTCGACTTCCTTTCCTTCTGAAAAAAATTTCAAGAAAAGTTCTTGAAAATTAAAAGCTACCGTCCCCAAAGATTGTAACCATTGTACTCCTAGTACAACATCAGCACCTCCCATAGGAATGGAAAGCATTGGAATAGTCAATACATATTCCCCTATGGTTAGCTTGATATTATGACATTTTCCCGAGCAATTTATAGTTCCTCCATTTGCAACCATCACTTGACATTCTGGTGCTGGGTATAGGAAACAATTTAATTCCTTGGCTACCTTACAATGAATAAAATTATGGGTGCTACCTGAATCAATCAACACTATTACCTTTTTTCTTCTTGATCTGTCCTGCTATCTTGAGAGTTTGAGGAGTGGTAATTCCTACCAGTGCATTACATGATATGGTCGGATTCATTTCTTCCTCTTCTATGGTTGGTTCCTGGTGTGTATCCTCTTCTTGTTCATTTTCTTCTTCTTCTTCACAATCTATGTAAAATAATTTCTTTTCAGCACACTTATGACCTTTTGTGTATTTGCTATCACAGCTGTAGCAAAGCCCTTTTTCTCTTTTTTCTTCCAATTGTTGTGGTGTCAACCTTGTAGGTTGTGGAAATCTAGGTGTAGAAACACTTCCTTCTTTATAGAATTGAGTGGTAGGCTTCCTTGTCGCCATAATTTTACATTCAACTTTTCTTGCCAACCTGAATGCCTTCTCCAATGAATCAGGTTCCAAAACACGAACTTCATGTTCGATGTTATCCTTTAGAGTACCTATGAAGAGATCAATCCTGTGTTCCTCTGGAATATCAGTTACCCTTATATTCAAATTTTGGAAGTCCTCAATGTGCTGCCCCACTAAACCCTTTTGTTTGAGATTTATCAATTGGCTAAAGAAGGTGTTGCTCTTTGTATCCTCATAATGTGCTATCATTTCCTCGTAAAAATTGACCAAGTGACAATTTTTTTACGGGAGCAAAGCCATTGATACCATACAAATGTATTTTGTTCTAAATGTAAAGTTGCAATGCGTACCTTTTGTGTGTTTTGTACATTATGGAGATCAAAATATTGCTCCATCTGCAGTATCCATGTTACAGGATCCTTTCCATCAAACTTCCTCATATCCATTTTTGGAATATGGTGGTTCTTTCCGCCAACATTAGAGTTTATCAAATCACAATTAACATTGATTTTGTTCTCATCATGAGGTTCTTCTACTATCTTTTCACCATTAGGAAATCGTTCTTGTATCAACTTTGTCAAACCTTCGATGTTTGTTTTTAGATCATTCTTTATGTTTTCCATCTTAGCTTCCATGCCATCTGTTAGGTCTCTGTAACAAGCAAGATTGGCAAAGTCCGATCACAGAGTTAACATCATTTCAACCAACTTTGGGATTCTAGGATCTAGCCCTCCTGAATCCGGAGAGGGATCTCTCCAATATGTACAAAGATGGATATTGTCTTTGAAGTTTAGGGTGATGATATTAGGCTAGTTATGAAGGCCAAGGATTTTGTTTGGTTTTCTCAGATGGTTGAACATAGCTGCTGTCTGAGACGGAAAGATCTATATGCAAATAGGTTCAAAGGTGAGAATTTGCAAGTGAACTAAATAAACTTTGATTCTAAAGAAAGATGATAGCAAGTTTTCAATCCATTGGGCTATGAAGTCATAAGAGAATTTAATTGAAGCATCCAGGTTCAAGAGAAATCTATGGGGCAAGTCATCTAGGCCTAAGGATCTCTTTGAAATTTGATTTATGGAATGGAGTGATACAAAAAAAAGGGAATTCAACAGATGCAGAACAAAGAGCAGCCCAGGATCTGGTAAGTACTTTGAAACTAGCCAGCCTTTGACCAGGCACTTAAGAAAAACATAGAAGCAAACTAGGATCTGGTAAGTACTTTGAAACTAGCCAGCCTTTGATATACTTCTAATAGAACACAGATTAAAACAAAGGGAAAACTTAAAGGCAACCTTTGGAGCAGGAACTAGCGGGCAGGGCTCACCTTTCTCCTCATCTTAGTCCTTCTCTACTTGGTTACTTTCAAGACAATCACCAAGATCACACAGGATGGCCCAAGATCTGATAAGTACTTTGAAACTAGTCAGCTTTTGACACATCCTAAGGGAAACAGACAAATAGTTGAGCAAACAAGAAAGGGACTCAGGGCTAACCTTTGATTTCCTCAATTCATTCTTTCCACAACATAAATGAAAGTAACATTTAAAAACAACATTCAGCAGTGACGAAAAGATGAGGGAACGCCAGCATCTCTGTGCTTAGACTGAATTAAATCATCTCTAAATAACACAATAAGAAGAAAACATTGGGATAAAGATTTTTCAGCCAGAGAAGGTCACTGGTGTACAGCAAACTCTAACACTGTTTAAACTGTTCTTTATAGTGGAAAATGAAATAAATTGAAAACAGAAATAAAATGACAAGTTACAGTGAGAATAACATCACCATCAGCATAGACCAGGATCCCATAAATCAGCTTGTATTGATTGCTTCAAACCGGTTACAATCTTCAAATCCAATGTTTTAATACATCTCTCTTCACAATCTAACCTATCTGTTACAAGCAGAGCTCCAAGAGCCCATGAAACCACTATTTACAGTCAAGAGTTTTCCACTCAGAAATAGCTACAGCGCTTCAGCAATTACGTTGACAACCAACTAATCCAACCCCTCGCTCATCTTCTATTGAAGTATTTATAGAAGGATGAGGAGGTGAGATCTGTTTAAAAGATCTCAAACACAATCAATGCAGAATTAATGTCTTCCTGACCCCGAGAGGTTCGATGAAGAAATTCTACAGGTGTTATATTGCATTAATGTGTTTATACTTAAGAAGTAAGCTCGAAGAGAGCTTATATTGACCTTTGAGGCTCTGCGTACTGTTAGGGTTACTCTGCAAACATTCTGTCGTTGAAATCTGGTGCAGTAATAACTTCTTTGGTTGTTCGAGGCATAATATCTGATCCTGTTCAATAAATTCATCCTCTAATTGAGCTTTCTGAGGCAATAGGTGGCACTGTGGTGGTTGAGGAATCAATTCGCCTCGAAGTATGGCGGTGGAGGCGATCTGTATGCCGAACACTTTTAGTTTTTGCTTTAATCCGTGTTCTGAGCCGGGGATTAGGCTTTTGATAACCGTCTTAGCCGTAATCCCCGCCAATCTTCTCACAAAACCACTGCTCTGGTTCACTCTATCTTCAATCTGATACTCTTTCTCTGCTCTGATACTGGCGGTCTTCTTCAAGCTCTGCAGGGACGTGCGGCAACCAAAGCTCATGAAACTTTGTAGAAATATTTGTTCTTCTCTGTATGATCAATTCCCCGAATAAATCGGAAGGATTGGAGTCGTCACCCTCATCCCTTAGATTTTCATAGAATACGAAGAAAAACCTTTGAAAACCTGCAAAAAACAAGAAAAATGAGGAAATCCTGGGTTATATGGATAGACTGCATCGGAGGGCGTGCGGGTGGATGGAGAAATCGTGACCGTTGATCGTATTGCAATCAACGGCTGGGAGCAAATCAAACGGTCAACGAAAAGGAAAGTGGACCGTATAATGGAATCGGGAGAGGAGACGCAGACCGTCGATCTACAGAGATCGACGGCGGGGATCAGATTTTAAACGCGCCGGGGCAAAATTAACGGGCGAGCGAATCGGTTAAAGGACGAGCGGGAAAGATGATCGGGGATCGTCGGATGGGAGGGCCAGATCTGACGGCAGGGGTGAATCCCGCTACGGGGCCATGGGACTATGTTTAACGCGCGGGAGATGGACATGGCATGGTGGTTTTCGGAGTGGGGTGGAGAACACGTGTCAGTCGGCGCATGGAATCGCTGGCCGACGGCACAAAACCACCTCCGGGCAAAAGGTGGTGCGGGCACATACTGGTAGGAAAGGAAAACAGCGCGGCGAAAAAGGAGGAGGGGTCCACTAGATGACGGGACACTCCGCACTGTTGATCCGTGGGACAGATCAACGGCGGAGTTTTAATATTGTTTTCTTTGGTGGAAAAATAGAACAAACCCGTCTTTGCATTTTTACAAAGGTTTTCAATGTTTTTCGAGCAATAAATTATTTCCGAGGTTTAAGCGCCTGGCGGGTTAAGCACGCGGTTCTGGCGGGAGAACATATGGATGGAGAGAAAGCAGGAGCTCAGCCTAAGGGGCTAAAGCTCAACGCATAGAAAATGTGTGTTTTTCTATGGTTTTTTAGTGATTTTTGCAAGAGGAAAAGGTTTCGATAGATCAAAAAGTGGGTTTTTGACCTTGGGAAATGAGATTAATGGAGGAATATGGGATATAAAAGGGTTTGATGGGGTTCTTTATGGGTGACAGGAGAGTTGAAGAAATGAGGAAAAAGGAAGAAGGGCAGAAGAAAAAGGAGGAGGATGCAGCAACACTTTGATTAGGATTTTTATGGTATATCAGAGGCAGAGGGGATGGAGAGTATGTAAAACCAATCAGTAGTTATAACCTTGCCAACAGACTTCAAGTACCAACAATTTTTAGGCCTGAATACGTTTCTTGAAGGCTGCAAAGAATAATTTAGCCACCACCTGCTATAATTGAAAAATATGGGTGGCTAACACCATCCATCTTCTCTTCCACACCTTTCTTCAAAACTTCCATTTCATTTTTTGTTGCTCTTTGCGAGAGTGAAATTTGTTGCACTTGCTCTTGTAATTTTGATAGATCATGTTGCAATTCTTCATCTTCATGAGTCATAGTAGACCCTTCTGAAGGATTAATGGGTGTTGAATTATTTTTACGAGGCATATTTTAGAACCCAATACTGATATGCCCTTGGAATCAATTCAAATTGATTCTTCTAACAAGACTTATGCAATTCGGAAAAAAATACACACCTTTTTCTTGCTTTTGAGGAGCTCGATATTGAAATTGGATTATCTCTGTAATTGAAAATATTCAATATCTGAAATTCAACCCTGTAGTAGCCCTTTGAAGCTTCTTTCAAATTCCACAGGTCTGACCTAATTTGGATTCTCCAAGGAAAAGTTGTGTCCAATCTCCCACAATGACCTAATTCTGGACTGGTTCAGTAGAGCGAACTTGTACGACTTGCCACGTGTCACTGTTTTGTCATTTGTCTCTGAAATTGATAGCCAAGAAACTAAAGTCCGTGTACTTGCGACCAATTTTTACGGCACTCAAATCCACTGCCCAGAGAGAGAGTTATTGAACTTTTCCCACGATCACCTCTTTGAGATGAAATTCAGGAGCCTGAAAAAGCACTACCTTCCACAGATCATATCTCCAAAAATATTGCGAACCAAGCTCGGAAATTTTTTGAAGAATTTCCTCAGGATTTCAGCTTCGCACCATACGAATTTCAGATTCTGAACCTTCGTAGAAAATTTTTTATAGCGAAAATGCCACGATGACCTGTTTAGGAGCTTGAAAAAAGACCTAACTTCCACAGATGATATCTCTGAAAATATTGTGAACCAAGCTCTGAAATTTTTAGACAATATTCCTCAGGATTTCAGCTTCGCACCCTAAAAATTTCAGCTTCTGAAACTTCGTAGAAAAAAAGTTATAGCGAAAATGCCACGATGACCTGTTTGGAGCAACGAAACCCTAGAATCCCAAGCTCCGATACCAAATGTTGTGTAACCAGCTCCAAAAAGAGAAGAAAAGAGATACCAACGCCTTATAAATGAGCCTCTTCGAGGGGGCAACCTACAATACATTACATAAATGAACAATTCTTGGATGATACAATTTACAAAACCTCCTTTCTATATATAGGAGTCCATGGGGCCATAATGTAATCCTAGTGGGCCACAATGTAATCCTAGCCGACCTAACAATAATAATTTAAGGGCACAATAATAACAAAATGCGGGTTACAAGGGTACAATAATAACAATAAGGGGGTTATACTAACAATAATAAGGTACTATACTAGTGCTATAGGGACCTAACAGAGGGAAACCATGTCCTGGAAGAGGTTGGGCAGAGGTATGTGACAGGGTTCCAACGATACCATCGGTAGAGTGAGATGCCCCCAGGGCATTAGAGCCATCGGACTTGGGAAGGTCAGGAAGGACGGTATAAACATAACCAGATTAGGCGTATATAAGGTCATATTTCAAGGCGATTTTGAGGGCGGCTTCTTCGGTTTGGGGAAAATGGGATGTGACATCTTTTCCAATGGGAGGTAAGAGAGAGCGAAGGAACCAGTCCATGTAAACCGGATCTTTGAAGGGGGGAGCGCGACACAGGCTTCGTCTTCGGCGCCATTCCTGGACATGAGCAGAAAGGCGGGTCGAAGAGGATTGATGGAAAGAAGTTAAGAGTTCAGTGCCAGTGTCGTATCGGAGAGGGAGCTGGAAATAGGATAAAAAGGCTTGGGAAATGGTTGCAAAGGTGGTATGGGAAGAGGTGGCTTGTTCAACATACCATTTGGAAGCTTCGCCGGTAAGCGTGCGCTGGAAAAAACGAAGATGGATGGAGTCATCAATGATGGAATTGGAAGAACACCACATGTGGAAAGATCGGATATGGTTAGAGGGATCTTCACTAGCAAGGCCTTCAAACTTGGGAATGTTGGAGGGGAGCTTGGTTGGCATAGCAGGCCAACTAACATCGTGGTAGATAGGATCATTAATCAACTGATTGAAATCGAGGAGATTGAGGCCAACCATATAAGGGAGTAATGGGGCAGTCAAGGTAGGTCCCGTAGGGGTTCCACTAGACACGGAGCCAGCAGTAGAACTGGGATTAGGGCTAGGTTCGAAACTAGACATGGTGAAGGTAATAGGGGGGGAGCCAAGAGGAGGGGGAGAACCCAAACAATCAGAGGAAGAGTCGGAGTGCAAACTCGGGGGAGGACTTTCTCGATGACGACAGGAAGGAGGAAGTCGACCAAGCGAAAACTGAGGGTGAAGGCCAAGAAGTCTTCGAGAAAGGCGCCTTGGAGGCGCAATGATGACAGGAAGAAGAAAAACCGACAAGGGCAGGGAGGGACAAAATCAAGTGAGTTCAAGGGCACAGAGGTGCAGTGACAATTGATTTTAAAGTCTGTGCCAGGTGGTGTTAACCAGGCGCTTCTTCACTTAGTGTCAGTGTGTGGTGTGCGTTAATTTTAATTGTTTAAACCCAGACGTTTTGAGAGTAAAAGAAAAGGTGTGATGTGTAACTGAAAAGAAATCTGCAGTAAATAAAATGAAAAGAACAGAAAATTAACAACTACTAATGCATCAATGTAACCCAAGGAGGCGGGTCTCTCAAAACTAGTCGATAAGAGGGAAAAAACTAGGCCAAGCACGCAAAAAGGAGGCCAATAGATCTAATGTCAGGAGGGACTGGGATCTAAAGGAGAAATCTGTTGAAAAGTGGTGCAGAGAACAGCAAGTAGGCAGAGGCAAGGTTGCTGCGAAAATGGAGGAGATCAGTTAAAAATAGAAGAGACAAGGCAGTGGTCATGGAAAGGAACCCAAACAAAATGATATGAGGTGATTTGAGGGGGAAAAGAGCTGATCTAAAGGGATCTGAAAAGGAGGTATCAGATCTGAGAAAAATAAAGTTGAAACTCGGAAAATTCAGACTTCTGAAACAACAAAGACTCTCCCACAAAAAGTGGAGGGTACTAGAGCCCTAAGGGGAAAATTTCCCTCTTAGTTGAGTGAAGCAGATCAGAAACAGATCTAAACAGGCAGAGACGGAGGCTAGAAAACCTTGACAGAAGCTTCAAACAAACCAAAAAAAAGTGCTGAAAAATTTGCAGAAAAAGTGCAGGTCGCAAGTTCTAACCTGTTTTCAGTCTAGGTCGTAGGTTTGGGGCAGAAAAGTGTGTCCTCAAGCTCAGGTCGCACTTTTTGGGCCAATAAGTGAGACCTACGGATCCGGCTATCTCGGCGGCAGATTTCAGAAAAAAATTTCGTCTCAGCTGCGGGACGTCACCTGCGCAATAAGGCCAGAAACACATGAAAGTTAAAAATTTGACTGTTTGAGGGTTTTAGGGGTGAAAAACACCATAAAATAGGGAAAACAGAAAATGGAAGAGAAACCCTAGGGTTTGAAATAGCTGGATATGCAGGAATAGATAAAACAACAACAGTCGAAAAATAAAACCCGTGTGGAGTCGTCAATTGTTAGTAGGAATCTTTCGTCGTAAAAGATCACTTTAGCTACGCATAACAAATAGCCCTAACATCGATTATGGCTGCAAAATATCTTTAAGTCTGCTGCACAAATTCAGATCTAAGCACAAAAAGACATTAAGAAGATAAAATATAATATGGCTCCATGCATCCAATAGACAAGACAAGAACAAAGTGTTTAAAAGAATGATTTGTATTATATTAAAGAATGGGGCACCTGAGAGGAAAACAAGAAAGGTGTTTTCCGGTTCTCCTCAGTGGGATGGGTTCTTGGAAGTCCTCATTGTTTCAGATCTAAAATTCTTCTCTCTTATTGGTGTAGAAAAACAAACATGGACCTCAATGGGAGTTCATAAAGCAAAATGGAAAATGGTGACCAAGAGTAGATCCAGAGTGATCTAATGCAATGAAGGTGACTAATGAATGGGGAAAACCCTTCTATTTATAACAAAATAATGGGGTGTTCTAGAACTTGGTGCATGAATAAAATATTATTAATCAAATTCTAAAATCACCCTTTAGGAATATTTTATTATATTTATTGGAGGGAAAAGATCTTTTGACTTGAGTCAATTCCTTTATTTATAAACAATAAATAAATAAATGATTTATTTGTTATTTTAGGGACGTGATGGGGATATAATTAAATAAATAATGATTTATTTAATTATTTAAAAATGATTTAGTCAAATTTAACTAGGAATATTATTTAAATGATGATTTGAATAACTTATTCCTAGGAAATACTTAAATAAATAATGATTTATTTAATTAATTTCCTTGTTTTGGGTTAAATATAACCAGGAAATATAGATAAATGTTGTGAAAGCAATTTTACTTACGGTAAAATTGGTCTTACATGGTGTACTTGGGTTCATCTAATGATAATAGGTTAAATGACCAAAAAAATGGTGTAACACTTTGAAATTGTGATCCTCCGATTGCAATCCTTGCCGTCGATTTCCCTTTTGATCCGACAGCCCTCGCTTTCCCACTATGATCGCAATCGCACTTTTCAGATAGAGCCACCTTCTGTTCCTCTCGATCTACAGTCCTCCGATGCGATCTCCACCGTTGATCTCACATAAGATCCAACGGTCATAGGCCAATCGCTCCATCGCTCATCAGAGATTGACCCTTCCATCACCCCTCCTCCGATTTGATCGTGACCGCCCATTCCGTTCGATCAAATGGTCCATATCTAATCGCCCTCCTCCCGTGGTCGGGTCCACCATTATAACCCATTCTGTATGTTTTTCATTGCATTTTCTGTGCATTTCTGTGTATTATGCTCAGAGGCCCAAACCTTGGGTTTTACATTAAAACATTATATCATTCCACCTGGCATTAATATTTTAATGTTTTACATTAAATTTTCTTCATTTCGCCCAACTTCCACATGCATTTTCCCGTTGTTCCACTGCATGTCTCCCACCGCTTTCCATTGCATCCATAGCATTCGCTCCTGTTGTGCTGCCATCATCAAAGCATTCCACCACAGCCACCTTTCCCCATGCATGGATTTTTTAACAGACTTGTGTGTTTTGCAGGGTACAGGTGGTGAACGCTGCCATTGTTCACAGTCACTGTTACAGTGACACTGAACACAAGGAAGATCATTTGACTGAAACTATGGAGAAGAGCCTGGGAAGGTGTTATGACATGATTTTTATTAAAGAACAAAGTTAAACTCTGTAAAACCTTCCCAGCGCCATTAAACCTGCAAATCCATAAACAGAGACAATCAACAGTTGCGGCAGAGGGTATCAGTGAATGATTTAAGGGATTTAAAGCTCGTTATTGAATATTAATGTCATACTCCAGTGTTTAAAGCACAGAGACTCAGATTGAAGACCATAAGAATGATTGAGAAGGCTTGATGAAGCCTGGAGCACATAAACAAGTCATATCGGTGCTCTCATATCAACAAAATGTCCTTTCCCTAATAAGGACACTTTCTTACAGCATTCTCCATGCCTCCTCGAGCCTTTAACATGTAGTACACTGACAGAAGTTTCTAAGCTGTCAGGACAGCAGTTATGGAAGCGTGGAAGACCTGAGAGACCTTCAGTCACCTTGCTCACCTCAAAAGACATAACATAGTACCTACAGTCAGCAAGTACTTCAAAGAACATACCTGAGGTTATTATCAACCTAACAAAGGACTTCTGAAATAGCCTAAAAGAGTACACACAGTAAATGCAAAGTTATTAAGCAGAATGGGCGATCGATACTTCCATCCCCTTTGTCTTAATGGACCATTTAAGTCCATATCTACTACTCTAGTTCCTCATTCACCTATAAAAAACTCATTGAAAATACATTGTAGGGGTTGGCATTTTGTGTTTTCTAAAGTAATACATATCTCTACTTTGAAGAAGCTTTGGTGTTTTGAAGGAGTGTGAAGATCAGTGTTTTTCTGTTGATGAAGGAGGCTGGACCATCAGATCCATGAGCCTGGTTTTGGTGATGTATTTCTTATTTTCTATGTTACTTCCTGTGTTGTCACTTTGTTCCATCATGCTTTGCTTACAGTAGGATAAAACGTTCAGGTAGAGAAATGTATCTTAGAAGCACCTCTGACCTGTTTATCCTTCACTGTTTATATGTTTTCTGCTACTGAATGTGATAGGGTAGTCTAATAGCTCCCTTTATATTTAGTTTGTATTACTTCAGAAATGGTTAATTCGGTTGTGTCAAAGACTGTTTAGGTGTTCCCTCTTTCTTTACCACTGAATATTATGCTTGAAGTCTACCTTTGATTATTAATGCTTGTAGTTTAACGGTGAGGTTTGTCTCAATCATACCCTCTGTTCTTTATTGTTATCATTATGTCGAAGGCCCCTATAATAGCAGTCCTAGATGTCTAAGTCGTTCCCTCTTCTTTGAATGTAATTGTATGTTTTGTTGGTTAAACTCTCAAAGGTGAACTTGTAGGAGGAAATAGGGCATTCCCCGAATCCTATAATTCATTTAGAAGGTTTAGTCTACATTTCTCCTTTTTTTGAGTGTTATATTCATTAGGTCCAAAGCAGTGAGCTTACTGGAGGAAATAGGGCATTCTCTGAATCCTTTAAGCCATTGTGAAAGGGTTTAGTTTGTTTTTGACTTTTAGTCCTTAATTTCCATTCCATTTCACCTATATTATTCAACATACCCTAGACCAAGTTATATTTTCCCTTTGGTCTCCCTTCCTTCTCAGTCAGAACTATTTGGACTTCACATGACTCCATTGCCCAATGGCTTGTAGATTCCCATGCTCTATCTATACCACATGAAACATACTTTTCCAACCAAACAAAAAACAAACAACCTTGAACCTCATAACTAGCATAAAGTCAATTTCTAAACCTTTCAAGACACATCTTTATAAACATATTGAGAGATCCCTCTCTGAGACTAGGAGGGCTAGATCCTAGAGCTCTAAAGTTTGATTTGTATGTTGCCTTGTCTTTTGGTAAGCCAATCTATTAAAACACAGGACCCCAACATCAACCATTGGCCTCTTCTTACTAATCATTAGGCATGATAAATTCACCCTTTGATAAGCATTATGAAATTCAAAATCATGTTTATTACCTTCTTTGACCACTTCTATTTTTCAGGTGTCTGAATTTATAATTTGAAACTTTTCCATTGATACTCTTCACCTCCTTGTTCTGCAGATGTTGTTTGAGTGACAAGGCTTAATTTCTTTGGGTGGTCTATGTCCTTGAACATTTTCACTTCAACAAGTGTTATGAAACCCTGAAGTGACTTTCCCCCTCTGATCTTTGAAAATGTTGAATTCACTTTGATAACCTTAGACCTTTACACAGTGGCAGTATCTTCAAAAATTTTAATATTTACCTTGGAGCTTATACCATCTTTTTCTATCTTTTAACCATTGAGTGTAAACGACTTAAATGAGAGCTTGACCCTCCTTTATGTGTTTTGTTGCATTGGATCCCTATTTGGCATATTGTTGATCCAATCAGGCTTAGAAACCTTGATTTCTCCTCTTGACTCAGTGCGCCCTGCTTTTCTTTAGAAACTCATCAGTTGCTCTATCAATTTCCTTTTTTGATTTACCTCATGACATTCCTGCAGAAATGTCAAGCATATTTACTTTTTGCAAAACTTGAAATTGACAAAGTAGCCTTCTTTCTAGATCTTTTTCTCTTTCTTGGGCAATCATGTGTTTCTCTTCTTTTTCATTTGAAATAGGTCTTAGCATAAGAAGAACAGAGCTTAAAATACCAATGAAGACCCTATAACCTAGGAAACCCTAATGATCTAGTGGGAGGTTTTTAACTTGGTCTTTTGACTGAAATTAGGCTTGGGATATCAATAGTGTAAAAACAGAGTTTTTTGACTAATTGGTGTATTTGAATATATAGAAATTGATGTACTTGATTGATCTAAATAGCTTATAGATGTAGTCTTGAGACCATCAAGGTTTGAGGAACCTAATGTAAATGGGAAAGAATAGGCTGATTTTTAACCCTAGATGAAAGTGAAAAAGTGGAGTAAATACAAAACAGAGTGTTGGGGTGATAGGTGGGAAAAAAAAAACTAGATGAGTGGCATAAGCCCATGAGGGGCCCTTTAGGAATGACAGGTTAATCATGGACTGGTAAATAGTAGAATAATGAAAAATTTGTGACAAGGATAATGAAGGCAGTGAGATTTCTAAAACTCACAATATTCAAGAATCTTGATTTTATAAATCTAGGACTGATATTTAGTCATATTCAGATAGTAAAAATTATTGATGACTAATAGTGGCTCCACTTGGGCAGGGTAGCTCCTTTTCAGGAGGTGTCCAGGACCTCGGAACTCAAATCTCTGAGTTTTGAAGACCAGTGTGTCATCCATTGGGCAGATTTCTCTTCTTTCATTTGCTGATGTTTCATTAAAGCTATGATCTTAAGAATCCTAAAGACATGCTTGCTTCAACCTCATCTATACCTACTCATCATACCTTGCCTAACATTTTTTCTTCCTTTAGGTGCACTTGGACTGGAAAACCCTTGACATTCTTTTTTCTTTGAAAGCATAAAACAAAAACTATCTACTTTTACCCTTATCACTCTCGAGAGTTCAGATTAGGCTCATGAACTCTCTTATTCTCTACCTAGTCTACTTATTTGTCAAGATTAAGCTGTGTTGGCATGGAATCAAGTCTCGCGGGCAAGACCCAGGTTCAGGAGTTGTGGCCAACAAAGGAATCCGCTGTAGTCTAGGATTACATCGGCATTATCACCCTGCTCCGGGGAGCAGAGAGTCTCACCCGAGGCATGTCGCAACCACATGCAGAAGGGGAATAGATCAATAGCAAGGGACGGATCTGCAACTCAGGATTAACAATGTATCGATTGCATAGACAGAATCATATACACAAGAACATGTAGAAAGCATACAGATATTAAGCAAATAAAATTTTAAATCATCCCAATCATCATACATGCATGTGAATCACATAATGAGACAACAACCTGCAATTATATTAATCTCTTTTTCCAACCCCACAGTTACATAGATTCTGCAATGAGAGCTTACAAGTCGAGTATAGATGCTTTGTAGAACAGCAATGAGAATAGAGAAACCTAGGAACTACGGAGGTATCATGACTGATCTCCTTCAGCGGCTCTGTATTCCTTCTGTCGTAATCCCCCTTCTTTCAGCCGGGTGACTGCTATTTATTCACCCGCTTCCGCAGCTGTTAGTTCCTCTCTTTTTTCTTCTTCAGCTACTTCCAGGTTCTCTCTTGTTATCTGTGTGTTCCACTTTCTGTCTTCTGTTGTATATCCTTGTGCATCTTCTTTCCTCAGCTATGTGCCTGCTCCCTCGCAACGTTGGTAGCTCCGTTGTTTGGTGTAGTTTCGACTTGGTTGTGGCTACCATGTGCCCTCGTTCTACAACCCCAAAATCTGTCCATTATTCCAAATTCAAAATATTCAAAACAGGTTTTTCAAAACAAGGGCCCCAATAGGCCCCGACCACAGTTTCTTGACTCGTCCCCGAGTCAATCACAAATGACCGTCTCTACCTCCATTGCCCCGCTTGATCCCGTGCCTTGTTTTCCATGTGTGCCTTCATCTTGCGCTCGTTCCTGCTGTGCGCCTTCAGCTTGTTCTTGTTCTCGCTGTGCACCTTCAAGCGGTCACTCAAATAAGGGCCCCAACTCCGGGACTCTGCGAAACGTTGTAGCTCTAAGCTCAGTGAAGGCCGACACAGCTTGCTGCCACCCCTGCATTAGTGAATCTATTTCTTCAGCGATCTTGGTGGCAGCGGCCTCCTCTATGTGCGTCGGGGCAGCCCCAAACATCGTGTTAAGTTTGATCTCGGCCTCAGCGGCTAGCTATTGTATTGATTTGGCACTGGATTGAATGGGCGGATGGAGTTCCCGAATTACCTTCTTGGCCATCGCTGATTTGGCTTTAGTTTGCTGAATCTGGACCTCGAGCTCGTCCGCCTGGGCATATAAGTGATCCAACTGCTCGGGGTCCGCGATCTCCTGAATTTCCCTTGAAATTTGCTGCAACTGCGCGGAAAGGGGCTGTGTTTTTACTGTAAGGGATAGTGAGCACTCCTGCAGACTTTTCAGGAGGTCGTAAGCCTCACACGCTGTAGATTTAAGGGTGGCCTGCATTTGAGCGGCCTGATCCTGCTTAGCTGCAACCTGTGCGGAATATACAATCTCAGGGTCGGGTAGCTCTGGCCGTGCGGCCAACACTGCTTGAAGCTCATGATTCTCCCTGTGTAGACCAATGAGTGCAGACCGGATGTGGTAAGCCTGGACAACGACACTACTCTCTAAGATATCGGCAGGCAGTGGGGCATAATGAGCCTTTACAGAGGGCCAGAGGTCTGAAAATGCCCGAGTGACCGTGGCTATCTGATCTTCCAGGTATCCCTGCACCGTTGTAATTTGGTCGCGCTGTTCAGTAAGCACCATAATATTTTGGTGCTGCACCTCACACCACTACTGCAGCTCCGAATGAAGCTTTTCAACTTGCAGGTCCACCCTTTGAAAAAATAAGTACAGCTGAGCTGTACCCCAGGTCTCTAAGTTGGCGGTCCTGGAAGCGCCCTGCCCCGGCATTCTATCCTGCAAGGGTTGCCCACTGGCAACTGATCTATTGGAATGCTCGGGAGGGGATGGCGGCATGGTCTCTGGGTTTGCGGAGTCATCCATATTTATATCCAGTTGTTCTTGCTGATCAATGTGGCTCGGTTGTGGAGGGACCGTTGGCTCAGGGTGAGCCTCTGCAGAGTTGGTCACAATGTGTGTCTGCTGTGTAAATATATTAGTAAGAGAAAGGTGGGGATCTACCGCTGGGTCGACTGGGGGTATGACTGCGGCAGTACTAGAGTTGACCTCGATCCCGCGGTCCCCACCCAGAAGTTCCCGAATGATGGGGTTTGATAGAGTAGCCGATGAATTAGATGGGGCGGATGAAGTGGCAGGCGGAGGGACGATAGATGGAGCGGTGGACGGTGTGGTGGAGGGATGTGGTAGGCGAATATTGATGAATTCGGATGGGTCAATAAGGGGTTCTTCTTGAATCAGCACCCCTGTGCTTGGGGGTAGTGGTGGATCATAAGCAGTGAGGTCCACCACCGGATTTGCCTCGGTGGTGCGGGCCCTCTTGGCTTGAGGGGCGTCTGGTTGATCTGTGGGCTTGATTTTCTCCCCCATCGGGGTCGTGATTGAACTAGCAGAGGTAAACAAGATAGTGCGGATGGGGGAGGTGAGCGGAGCAGTACGGGGGTGCGAAGTGGAGCGAGTGAGCTAAAACTCGGAAAATAAAGGAAACGGAGCAGCACCGCTAGAAATAACCTGGGCCACCACATTGAAATTTTGTACCTGGGTGTTGAAGTGTCGGACGACAGGGACGAGCGGTTCAGGGAGTTCCTGTGGCGCCGCTGCCGCATCCGTCTAGGCAGGTTGGTGCGATGGAAACATCCGCTCGAAGTTGTACCTGGGGATCCCGTCGCGAATGTGCTTCATGACTCCCTGCCACAAACAGACTTCGCGGTGGAAGGTGGCATCGTCCAGCTGGAACTTCAACGGTGTCATGCGGAATGTGTCCTCCGGCACGCAAGTGGGACGGAGGTAAGTATGCTTGTGACTTACCCCAAACCACACTTGCTCGTTATATTCATCCAACAGGTTCCTAAGCACCCATTGCTGGCTGGCCACCACGTCTGTCATTAGCCCGTACTAGGACCGAAACGCCTCTGCATTCACCTATTTAGTGTTGGGATCGGCCGACACCTTCCACGGAGTGAACTTCATCGTGAGGGGTTGGCCCTCGAGAATCTCTGCTGGGATCTGGATGAGTGAAGTGTGCTATTTCCACATGGAAAAAGCAACGATCAAATAGCCGTAAATAAAACTAGTAGCGCGCTTATAGTTCTCTTCGCATGCATCGAACAGTTCTTTTAACAAGAAAGAACATCAATTCAACCAGGTGCCCTGGACACAATGCTCCGCAATGGAGATGGTATCCAGAGTGCATTCGCCCTTGGTGTAGTGCCTCATTGTCTTGCTGGCAATGAGGTAATAGGTGAATGTAATCTCAGGCTTGTTAATGAGGTCAATCTTGGCTCCTTTCCCCCCCCCCCTCGGCGGGTGCCATATCTGACATAGAGGTCCCTGTCTCCCGACTTTTGTGCACGCTTGGAGGAGTTCTGGCAGGCAGTCAAGACGTCAGCGCCATTCTGTGAAAGCCCTGTGAGGAGATGAATATCCTCAGCATTAATGGGGATTTCCTTGTTCAGCCACAAGGACCCATTCTGAATACGGCTGAGGAGGAAGCGTGGGCATTGTAGAGCTGGTCCGGTGGTTCCAAATACCGGAATATTTCTTAAGTTCATCAAGGACGATTGTTGAAGGCCCCTGAACTCTGGTATCATTCGGCTGGTGGGGTTGCCAACTGGGGTGTAATAGTGCTCCATGTAGCCCTGCCAATGGAGGGCCGGGAATTCGGCAGTGTCTGAAAGGTTGGCGTCGATCAAGGCTGCATTATCATATCTCCCGACAAGGGACTTGGTCTTGTGAATCCTACTGTTGAGCTCTGGTTCAGTGACGGCTGGGGCGGCCTTCGACATGTTGGCCCGACGCTGATAGACCTATAGAATTTTCCTTGATCTTCTCTCTTGGTGCTGTGCGTTATGAGACTCCAACTGCTATGGTGCTGCTGCAATTACTAATTCAAACTAGTCCGGCATTCTCGTGCTTTTGGTTTCCATGCAAGTTATGTCAGCACCTGGCACGAGTGGATTTGATGAGACCCCCTAACGAGTTAATTCCTACTGGCATTCTTTTATGCGATAATCATGCAATCAATCACGTGCCAATGGATATTCTGACAGTTGCTGAAGGTGGCATGGGGAAATGGGCGGACGCGACGGCTGAGGTAACTGCGGATGATGGAAAAATGATTATGGCCAGGTTACTTCCAATTATGGTAATTTATGATTCCAATCTAGAGAATCCTACGGACTGACACAAGTACTGACTGAAATGACCTGGACTGACACTAACACATTTATGGATCCTACAGGGATGACACGCTGGACACGCCCCTCCCCAACCACAGTCGGTTGCGGTGCGGTCCCCGCAACAGAGCGGTTATTGACAATTTATGCAGAAAAGAAAAGACTACCAAGGCTCATCCCGGTTGCGGGAGAGTTATTCAACTATGCTAGTCTATGGGTGCTCTCGGGTGTGAGATTTATTGATGGAAAAGGAGAGGTACCTACTCCTGGTAGGGTTTCAGGCATGCGCCATTCACCCACCCAGGTAAAACAGTACCGTCCAGTTGAGCCAATTGAAGGGCGCCTGAATCTTGAATCTCAATGACGAAGTAAGGTCCCAACCAGTGCATCTGAAGCTTTCCTGGAAACTTCTGAAATCGGCTATCATAGAGCAGGACATTATCGCCAACCTGGAACATTTTGTTCTTGATGTGGCGGTTGTGCCACACTTTCTGCCTATCCTTCTGGACCTTCTGGTGAAATTCGGCCAGAAACTGGGCCTCATCCAGTTCCTGTAGTTCATGGAGGCGTTCCTGAAGCGACTCTTCTTCCGAGAACTGGAGAGACGTGGCAATTAAAAGACTTGGTACCTGAACTTGGCTGGAATCACCGCTTCCCATCCATACACCAGCTGGAAGGGAATTTTATTGGTCAAACGCTTCACCATAGTCCAGTAGGCCCAGAGTGCAGCTGGTAGCCATTCATCCTAGTCATCGCGCTGGGAGTTACAGATCTTGGTTAATCCTTTCTCCAGAATTTTACTAAACGCTTCAACAGTACCATTGGCCTATGGATGGTACAGGCTGCTTTTGTGATGTTGAATCAGAAATGTGTCCAAAAACGACCTAACCGTGTCATTAATGAAGTGTGTACCTTGATCGTTGGTTAAACTTCGAGGGCAGCCGAACCTGCTGATGATATTCTCAAAGATAAACCGTGTCGTTGTATCTGCCGTGCAGTCTCGTACCACTGCCGCCTCTACCCAGCGGGTGAGGTAATCGATTGCGGTAATGATGTATCGGGCCTTGGAGTGTCTAGCGACCAGGGCTATGGTACCTACAAAGTCGACGGCCCATTTCTCGAATGGCCGCAACACATGCACTGGGTGTAACGGGAACTCGTCTCTGTGAGAGGGCCTCCCCGTTCGCTGACCAACATCGCATCGCTTAACAAATGTCTTGCAGTCTGCATGGACAGTCAGCCACCAGAGGCCAGCCTGAAGTACCTTCCTCGCGGTGGGTTTGGCCCCAACATGCCCTCCCGCAACACCGCTGTGGCATTCCCACATTACAACATCGCGCTCGTGGTCAAGTATGCACTGGCGCAGAACCTCATCGAGGCCCAGTTTGTACAGCTGCCCAGAAATCAATTGGCATTCGGCAGCACGAACGACCAAGTGTCATTTCTAGAGTGGGGTGTAGTGCTGAGGGCACTGCCCGGTGGTCAAATAAGTGGCAATGTCGGCCAAGTAATCCGGGACCGCCTCGACTCGGAAGAGGTCAGCGTCTGGCAGCTGATCGTCTAACGAACCATCATTCTCTCCTGTCTCCAACCTGGATAAATGAACGGCCCCTACATTCAACCTCCCGGGCTTGACAATAAATTCAAACGTGAATTCCTGGAAAAGTAGAAGCCAGCGACAGATCCGTCCTTCCAAAACAGGCTTTTTCATCAAGTATTTCAGGGCAGAGTGGTACGTGAAGAACTTGAATTTTTCACCCAAGATATAGTGGCAGAATTTCTGGAGCGAATACACCATTTCCAGTGCCTCCCGTTCGGTCGTGGTGTAGTTCTTCTCCGCATTAGACAACTTTCGGCTGGCGAAGTAGACGGGGTGGTCAACTGTCGTCTCCCCGGGTTGCGCCAATACAGCCCCAAGTGCAATACTAGACGCATCGATATGCACATGGAACTGTTTATCCCAGTCGGGGTGAACAAGAATAGGCACCGTCGTGAGCTTTTCCTTCAAAGTGTCAAGGGCCAGCCGACACTCCTCCATCCACTGGAAGACTTCGGACTTCCACAGTAGCTTCTCTAACGGGGCAGTGATCTTTGCATAATTGCGGATAAACCGCCTGTAATAGCCTGTGTGCCCAAGTAGTGTGCGCAACTGCTTCACCATTTTGGGGGATTCCATGTGGACTATCACTGCGACCTTAGCAGGGTCGACGTAGACCCCTTGCTGGCATACCACGTGTCCCAACAGCGTGCCGAAAGGTACGGCAAAAATACATTTCTTTAAGTTCAAGGAAATCTGCAACTAGCGGCACCGATCAAACATAATACGCAATAGGGTGGCGTGTCTCTTTAATAAACTGTAGACAGTCCAGTCTTCCATGTAGACTTCTAGGAACTTGTGGATGTACTCCCAGAAAGCAGCGATGACAATCCGGGAAAACACGGCCGGAGCATTTTTCTAGCCAAATGACATTACGTGGTATGCAAACGATCCCCATTCAGTGGTGAATGTCGTCTTCGCCTTATCCTCTTCCGCAATGTGCACCTGATGGTACCCCGAAAAACCATCCGTGAAGGAATAAGCTTCATTTCCCGCAACATGATCCAAAACTTCATCGCTGAAAGGAGTGGGAAATGGATCGTGGATGCAGGCGTTGTTCAGGCTCCTGTAATCAACACAGACACATATCTCTGCCTTGTCCTTCTTATTCTGAATAACGATAGGACTCACCCACTCTGCTTCTTCCACTGGAAAGATGAGACCTGCAGCCAGCATCTTGTCAATCTCCATCTTGACCTTTTCTTTGACCCGTGGGTTCAGCCGATAGGGTCGATGCTTTACGGGCCTGGCATCCGGTTTCAGCACAATGTGCATTTCGCCGAGTTCACCCTTGATTCCCTTCAGATATGCCACCGACGAGGGGAACAAGTCTTCATAGTCCTGGAGGAGGCTGAAAATTTCCTTTGTCAGCTCTTCGTCCCAGTAATCGCCCACGGTAGCCAACTTAGGCTTCTCCTCCGTACCGATGTTCATCTTTTTGGTCTTCAGCGGCTGTAAATGGATGCCTTCGGTGGTTGGTTCTTCGTTGATGTTCCGCTCGCCTTCCTTCTCTTCAAAATATAGGTTCCTGAGGTCCTCCAGACTGTCATCATCCGGGTCACCGTCGATCCGTTGGCAAGCCAGTTCGCGCCTGGCCTCAGGCCATGATGCAAGCACGGCCCCATCGGGCTCTAGGTCGCATAGAAATAGTACCTTCTTGATAGCTTGTAGTGCTCGGGACTCCAACTCTGTTTCTCCTTCAAAATAAAAGCACCGAACAAACTTGCTCGCAACTTCCTGCCAGGAACCGGTCCCCCTTTTCCATTCTTCTTCTAGGTACCATGCATGGGGAATGGTGTCTAAAGAGTGGACAAATCGATGAACCCACAGCTCCTCAGGGTACCCGATACTGCGCCACTGCTCCTCATAGGTCTTCAGGTGGGCTTTGGGATCGGAGGTCCCGTGGTACTTATGCATGTTGCAAGGTCCTTCTTCGTCTTTAAAGCACGCCTGCAAATCTTCCGCCACACAATTCCACCGCAACAGAGAGTTGCGGTGATTTTTCCACCACCGTGCCGACGTGGATTACAACGCCACGTCCAAAATTGGTACCCAACTTCCTTCTGGGACCATGTCTTCCACTCTGAGAATAAAGGTATTGACAGCTTGCATGTTTGACAGGGTGGGATATCCTCGGATCTCTGCCCCAACCCACCGGACTCGGGCAATGGCAGCACATCTCCGCGAGGTAGTCTCGTACCCCCCTGCTGCCAATCTTCCCACGCGAGTTCTAAGCCCAACTCCGAGCTCTGGACACTCCGCCAACTGATAGATCCGGTCGTGGTTGTTGAAAATGGCAACAAGAAACAGTGAAGGAGGCCTCCTAAAACATCTTTCCTAATCCTAGTTGGAAAGTGATCACCTAAACTAGGTGGGGACCACACATGTGATTTTTGTCGAAAAATCTATTTTTAGACTATGTCTATTTTTAGACATACGGAGCATGATTCAGAGATTCCAGTTGGAGATTCTTGAAGCATGCGACATGTTGGTAAAAATAGATGAGACTCATATTTTTAGGTTCCAGGCTATTTTTAGACTGCCTCTCCTAAAAATATGGAAGTCAAATATTATTTACCCTTAATAATATTTAGACTATAAACAATAGTTTACTCTCTTGGAGCACTTCAGTTTGAGTCATGGAAGTGGCTCATGCATCTGACAGAGGAATCATGTGGTTCCTAGGGTTTGATGGCATATTGCATGTTAGACTTCAGTTAGAATCATGTGGCAGAGTTTTGGTGGAGTTGATTGAGGAGTTAATGGAGGTGGTGTTCTGGTTAACTAGTTGAACTAGTTGTATTTAGTTTAACTGGCTAATACACTAGAGATGAGTTGTGTGAATTAAATATTATTTAATTCACAAATTATTAACTCATTATTCAACTAAAGAACACATCAATTTAACTCAGTGCATGGACAGTTCAGTGGCGACAAGTGAAAGAGGTAGATGAAAGGGTTGAGTTAGCTATCAGTTGCGACATCAGTTGTGCATGAGATTTGCACCACACTTGGAGAAAATTACCAATGACAATTGCGCAGTTGGAGCCAGTGAGATTCGAACCTGGATCTCTATTTAGACCAGCCTTGATTGCGCAATAGAGGCAGAGAAGTAGTGGGTGTGTTTTGAACCTGTGACTTGTTCAAAACCAAGCTAGTTTTTGTGCAGCTTTGGGAGATAGTACTGAGTACTTGTGAGGAGTTTGTACTATGTATTTGCTGCATGTTCTCTCCATTTATAATATACTATAGCTGCGGGGTTTTCAGCTATAAGCTTTCTCCATACATACTGTGTTAATGTGTGTGATGATTTGATGTGAGATTGCTTCTATTATTTCCGCATGTGACAATTAATTGTAGAAGAAGGTTATGTGTTATGCATGCAATTCGAAATTGATGTATGATCGGGTTAATCTTCATTGAATAAGTGATTTATTCAGCTAATTTCTACATGGTATCAGAGCAATATTAATTGTCGAGATCTATTACGGTGATTGTTTATTATTTCCTCGGACAGAGCCTGCATGCGGGCCAGATAGCCTCCGGAATATTCATCCTTCTTTGTAAGGTGAAAGATCTGGTGAATGCCCATGCAGTCAATCTCTGATTTGGAAATAATTAGCTCTCAAGTGTAGATCGGAAGCGATTGAGTTATCAGCTGGTGGTGAAATTCGAGTTTGCAGATTTGTGTTCTTGGTGCCGCGGTGAAAATGTCTTTCATCGGGTTGCGACTAGAATATGCCTTGGAAGGCAGTTCGAATTATGTTGCATGGAAGGACCGCATGGAGGATGTATTAGATGATCATGGGCTGTTGGAATTCGTGGAGAAAGAGATTCCAAAGCCTACTTCTACTGATGCAGCTGTTGTGGAAGCATGGCAAAAGAAACAAGCAAAATGTCGAAGGATCCTGTTGGAGGGTGTAAAGGATCACATTGTATCCATTTTACACGGGAAGGCCTCTCCATATTTGATGTGGAAAGCCTTGACGGATCTGTACCAAAGCAAGAGCGATCAGAGGAAGCTGGCGCTCAAAGATAGACTTAGGAACATCAAGTGTGAGAAGGGGGAAAGTATGCCGAAGTACCTCACGAGGTTCACCCAATGTCGGGATGAGCTGGGAAGTGTTGGTGTGCCGGTGGAGGATGAGGATCTGGTGATTTTGGCGCTTCTTGGTTTGCCGAAGAGTTGGCATGCATATCAAGATAGTGTCAATGGTCGGGAAAAGTTGCCGGGATGGGAAAGACTGTGGTCTGATCTCGTGCAAGAGGAGATCAGGAGGACTACCAGAGATGGATCTTCATCAAAGGTATCTGATGAAGAAGACTGCGCTTTGGCTGCCAAAGCAAGGAAGGGGAAGGGCAAGGAGAAGGCTTCTCAATCCGGTGCGGATGGTAAAGAGCGTGACATGTCCAAAGTGAAGTGTTTTCACTGTCACGATCATGGACATTACACCATGAATTGCCCCAAGAAGAAGAAGAACAAGCAGGCTGCTGGATCTGCAACTGGTGAGGCTCTTGCCTCGCAATTTGAGCTGGACTTCTCATTGATCGCATGCATTTTTTCTAGTGCATTGGGATCGGGGTGGTATATTGATAGTGGCGCTTCCTTTCACATGACGGGAGATGCAAATCTTTTCAGTGACTTGGTGGAGAAAGGTCTCCAGATGCACGTTGAGTTGGGCGACGGTGGACGATACAATGCGACCGGCATTGGTACCATAACCTTTCAGAGGGAGTCAAGTAAACTCATTCTTTTACAAGATGTATTGCATGTACCAGGTCTAACAAAGAATCTGATCTCAGTCGCAATGTTAGAGGATAAAGGGTATGAAGTTGTCTTTAGAGAAGGAAAAGTTTTCCTTCGGCACAAGGCAACGGGACAAGTCAAGAAGGTTGGGATTCGAGCAAAGAATCTATACAGACTTGAAGTAGATGGGATGTCTACGGAGCTTCCTATTGTTGGGAAGCAGGAGAAAGACATGCAAATGAAGCTTGAGAGGGAGCAAGTGTTGCATGCAGGCGAGAAAGACATGCAATTGAAGCTTGAGAGGGAGCAAGTTTTGCATGCAGGTGAAAGTGAACCTCGGGGTGTGGAGCAGCCACAAGAGGATCATGGAGTGGAAGAAACCACTCATGTAGGGAAATTTTGTGCCAGACGGGCAGAGGGAGTGCATGCAGCTATACCACCAGGTATGAGGTGGGGCGACATGCATGAGTAATCCCATGAGGAGATTTCTGGGCAGATTCATGAGATGGTGTGGATCTCATGAGTTGAACCTAGCTACGAGGTGCCCACAGCGCAGCAGTAGCAAGATCAGTTGGAGTGATGCAGGCAGATCAAAGTGACAGTGTCGGATACTGGAGCGCGGATCAGAGTTGACAGCAAGTGCAAGAGTGCATGGGTGCAAGAGTTCAACAACGCAGTGGTTCCTGATGACATGTGCAGTTGGCCAAGCAGAAGTCAAAGACTTTGATGATAGATGCTAGATGCATCAAGACTGATTGAGTTGTTTGGAGCCTATTCAGTTTCAGAGAAGTTGCAGAGCAGATGCATGGAGTTGCATGGCGCTTGTGAAGGTTGCAGGGTGAATGCATGGAGTTGCATGTCGCATGCAATGACAATCCTTTCTTGTTGAGAGGGAGTGTTGAAAATGGCAACAAGAAACAGTGAAGGAGGCCTCCTGAAACATCTTTCCTGATCCTAGTTGGAAAGTGATCACCTAAACTAGGTGGGGACTACACATGTGATTTTTGTCGAAAAATCTATTTTTAGACTATGTCTATTTTTAGACATACGGAGCATGATTCGGGGATTCCAGTTGGAGATTCTTGAAGTATGCGACATGTTGGTAAAAATAGATGAGACTCATATTTTTAGGTCAAAGGCTATTTTTAGACTGCCTCTCCTAAAAATATGGAAGTCAAATATTATTTACCCTTAATAATATTTAGACTATAAACAACAGTTTACTCTCTTGGAGCACTTCAGTTCGAGTCATGGAGGTGGCTCATGCATCTGATAGAGGAATCACGTGGTTCCTAGGGTTTGATGGCATCTTGCATGTTAGACTTCAGTTAGACTCATGTGGCAGAGTTTTGGTGGAGTTGATTGAGGAGTTAATGGAGGTGGTGTTCTGGTTAACTAGTTGAACTAGTTGTATTTAGTTTAACTGGCTAATACACTAGAGATGAGTTGTGTGAATTAGATATTATTTAATTCACTAATTATTAACTCATTATTCAACTAAAGAACACATCAGTTTAACTCAGTGCATGGACAGTTCAGTGGAGACCAGTGAAAGAGGTAGATGAAAGGGTGAGTATAGCTATCAGTTGGAGGATCAGTTGTGCATGAGATTTTCACCACACTTGGAGGAAATTACCAATGAAAATTGCGCAGTTGAATCCAGTGAGATTCAAACCTGGATCTCTATTTATACCAGCCTTGATTGCGCAATAGAGGAAGAGAAGTAGTGGGTGTGTTTTGAACCTGTGACTTGTTCAAAACCAAGCTAGTTTTTGTGTAGCTTTGGGAGATAGTACTGAGTACTTGTGAGGAGTTTGTACTATGTATTTGCTGCATGTTCTCTCCATTTATATTATACTATAGCTGGGGGTTTTCAGCTATAAGCTTTCCCCATACATACCGTGTTAATGTGTGTGATGATTTGATGTGCTATCGCTTCTATTCTTTCCGCATGTGACAATTAATTGTAGAAGAGATTATGTGTTATGCATGCAATTCGAAATTGATGTGTGATCAGGTTAATCTCCATTGAATAAGTGATTTATTCAGCTAATTTCTACAGTGGTCGGGTTAATATAATCTTCCCGCTTTCCTGCTGTCATCTGATAAAGGTGGTCCATCATCTGAGCATCCTCCCGGTTATCCACTTTCTCGGTATACCTCGGGCCTTGATATGGGTCAAGAGGCTGAGTGACCCGGACCTCCCCATCTTCAAACATCGTCAGCTCCTTTTTGAGGTCAATGATAGCATAATTCTCAAAATCCCAATCGATGCCTAACAAGGCAAGGTAAGGATCCTTGTCTCCCATAATATCAATAACCTCAAAATTGGTGTAAGTCTTCACCCCCGCAATGTCGACCTCGACACCTTCAAGTCGGCCGATCAGCAGAATGCAGTACTGGTTCGCCATCCTAAGTTGGATGGGCGAATAGGCCAGCCGTGGCTTTCCAAGAGCCTCCCACGTTTTTCTTGGCAGGATGTTGACGTCGGACCCTAGGTCCAACATGGTGTCTCTAATTTGGAAACCTGCAACCTGCGTGTTAAGCCGGAACTCTTTTCCCATGGGGCGCTTGTTCCGCTTGACGCGCTACACCGATTGGGGGGCTGCGTTCACCGGTTCCCCAAGTTCTGTACTCCCCTGCAGCGCTCCTTCCAACGTAAGCTACAGCCGCTCTCGTAGTGCAGCATTGTCAACAATCTTGAGGAATAGCCGAAGCCATTCTTCAATCTGATTTCCTACGGCACTCTGCACCCTAGGCTTGGTCGGCAGGGGCCCCTCCAAGCTTCATGCTTCTCTCAACTGAGCAAAGGCCTCCACCGCCTCCTGGAAATACCTCCGATGCGCCTCAGGCCAGATTAACTGGTTTGTGGAGGCTGGCCTGACAACTTGTGCCGGCTCCTGTCCGTGGGCATCCTCCCCTGTTTTCTTGCCTCCTCTCATCACAATACCTACGTTCAGCCTGTCCTAAGGCACAGTCCCACGGGGCTTGGCGTTTACCACATTCGTGCCCCACTGCCGTGTCCGTTCTTCCCACTTCTTGATGAGTTCTGGACAGTCCTCTGTTGCATGGGCATTCTCGCAGCACTGAGAACACCAGGGCCGTTGGGTAAGGGGACATTCCCGAGCTACGTGACCCTCCTTTTCATAGTTGTAATATTTCACCGGACCGCGTCCTCCTGCGCGACCTCCACGCATGCCGCCACCTCTTCCCCTGGGGGCCTCGTTCACCCTGTAGGAGGGATGGTCCAATCGATCCGCAACTGCATCGAGCGCCCTGCACTGCTCAGTGTTATGAGTCGTGGAAACACAAAACTCACAATATACATTGTTTGGGACTGTGGAGTACTTCTGTAGGATTGGGCACATCCGAGGTGGATGTCCTAGTGTCCTGCAAATCTTGCAGTATTCCGCGATGGTTTCATTCGGTTGAGGTGGGAACCCCACATATGGCTGTTGCGGCTGGTATATCCCCTGCAGGTTCATCGCCGCGCCAACCCTCGTAGGTGGACCCCCCTGGATTGCCGCGACCGAGGGTCCCACCCCTGCACCATGCAACTGGGGACACTCGGTTGCGACGTGGCCCTCGACTAGGCAATGATTGCACCAAACGTTCGGCCTAGCTGGTCTCACCGGCTGTAGCTCCTTGAGCTTTTCAGTCAAGCTGGCGATCTAGTGTTGCAATCCCACCAAAGAAAGATCCTGCGGACCCCCCCCCCCCCCCAACGATATTCCTGAGGGTAGCCCGCCATGGCCTGCTCCAAAGCATCCTGCAGGTTATCAATCTTCTGCTGAGTGAGGGGGGTTCACGTCAAGGGAAGCAGAGCCTTGATGAACCAGTCCCTCTTATGGTTTGGATCAAACGGGTAGCTGAGTTTCCTGATCGTGTCCTTGAATCGCCGCATCAACTCCCACACGGTCTCTCCTTCCTTCTGCTTAATTTCCCAGAGCTCAGACAGGCCCTGCTGATCTGTCTAGGGAAGCTTGAATTCACGGACAAAATCCTGCTTAACATCGTCTATGGCCAGATTCATATGAGCATCAGACCATTCGATGAACCATCACAGAGCCCTCTCTCTGAGCGTGGTTTGAAACTCTATTAACTTCCCGGCGTCTGGCGTCTGTCGAGCCCGCCATATGGCTTCGCACATATACCAGTGTTGCTCTACATCATCATTGCCCCAGCCAGAGAACTCTGGATACTGGGTGAAAGATCTAGCCATATTTACTTGCGAAGGGTTTAATACAAGGACAAATCCACCTGGTCCTGGTTACGTAACTGTTCCACTCGGGAATGCAACACTACTAGTAACACTGTTGTTAACGGATGTCACTGACGATACTGAACTACTGTGCAACTGACTCAATGCTTGTAACTTAACAAAAATATTACTTAAAGGTTCATAAAGTACTAGGGGAAGGTAGGGATCCTTGCCATGCAGAGTGTTGGAAGCAGGGCTGCCTGGAGAAATGAATGTCGTCCGCTCTTGAAACAACCGCTGCATCGCGACATACCAGTCGCCATCGGAACTCTCTTCGGGCTGCATGCCTGCATCATCTTTGTCAGTCACCGTCTCCCTTTCTCGCTTAGCGGGGTTCCCATGCACCCGCCGTACTCCCACAGTGGTCCCTTCTCTTTCCTGGGTATCCACATCCATAATTCCTATCCTCTAAGGCGCCTCCTTCTGGTTCTTCCTTTCAACTTCTCGTCGTTTTAAATCCCGCATAACCCTTTTTCGTCCCCTATCGGCGATCTGCGCCCACTGATGTGCACGTCGCTCCCTCAACTTCCGTGCATCCCCAACATCCATTCCCCACTCCCCGCTTCACATTCTACGTAGCATCTATCCCTTCATCCCTTCCCCCAGCACCGGAGGTTTACGCTTCCATACTCGCCTTTTGGAATTCCATCAACCCTTCATCCACCATCAGGGCCTTAGTCCACAGCGGAATCTCTTTGAGCAGCCTCCCTCTTAGCCCAGAGTGGAAGGTAGCTTCAGCCTTCGAGAAGGATTGGTAGCACTCGGCAGCAAACTCCACAGTATATTCGTCCAAAGTGGTTTCTACCCAAAAATCCACTCCGCGAGTCAACTCCGTGTTCAACCGATGCAAAGCCACCAGATTCTCGTGTATCCACCTGCGGTTTATCTTCCGCGAGCCATCTCTTGGCACATTCGTCGATAACCTCCACAACCAATTGTATAGATCATTGGGGAATTTTCCCCAGAAGATTTCGTACGTATCACTGGTTGAATCTGAGAAAAGGACAAGCTCCTTGATCGCCACCTCCTTTTGCTTGGTCAACTCTGCTTGCTGAGCAATAAATTGATCAAGATGATTATCCCACCATCGTTGTATCTCCCCTTCGAAAACCCTCGATACCATGATCTAGTTCCCCTCATAACATGCAAGTCTCGGCAACGGAACCATTTGTTGGCGTGGAATCAGGTCTCGGGGCAAGACCCAGGTTCAGGAGTTGTGGCCAACAAAGGAATTCGCTGTAGTCTAGGATTACACCGGCATTATCACCCTGCTTCGGGGAGCAGAGAGTCTCACCCGAGGCGTGCCGCAACCACATGAAAAATGGGAATAGATCAGTAGCAAGGGATGGATCCGCAACTCAGGATTGACAATGTATCAATTTCATAGACAGAATCATATACACAAGAACATGTAGAAAGCATACAGATATTAAGAAAATAAAATTTTAAATCATCCCAATCGTCATACATGCATGTGAATCACATAATGAGATAGCAACCTGCAATTATATCAATCTCTTTTGCCAACCCCACAGTTACATAGCTTCTGCAATGAGAGCTTACAAGTCGAGTATAGATGCTTTGCAGAACAGCAAGGAGAATAGAGAAACCTAGGAACTACGGAGGTATCATGCATGATCTCCTTCAGCCGCTCTGTATTCCTTCTATCGTAATCCCCCTTCTTTCAGCTGGGTGACTGCTATTTATTCACCCGCTTCCGTAACTATTAGTTCCTCTTTTTGTTCTTCTTCAGCTGCTTTTAGGTTCTCTCTTGTTACCTGTGTGTTCTATTTTCTGTCTTCTGTTGTATATCCTTATGCATCTGCTTTCCTCAGCTATGTACCTGTTCCCTCGCAACATCGGTAGCTCCACTGTTTGGTGTAGTTGCGACTTGGTTTCGGCTTCCATGTGCCCTCGTTCCACAACCCCAAAATCTGTCCAATATTCCAAATTCAAAATATTCAAAACAGGGTTTTCAAAACAAGGGCCCCAACAAGCTGTTTGACAAACTTTTCTTCTCTAATCTACTGACATGAAATTTAAAATATGACTAAACTAGGATTGAGCAATTGGATTTGCCATGGGCTTTGGCATTCGGACAAGCTGCAGACAAACATCATTTTTGTACAATCAAAACTAGAAAGAAGAAGGGTTGTGATTTATAATTTGTTAGGCATCCCTATCTCTCTCTTTGGTTCAGGTTTGAGCATTAAGAACCAACATATTTTCTTCCTAATTTATTCCTACTGACAAGTCAAGATTAAATGATTTGACAAGTATTCTTTCACTAACCTATCAGCAGAAATTCAAAAACATGTTTTAGCCATGATTAGGCTAGGTGACTGACAAAATTATTTCCTTTGAACTAGTAGTGGAGTTTATGCTTGCACACTTTCAGCAACACTCTTTATTTTGGGTATATGGATGTACCTATTCTTTTCCTGCCCTCTTTACTTCCTTTTTCTGTTTTTTTGTTTTTGTTTTTCTAATTTTTTTATCAATCAATGTTATGTACAATGAATGAAAACTTTAAACTAGGAACTTTCACAAAAATAGTGTTTAAGCATCTTGCCATTGACAGGACCTTTGAATACCTCTACTCCATCCAACACTTGTAAAAAGAAATCATTATTACCTCTAACTGAATGAATGATATAAGGACCTCTCCAAAAATTTTCAAATTTTCCATGCTTTCCTTTGTCCCTTTCAAAGACCCTTTTCAGGTGAACTTGGTATTCCTCATCAGTTTTAAAATAGACGACAATGTCATCCAGGTATATCATGATGAAGTAACTTAAGTCATCAGAAAAATCAGTGTCCATAGGCCTTTGAAAATAAACCCCCATATTTATCAACCCAAATGGCATTTTGTCATATATGTAGGCACCCCAAGGTGTTGTAAAAGTGGTTTGGTGCTGATCAGTTGGAAGCACTATCACCTGTTTGTAACCTGAAACACTATCAAGCAATGACATCTTGTTAGAACCTAACACTCTTTGCAGTGTATGATTTATCTTAGGTGAAGGGTAGCTGTCGTTCAAGAAGACTTTGTTTAAGTTTCTAAAGTCTATGGATAACCTGAACCCCCTTGTTTTCCTTCTTACTGACACAATCTGCTCAAATGGTTTCTGGTTTTCCTTGAGAGGAATCCTGTTTTGAATAATGTTTGTGTCATAAGGCTTTGATCTATCATCACTTTATGCAAAAGCATCTTCATACTATTTTCACGGCTCTATGTATTTTTGTTTTATGTGAGGTGGCAAAGTTTTGGATAACTTGATCATTCTGGGTTTTTCCGGCCTGCCTATGTTGTATTCTTCTATATCAGCATCAGTGGATTCCACTTTTGGCTCTCTAGCAACTTCATTGAAGTCCAAAAGCTCTTCCGAAGGGAAAAAACCTTTTGGTGATGATCTATATTTGTTTTGAAATACCTTAAGGTCCTTTTGATCCAAGTCCCTAGAAAATTCTTCCTCATGAAGGTGTTCTAGCATATTTACATCAACAGAAGGAGATAGTCCTATTTTGGGGGTTTTTTCTTCATTTGGGAAATCTTGTTCATGCTCTAAGCTTGGTTTTGGTACTGCAATTTCATTCTCAAATTGTAGAACAACAGGTTTAGTTTTTCCATTATGTTGTTTCTCAAAGCTTCTGGAGTTTTGTTGTCAGTTTCTTCATTCAGTGTTTGGTTTGGTTATTGTGGAAGGTCTAGATCTTTCCCCTTTTCATTTACTTGTTCATCAATGTCATTTTCATTATACAAGATAAATGATTCAAGGTCTGAATGGATGGAATAAAGAGGTGTGTTGTTTGGCCTGTCTAGGCTGCTAGCCATATATTTCATGTGTGATTCTCGGTACAATCTCCTTGTTTGGTTAAAAACCGGGATGGTAGCATATGACATGTCCAGTTGGAGGTTCCCTTGAAGTTTGGCTCCCCATGATCTGGATAGAAGCATGCCATGCTTCGGGGGAATTTCAGCAACAACTATGTCCATGACTAGACTCTTAGCAGGTATATGTACCAGATTGACACACAGGTCTTTGATTAGACCCAAAAATTTGACTCTACTTGAATCGAAATAGTACAAGTCCTTGTAAGGCTTGGTTATTTCCAAGCCTAATCTATCCATCACCACCTTGGGCATGAGATTGTGTGAGGCACTGGAGTCTAGCATAGCATTGTGCAAGATTTTGTCATGAATGTTTAAGCTAACATAAAAAGGAGGAAAAACTCCTTCTTGATTTCCCTATACCTCAGGTCTAAACAACAGCTCAGGTTCGTCATCAGTCAAGTTTAGAGTGTCGGTGTCATTCCCTACATTCAAAAATTTGAAAACTTGGGACCTATATACATCTTGGGTTACCAGTTCAGTGAGAGGTATGGTTATTTTGATTTTGGAAATTTCTCCCTCAAAACTGAAAGGTGCTAGTGTTTTTATCATATTTACATATGTTTTGTCACTCATAGTCTTTTCAGCAATTTTATTTTGCTGATTTTTATTAGGACTGTCATTTAGAGTGGATTTTCCAGGGCCACTAATAGAGGTACTAGGGCAGCTTGGGTCACCATTTTTTTGGCTAGTTTTGTCTTTGTTTGGATCAAGTTTCTTAGCCATGGTGTTTGTGTTTTCTGCTGTCCTTTTCATTATGTTTTCAAGGGTCTTTTTAACAGCAATTTCTAGTTTGTTTTTCTTGGAGGTCTCTTGGTTATGTTTTCTCCTAAGGTCATATTACCTATGTACCTCCATTATGGAATTCTCAAATCCTAATTTGTAGTCTTCAGAATCCTCATATTTTGTTTCAGTTTGATCTGAGGAGAAGAAACATTGTTCTTCTTCAGTGAGAAAAACATCACCCTCATTATCAGAGCCTATCAAGTTTACATGGTTTTATTCCAATTGTTCAGTCTCTCTTTCCTCGTCATCTACATAATTGTCTTGGAAAGGAGGCATGATTTGTTGGTCATTGTCTCTCTGTCTGATTTGGGGGGGGTCTATTCTGAAGTTTTGATTCCTATTTCTGTTTTGGGGATTTGCTTGGTTTTCCCTAGGAGGTTCTCTTTCATTCAAGTTTATCCTCTCCATCATTCTCTCCATTGTTCTAACTAGGCTATCAATTTTGGCATCAGATGAAGAGGTTGAGGCCATAGTTTCATCTTTTTATGTGACTCTCTTTTCTAACCTCATCCTAGCCCTTTTTTTTATCAGGTTGGCCTCTACACTCATAGCTCCCCTTTGCATGTCTTATAAAGTTAGGGGATCCCTCTCTCTCAATTGATAGGCCATGTCTGGATCGAAACCTTCTGGAAATTTTTCTAATGCTAAACCTTGTGGGGGTTTCATATTTGGTGGGATGGCATTGTAAACACTATTGAACCTAGTGCAATAGTCTTGGACACTTTCCCTGACATTTCTCTTAAGGTTGTTATATTCTGAGAGGATTTGGAGAGGGTTTTTCTTAATTTCCCACTTGTTTACGAACGTTTGATAGAGGGAAGGGAGGTCATGTATTCTGTTAGGAGTTAAGTTTTTAAACCATTTCTTAGCTTCTCCTCCTAGACTCTGGGAAAACATCCTCATTTTGATGGTTTCCTCTTCTAATTCCATGTAGTAAAAAGCATCATTTATTCTGTCTACATGTTGTTGGGTAGTGGTCGAGTCAGCTCCAATGAAGTGAGGGATTTTGGATTGGTAGTAATTTGGCAAAGGTATCAGAGGTTGTGGTAGTACTAGAGGGGCATACCATGTTGCCATGATGGGAGCTAATGGAATCCAAGGAGGTTTTGTGAGAAGGGGGTTTGTGAGAGGAGGTGGATTGGTTTGCACATTGGATGTGTGAATGGGGGTGGTAGATGTGCTAAGACCAACAAATTGATTTTGAGCAGACTTGGAAAGAAAAGAGCCAAAGTGATGGAGACGCTAAAAATCAGGAGGAGTGGAAGGAGAAGCTTCTCTATTAGGACTCTGCTGCAAATCTATGGGCTCAAGGTCAGTCTGGTCAATCCCACTTTGTGACTAAGTTCAGAAAAGGTTTCTTTTGTGGTGTAAGTCAAACTAGGGATTTTGCAAGGCTGTGAGATGTTCAGGGACAGAACTTTCTCTATGAATGGTTCTAACAGTAGTTGAATCTTTAGTTCTATAAATTTTCCACAAAATATTTTCTGGGTCATCAACCATGGTTGGAGGGTTAGGGTCAGGGTGAGATCTGGTGTTAATCCTTTGCGAAGCTAGATTTCAAACTCGATAATGCAGAGGGGCTGAAAGTTTATGACTGATTTCGGAAGGCTGACCTCTCTTAGTTTTTGCTAAACTCGCACAGTGTGTGACTAGGCTTCTAAACTGCTCAGGGCTGGTTTGACACAATCCTAGGGAAGTCTATGAGACTAGTAGAGTTAGTAGGCCTACTAGAGGCTAGTGGAGTCGCCAGGTGGATGTTTTTTATTGTTTTGAGGATAGGTATTTGTGTTCCACCACCAACAATCTACAAAAAAACAATCTAGGGATTTCTTGGGGTTTTCTGAGTTCCTTTATGTAACCCTAAGGCTTCTATGATTGTCCTCTAGTTGAGTCATAATTTTTCTAGGATGATGAAACAATTAGATTCTACTTTTGGCTAACACTTAAGTTTTCTAAGTTTTACGGGGATTCTAAAGTCCTAAAGAATACTTAGATTGTCACTAACTTAGAAGGTCCCACTGTGATCGCCATTATGTTAGGCGATGAGGTGGTGATAAATCAATAGATACTATTTGAAAAGGACTTCTGAATTTTTTAAGGAATATCTAAGCATGTAACTTACTCAGAGTCCCACCATGATCACCATTATGTTATGTCCCCATAATTTGTTAGATTGGTAAGGAAAAATGAACAAGGGTAACATCATACCAATATTTGGAGTCCTAGGACCTAGCCATCTTGGACTTAGAAAGGGCTCTCTCTATTTTGTGCAAAGGATATGAACTTGTTTACTTTTAAGGCTTGATTTTAGGCTATTTGTTAATTTTAAGGTGTGTTTGTTTGTTTGGGTTGGGTAGATGATCAAGTAGAAAATATGGAGTGAGATATTTTCAAGTCATTGGGCTATGGAGTCTACAAAAGGTCATGGAAAGTTCAACAATGAATCAGGGAGCATCACAGGGCAAATCTAACATGGTCAAATGGACCTTCCAGGTTTATGTGAGATGGAATGAACATCAAATTTGTGAACAGAGTAGGTGTTGTTAGGGCCTAAATCTACCTTAGGCTTAGAAAGGCAGAATATAGGGTAACATCAAACCACGCTTAACCTAGTAGCTAGCCCTACCAGGTTGGGAGAGGGCTCTCTCCTTGTCAATCTCAGCAAAAAATGATCAATGAGGCTTGAGATGACTTGATGTGAAGACTGATTTTAGGCTAGGTATGTGTGCAAAAGAGTTTGATTGAATTTAATGATGTTTTGTTGGCTCAAATGGAAAGGAATATTTGGGTCTGGGGAATGAGGCTCAGTTTTGCAGAGATCTCTATGGGGCGAGGTAGGAAAATGGTTTGGTACTTCAAATTGAGTGAGATAGAGAGCTTTTAGACTGGTGAGGAGTTGGAGAGGGCATGAAAGTCTTAGGGATCCTCTTCAAACAGCTGGAAACATAAATAACTAAACAAACCCTAGGTGGAGCACTGCACTTTCAATGGATTCTACCTTTATCTTTGTTTGATTTAGTTAAGATGAAGCAAAGAGAGATAATGGCATACATAAATCACATGTAAAACTTGCAATTACAGAAGGAAACACATTACCAAATCAAAATGCCACAAGAATCCCATAAAGTGCTGCAAACCCCTGGTCTATTCCTTTGCCAAACTGCAGAGATGAATGTACAATAATGCTCAAAGAATTCCCAAAAGTCCAACCATGCTAATGACTGAAAAATCACAAGATATAGGCAAAAAAAAACTCATCCTAGCCTCTAGGGGTTGAGCTCATGAGTTTAGGAGTTGTTCCAACAAATTCTAAAATGAGAACTAAAAAGTAGGGAGTGGAACAGCTTGCCTCTAAAAACTAGGGCACTGATTCATTCAGTTGCAAACTACCTTTTCATGGATGAATCTACCTCTATGAGTGAAAATTTAGCATAATTACATCAAGATCCATCAAATTAAATTCAATTACATCATGATTTTTTCATTAAGAATGAGAAAAGTCAAACTGTCAAGAAACTAGGCGAAAAACAAATTTTTTGACCAAAAATGAGCAAAATTCCTCCAATGCGCCGCGCTGATTTCCCTATGCATAGCACCTGTTTGCAGCCACTTTTGGAGGCCTTCTCGGTGTCCAAGTTTTTTATAAGTGGGCTTGTTTTAAATATATGCCTGTCTACTTTCCAGCACAAGTGGAATTTTTGAATTTGGCCTCCATTTTCCCCTCCAAAATTGAGTTCTCCCAACACTGCTTCTTGTGTGTCCAAAAAGGGGCAGAAAGGTAATTTTTGGGGCGTTTTTGACCTTTTTGGGGGCTCAAAACTTGTCAAAATTTCTTGGCCATTGGTAGGCATGCATATTTTTCCATGAAAAATCCAAAAAATTTTATTTTTCATCAAAATGAGTCCCCCATCAAAAGCGAGCACCAGGTGCCGCGGCGCATTGGGCTGAAAACTCTGTTTTTTAAGGCAAAATTTCCAAAATTCATCTCAATGCGTAGCACCTTTTTGCAGGAGACTTTTGAAGACCTTCCTAGTGTCCAAATTGGGCGTGGGATAGCTTGTTGGAAAGCTTCTTGAGTCTACTTTCCAACCCAACTTGAATGTTTCAATTTGGAGTTAATTTTCCTTGTCAAAAACAACCCTCAAGATCAA
Source organism: Pinus albicaulis (assembly GCA_034641835.2). NCBI lineage: Eukaryota > Viridiplantae > Streptophyta > Pinopsida > Pinales > Pinaceae > Pinus > Pinus albicaulis. The sequence goes on along the minus strand of CM076578.1, from coordinate 21,421,393 downwards.
ATAAAGAAATGAGGTCGCTTCAAGGCAGTAGTGCTCTGCAAGCCAACCTTGAAGGTTTCCTCAACCTGCACTGAGCTCAAGATAGTTACAAAAGACTGTGTCTAGTTTTCATTTGACTTATCAAGTAAGTCATTTGGCCAACCCAGCTATGAGAAAACTTCATTTTCCCAAGGTCACTTCAGAAGTGCATCAATTCTCCTCAGGCAACTGTATTTTTGACATTTCTCTAAAACCATGACACTTGTGTAAAAAGTGAAGGAGGTGTTTCTTCCTTGGCCTATTTTGGACAAAAACCTCTCTCAGTTTTCCCAAATTCATCTTTTCTTGCTCAGAAACATCATTGGAGTAAAATCTATCCCGATGTGTGGAACAAGAGATTTGTCGAAATGAAGCAAAATGAAGGGGATAAGGGGCTTCTAAATTCTTGAGAAAATTTTGGGAAGTAGGGAGGGATGTTAGGAAGCAGGGAAAAGTGGAATTTCAAAGATTGAATGAGGGGAAGGGGTCCAAAAGGGCAAAACATATGCCTAGCCTAGAAAATTGCCAAGTTGTAGCAAGAAACTAGGGTTTGTGCAAAAATGAGGAATTTGGGGGATCTCAATGATGGGAAGTGTTTAATAAGGTACATTAAGGATATGCATGCATGAACATCAGATACATGTTTTGCTGATGATTTGACCATCCAAGAGAAATTACCTTCAAAACCCAGAGAGGAACAACCTACCTAGGCACAACCATAAAATGACCTTGAATGAAATTTATATTAGAAAACCCTCTCAATTATGGTACACTCAGCCGAATGGTGACATGGACCGACATTTCGAAAATTAAATGAGTGTTATCAAACACTAGACCTAATACCTAGTGACCAAATTGTACTTGAAGACTCACTGAAATGACAAAATTTGACCTTAACACCTTAAAATCACTTTGTAAGAGAATTTTTTATCACTGGAGGAATGCTGAAAAGACTGACACTAACATTGGCTCCAATGGGGATGGTACCTCCATGGAGGTGCCAAGAACGACAAATCTTTGGAAAGCAGACAGTGCCTTCATCCATTGGGCAATGGAGTCAAAAACTCAAGCTGAAATTCATGACTGAAAAATAATGACTTGACGACACAAATTGACTCCCACTCAACTAAAAACTGACTCGATACTTGAACACAACCAACAAACTGGAAATGATGCTCAAAGTGGAGCTTATTCATCAAAACCTACTCTAACAGTTTCATTCATCACCTGATCAAGTGAAATGAAACAACCAATGCAACCATGTAAGAATCCTGGCTGTTTTTTGAATTCTCCGCAAGTGCTCGCTTATGAACAACAAGAGAGAACTACTGAAAGGCAACTCCCATGAAAACTTGGAAACAAATCCGTTGAATACTATGGATTCTCTATCCGCCTCCAAAAACACTGCATAAGGATCTTGAAGTTCATGCACACTGGGGCTTATCTCATCCAATGGATTACTTCTCTTCTCCTCATACCAGGAATGCAAACTTTTTTTTGATCTTTTTGACGAGACTCCTGCTAAAAATGACAAAGAAACCAGCTGCTAGATCAAGTTTATATCAGCACACATTTCAAGCTCGCATGTAGTCAATGGAGAAAGACTTTGACTGCAAACATCATCCAACACATGAGCTATTGGGTTGTGAAAAACTTGAAAAGACTATTGCAACCCATTTTCTATTGGTTCCAATGAGATTACATGATTTCCTACAGGCTGCTCATTTGAAGATATACTATGCAATTTACCCTTCAAAAACTGAAATGATTCAAAACAAAATGGTACGAAATCATCTTGTATCATTTGATCATATGTGGCAGCTTCAATGTCTTCATCTGCAACTTGACAATCAATGGCATTCGAGGGCTACAAATATGGATATGAGAAGTTTTGAACAAGGTTTTTATTGCCCTTAATATGGTCCAAATCAAGACTTGTCGACAATTGATTTCAGATTGCATGAAAGTTGTCTCTGATGAACTGAAACGAAGCAAAACAAAAAGGCAAATATCCTTCACTTACTTCATAATTTGCTACACTTTCCTCATCATTTCCATAGCTGATATGTGATGGCTGAACATTGTATTCGAGCTACTGAAAGTGAACTTATTCCTCCCAGAAACTAGCTACTGATTTGTCTGCAAGATTAGCTTATGTTTGGAGAACATAATCATCATCATACTGATAAAACTGAGGCAAATCATCAGTATAAAACACATCATCAAGCATACATGTCATATCAACAGCTCTCTCTTCTCCAAGATGATCTATAAAACAACCATTATCATATCTATGACAACTGGGATAAGAAACAAAATATTTTGGATCAGCAACTTGTTCTTCTTCAATCAGCAAGCCATGGGCTTGAAAATTATACTCATTCCTTGTGATGATCCTTTGCATCATCTCTTCCACTGCACTTACCAAAATGTCAAGCTTTACCTCTAGATATGTCGATTCCTCTGGATCTATGTTTTTCATCTCTTATTCCTTCACCTTTTCCCTTCGAATCAGCAAATGAGCCTCTACATCTACTGCATTGTTCTGCATCTCTTCAAGTGTTGCAAGATTCCTTTCTCTCAGCTGAAACTCCATTTCCGGATCAAAGGCACCCGGGTAGTGCAAGAGAGCGGATCCAAGAGGAGGTATTATATTAACTGGCATTGAATAATAAACTTGGTTAAATCTGGTAGAAAACTGTTGTACTGTCTCCCTTGGCAGTCTTTTCAGCTGGTTATACTCTTCTATAATCAAGAAAGGGTTCTGTCTGACCACCCACCTGTCGAGGAAAACTTTGACAAACTGTTGGAAATTTGAGATGCTCGCATCAGGCAGGGTTTTGAACCAACTCTTGACTTTGCCTTGCAAAGAAAGAGCAAAAAGCCTAATACTGGCATCCTCTTCATCAACTTCAAAAAGGTCAAGAAAAGACTCAAAATTCAGAACATGTCTCTCAGCATTGATGTTGTCACTTTCACCATCAAATCTTGGTAGTTATAGGTCATGATTTTTAGGGAAAGCATGGGATATAGGAGGTAAAATCAGAGGCTTGTATTGATCTCGAATTTTACAAGGTATAGGGGTATGTACAAATGTTGCAGAATCAGTCTTGGTCTCTTGAGGTTCATTAGTTTGAAGATGGTCATCACAAGATTCGAAAGAAAGATCTTGAACAAGCGCAAAAGCATGAAAATCTTGGGTATTCACAATCTTCAAAAGGAAGGAATCAAATGCAGGCCGAGGATCTTTTCTCAAATACAATATACTTTGCAAAGCCTTCTTGAAATTCTCGGGAAAAGAGAAGAAATAATTTATGACAAAGAACAAAATGTCTTGGATGAAATTCCAACTTGAATACCTGATCTTTCCATATTGTCCTTTCATGTTTCTGTTGTTCAAGTTCATCCTCCAGTGGAGTCCTTGGATCTGATCTCGAAACTGATTTAGAGTTGCCAGGTGAATAATTTCAGCCTTTCGGTGTCTGATCATTGTCCACCATCAACAATCAGATCTGAACTTGATTACATTTTACTGAGGAAACCAGATGTTCAGTTCATAAACTAAACCGGAGATTGACTGAAGCAGTGTTTATCTAATTATGCACTCGCAAAGCAAGAGAAGTTCGAAGGCTACCTGGCTAACTTCAGGCTCTATCTGTAGTTTATAAAGAAAACAACAAACTTTTCTTCTCCCCGGTATGTTTTCCACTATGTTAGGGCCTAAATCTACCTCAGGCTGAGAAAGGCAGAATCTAGGGTAACATCAAACCACGCTTAACCTGGTAGCTAGCCTTACCAGGTCGAGAGAGGGCTCTCTCCTTGTCAATCTCAGAAAATATGGCCACTGAAAGCTTGAGATGACTGATGTGATGACTAATTTTAGGCTAGGTATGTGTGCAAAGTAGTTTGATTGAATTTAATGATGTTTTGTTGGCTCAAAAGGAAAGGCATATTTGGGTCTGGGGAATGAGGCTCAGTTTTGCAGAGATCTCTATGGGGCGAGGTAGGAAAATGGTTTGGTACTTAAAATTGAGTGAAATGGAGAGCTTTTAGACTAATGAGGAGTTGGAGAGGGCATGAAAGTCTCATGGATCCTCTTCAAATAGCTGAAAACATAAATAACTAAACAAACCCTAGGTAGAGCACTACACTTTCAATGGATTCTACCTTAATCTTTGTTTGATTTAGTTAAGATGAAGCAAAGGCATACATAAATCACATGTAAAACTTGCAATTACAGAAGGAAACACAATACCAAATCAAGATGCCACAATAATCCCATAAAGTGTTGCAAACCCTGGTCTATTCCTTTGCCAAACTGCAGAGATGAATGTACAATGATGCTCAAAGCTTTCCCAAAAATCCAACCATGCTAATGACTGAAAAATCACAAGATATAGGCAAAAAAAAATTCATCCTAGCCTCTAGGGGTTGAGCGCATGATTTTAGTAGCTGCTCCAACAAATTCTAAACTAAGAACTAAAAAGTAGGCAGTGGAACAGCTTGCCTCTAAAAACTAGGGAACTGATTCATTCAGTTGTAAACTACCTTTTCATGGATGAATCTACCTCTATGAGTGAAAATTTGGCATAATTACGTCAAGATACATCAAATTACATTCAATTACATCATGAGTTTGACATTAAGAAGGAGAAAAGTCAAAATTTGAAGAAACTAGGCGAAAAACAGAGTTTTTTGATCAAACTGAGCAAAATTCCTCCAATGCGCCAAGCTGATTTCCATATGCATAGCGCCTTTTTGCAGCTGATTTTGGAGGCCTTCCCGGTGTCCAAATTTTCTCCAAGTGGGATTTTTGCAGAGTTATGTCTGTCTAATCTCCAGCACAAGTGGAATTTTTGAATTTTTCCTCCATTTTCCCCTCCAGAATTGAGTTCTCCCAACACTACTTCCTGTGTGTCTAAAAATGGGCAGAAAGGTCATTTTTGGGGTGTTTTTGACCTTTTTGGAAACCCAAAACTTGTCAAAATTTCTTGGCCATTTGTGAGCATGCATATTTTTTCATGAAAAATCCAAAAATTTTGAGTTTTCATCAAAATGAGTCCCCCATCAAAAGCGAGCACCAGGTGGCGCGGCGCATTGGGCTGAAAACTCTGTTTTTTAAGGCAAAATTTCCAAAATTAATCTCAATGCGTAGTGCCTTTTTGCAGGAGACTTTTGGAGGCCTTTCCAGTGTCCAAATTGGGCATGAGATAGCCCTTTGGAAATATTATTGAGTCTACTTTCCAACCCAACTTGAATTTTTCAATTTGGATTCATTTGCCTTGTCAAAAGTCAAATCTCCCAAGACCGGTCAAAATGTGCAAAATGAGGCTGCCTCAAGGCAGAGTGCTGTTGCAGTCAACCTTTCTAGGTCTTCATCAACTCCAAATTGAGTGCATGATAGCTCATTGGAAAGCTATTTGTGTCTAGTTATAATTTGACTCATAAAGAAATTCATTTGGCCAACCAAGCTATGAGAAAGCTTGATTTTCCCAAGGTCACTTCAGAGGTGCACCAATTCTCCTGAGGCAACTGTATTTTTGACATTTCTCTAAAAAAAAGACACCTGTGTAAAAATTGAAAAAGGTTTTTCTTTCTTGGAATATTTTGGACAAAAACCTCTCTCATTTTTCCCAAATTAATCTTTTATTTCTCAAAAACATCATTGGAGTAAAACCTTTTCCGATGTGTGGAACCGGGGATTTGTCGAAATGAAGCGAAATGAAGGGAATAAGGGGCTTATAAATTCTTGAGAAAATTTTTGGAAGTATGGAGGGATGTTAGGAAGTAGGGGAACGTGGAATTTTAGAGATTTAGTGAGGGGAAGAGGTCCAAAATGGAAAAACACAAGCATAGACTAGAAAATTGTCAAGTTGTAGCAAGAAACTAGGGTTTGTGCGAAAATGAGGAATTTGAGAGATATCAGTGATGAGAAGTGTTTAATAGGGTACATTAAGGATAGGGGAAGGTGTATGAACATCAAGATACAATTTTTGTTGATGATTTGACCATCCAAGATAAATTACCTTCAAAACCCTAGGAGAGGGAAATGAACCTTACCTAGGCATAATTGAAGCATGAACAAGGTGTAAAATGACCCTTTGGAATCTAGCATGATGATGAAAACCCTCTGAATGATGGTACACTCAGCTGAATGGTGACATGGACTAACATTTGGACAACTTTGAAAGGAGTGTTAGCAAACCCTAGACCTAATACCTAGTGATCAAATTTTGCTTGAAGACTCACTGAAATGACAAAATTTGACCTTCACACCTTAAAATCACTTTTTAAGAGCATGTTTGATCACTAGAGGAAGGCTGCAAAGACTGACACTAACAGGTGTAAAAGGGCAGTTAAGAATCCTTGAACAAATACCTTTAAACAAGAAGGGTCTTTAACACTACTCAGCATAAAGAAGTAATCATAAGATAGAGAAAACCAATAACTCTTTGATTAAACTCAAGCAAATAAGCATTTAAGATAAACAATCTAGTGAACTATAGAAGACAAGAAACTTGTATAACTTCTAGTAATTTCACCTTTAAGATTAGAAAAAAATCAAGATAGACATATAACATAGATCAATGAAGAGATAACTCCTAAAAATCATTGATCATAGCCATAAAGACCTCTAAAGAAACTTTCAGTAATGGACAAAGGGCATGATTGAAACATAAACCTCTTTGGCTAAAACTAATTAGTGATACTTCAAAGAAATATCTTAAGAACAATGTTAAGTAACATCAAACAAGCAGGGATAACCATAAAACATCTTTGATATCTACTGTACTATATCATCCATAATATAAACAAGCATAAGTGGGTCTAGAGAGCAACTAAGAATTCTCTAAACTGACCTAGCAGACGAAAACATAGAAGCAGTGAAGGATAAACAGAACTAAGGTGCCCCTAAACAACATTTCTTAGTCTAAAAATTTTGTCCTACTGCAATAGAAGGATGAACAAAATGATAATACAAGAAAACTTGAACTAAATAGGAACACATCACCATTTGACAATGCTCAGGGATCCTGCAAGCAAGATTTCTCCAATTTCAAACAATCCAAGCCATTCACAAAGATTAGAGCCAATTTGTCTTCAATCTCCAAGTCTATGTATTACTCTCAAAAAATTCTAATCCACAACCAACTACAAAGAGGCCTCAATGTTGTATTTAACAAGCAAGGAGGACAAAAAACCTAATTAGGTATTTAGAAACCCATTAGTCAATCATAAATGTCACTTTTGTCCTTTGAGACCTTGCAAGGCCCAATGCACAAAATATCTGATGAAAAATATCTTCTTGAGCATTTTTGGAAAAATAAAATAGAAATCAAGGCTCCCCAAAGAGTCCAAAATGTTTCCTAGCATAATTTGTTGAATTTTTTACTGTCAGGGCACAGCATTGAGATTTGAGGATGTATTTCCTGGCCAAGGGCGTAGCACATGCACAAGAAAACTAGGTTACCTTGCAGCCAAGTTTTAAAGGCCTTCTCGATGTCAGAATGGGCTCTGTGATGGCTCGTTGGAAATCCTATTGTGTCTAATTTCCAGAAATTCCCTTGTTTTTTTAATTGGACACACTTACCCTGTTCAAAAATCAAAACTCCCAAGGCTGGTAAAAGCACACCACATGTCCTAAAAACTAGGCAGAAAGGTGAAAATTAGGGTGTTTTTGACCCTTTTGGAGGACCAAATCAACTCCAAATGACCTAAAATTTGGTGATAATGTTGTACTTGAGCTGAGGATTCCAAAAATGTAAACTCTACCTCCTAAGGATGCCCTGAGAAAAATCACAGCACCAAGGGTGATGCTATTGGAAATGTTGTCATTGATGGCAAAGGAGATGGCTAAGGAGAAGTCAAAGGAGCTTCTAGAGCAAGGAGTAGAGATATTTGATTTGAGAAACTGGTTTTGAGTGTGGGAAAATATTATAGAAAGTATGAAAAGAGTGTTGAAAACTATGTGAAGGGTCGTGGAAATGCCTTGCATAAAATAAGGAATTCGATGTTGTTGAGTAATTGTAATAAGGTTTAATGCAAATGGTTTGATTTATAAACAATTCTGTTAGTATAGATATATGAAGATCCTATGTTCCGAAATTATATGTGCTGTATTGATCGAATAACTCTGAAATAAGGGTTCATTCGAGATTATGCACATATATATCTGAAGGGCCGGAAGGATCGATGTCACAAAAGGAGAGGCGGAACCATAGTCAAATGCGCAGTGTGAATGTTGCTATGTGTAGTAACAGATGAAATCATAGCGGTGAAATGCGAGGAATATTTAGATATATATATATATATATATATCAAAAGGAGTGAAACACATAAAAGAGCGGAACAAGGCGAGGACGGAACTTGGAGTGGAGAACGGAACGGTGACCGAGAGGAACAGTGACAGCGGTTGGGAGAGAAATCGTGGGTTTCATCGCACCACCATCCGTCGAGCAAGCGGTTTCCACCATTCGCGAGCGATTTCATAGACTAAATGACGTGTGTCCCTGAACGAAATTGGAAAACCACCGGTTAAAGTGCGCCATCGCATGTTATAGTTCATACCAAGACGCCGAGCGATATGTGTACGAGCCGTTGATCTGGAAGAGGGCCATCGGATGGTGATCGCACGTTGGACTTGCCCGGAGTTTAACCAAGGTACGCGGAGGATAGCCAGGTACGATACGAGCGTTTTATTGGTCTATTTATATATATGTGGGCCCGGGGCCGAAGGGTTATGGTGACGTCAATCGGTTATAAAGTGTCGAACTATTATTATAATGTCCAGAGATAAATATATAGGCTGAGAGATATATGTGATAAATTCGGGTTATTTGTGTGAACGAATTGCATATATTATATACATTTAGATATGATGGTGTGTGTGTAATGTTTGAATATGTGAAGAGGGGCCACATGAATTGTGATTAGGTGCACAGTTAAAAGACCGAGGGTTATATGATATGGTTGTATATGTAAAGTCAACGCCCTATGAAACCTATGGGGATTATAAACCAGTTGAACTTACAAAGAAGAGGAGAGCGTGCAGAGATGAAAGTTCAGTTAACAGGAATATGTACAGGAATGAAGTGAACAGGTAGAATATGCAGATGACAGTGAATAAAGAGTATGCAGAATAGTTTCTTAACAACAGCAGGAAAAGACAAATCCAGTAAAGCCAAAATCCAGAAAAGGAGCTGAGTGAAATTGAAATGTGTAATTAAAAATGTGAATGTAAATGTTGTAATTATTTTATTGTTTGTGATGCAAAGGCAAGTATCCTAAAGAAAAGACAAAATCCCACTATAGCATGGAAATTTGTACATATTGTAGTAATTTTAAAAATGATTTGGATAAAGGAATAAGAAGACAGAAGCCAAAGAGTCATGATTGTTCACTCCAAATTCTTTATGAAATACAAACAGTCATGTGAGAATCTCTATATATAATATCAATTTGATATGCACAAAAAAAAAGGGGGAGAGAGAGAAAATATAGAGAAGACAGAGTATAGAAGAGTAAGGCAGAGAAGATTAAGAAAAGAAGAGAAGAAAGAGAAGCTACAAAACAGAGCTGATATCTGAGGTAAATCAAAAAACATTCAGTTTGATAAACTGAGGAAGTTGGAGCTTCCCTATCATGTTGCAACTTGATAGCTGTCAGTTGTAGCTGACTGAGGTTGGAGCCTCTTGTAGGTTGGTGCCTGCAGAAAATTGAAGGGAGTTGGTGTTCCTTGCAAGTTGTAGCTTGCAGAATTGAGGTAGGAGCTTCTTGTAGGTTGGTGCCTGTAGAAAAACAGTGGTGAGAGCGAGTTGGAGCTTGCCTTTGCATCACAACAATAATGAGATGTGTTTTTCTCCCTTTATGGGTTTCCACTTATATCTGGTGTCTCTGTGCATGATGTTTATGTGTTGATCTGATTTATATCATCTGCTTAATACCTGCTGCTCTCATATTAAGTCTACTGTTATATTATATTAATACTTGTTGCTCACATTCTAAGATTACTCACATATTAAGTTGGACATGAAATGAAGGTGTAAATAAGGTTTAATGAAAAGTTTCAAAAGACCATGAATGTGTTAAATTGATTCACCCCCCCCTCTCAGTTTAACTAAGGGTTCAATAATTGGTATCAGAGCAGGTTCCTTTGTACCAGTCTAACAGCTGAAAGGAGATCCTAGGTTCCCAAGATGGCTAGTAAAGAAGGATGCTCAACCAATAAAGCCCCTTTCTTCACTGGTGAAAATTATGCTTTCTGGAAAATCAGAATGAGAACATACATAATGTCTCTAGGAATAGAAGTCTGGGCTGCTGTGGAATTAGGATATGCCCCAAAGGCAACTGACATAGAGAAAGAAACAAAACAAGATTTTGTGGCTAACGCAAAAGCCATGAATGCCATCCTGAATGGATTGTGTGAAGCAGAGTTTATTAAAGTAATGCACAAAGACACTGCCAAAAAAATATGGGATACTCTTGAAAACATACATGAGGGAGACCAGAAAGTAAAGACTGCCAAACTTCAAGTCTATAGAGCCCAGTTTGAAAACTTAAAAATGAATGATGATGAAGACATTGTCAGTTTCTTCCTAAAAGCTGCAGAAATTATTAACAATATGAAAGCTCTTGGAGAAAAAATGCCAAAAAGTATAATTGTGCAAAAGATTCTAAGATCTCTTCCATCCCGGTTTAATCCAAAGGTGTCTACAATAGAAGAAACAGCTGATTGGGAGACCTTGACCATGAACCAACTACTTGGAAATCTAATAGCCTATGAAATGAGGCTCCCATAGAAGAAGCCAATTACGAGGGAAGTAGCCTTTAAAATATAAAAGAAGAAAGAAGAAGAGGGAGACATATGCTCCTGCTCGGATGAAGAAGAGGCAAAGTTTGTCAAGAAATTGGATAGAGGCTCAGGTAAATACAAAGGTAAACTCCCCTTCAAATGCTTTAACTATGGAAGAGTGGGACACTATGCTGCTAAGTGTCCTCACAAGAAAGTAAGGAATCAGACTCAAGAGTCAGAGAAAAATAAATCAAAGAACCGGCAGAAAGGAAAGAAGTTCAACAGAAAATCCTTTTATGCTCAACAAGACAGCAGTACATCTGAAGATTCAGATGAATCCTCAAGTGAAGAAGGAACCTCTGAATTCTTATTGATGGCTATAGAAGAACTTGAAAGGCTCTTGCTAGAAGATGAAGAAGAAGAAGGTGAAGTCGACCTTGAGGGGGAGCTAAGAAGTGCTCTAGAAGAGATTGATAGACTCAAACTAAAATGCAGAAAACAAAAGAACATTCTCCTAAAATATGTACGAGAAGAAAAGAATTTAGAAGTCCTTAAGCAGCTAAAATTAGAGCTTGAAGAAGCCAAGAAGATAGAGGACATGTTACTTAAGCAAATCAAAGAAAAAACTCAAGAACCAGAAAAGTTGGAAGAAGAAGTAATATGTCTCAGAAAGAAATTAGAAAATGCTCAAAGGAAAGTGGTTATAAACTCTTCCCAAACAACAAGCTCTATTAAGTTGAATGAAATTTTGGTTGCTCAAAGATCCCCTATGATAAAGACTGGAATAGGCTATGAAGGAGAATCAAGTAAAGGAAAAGAAAAGGTTGACAGAGAGATTATTTTTGTAAAAGAAAAGAAGAATGATGAAGCATCTCAAACAATTCCTACAAAAGAAGAAATCTGCAATAAGGAAGACAAAGATCAGAAGAAACCACTAGTAGCAAAAAATGTAATAAATACTAAGACCCCTGAATATGTAAAATTTGGAAACCATCAAAGGAGATTCTTCCCTCCAATGAATAATTCCACCTGTTATGTCTGCCACAAGCTGGGACACATTGCTGCATATTTTCATGCAAGGAGGAGTAATTCAAACCAGAAAAAGATGCAAACATTGAAGAGACTGCCTCAAGCAAACAAATTGAAAAGACAACCTTACATCGGGTATGCAAATAGCTTCTATGGTTACTGCTTTTATTGTAAGGAATTTGGTCATAAAATCATTGAGTGTAGAAAGTATGGACAAAGATTGATGTTTAACACCTCAAGAAGGTTTATGAATCAAAGAAATTATGTTCATACTCATAATTCTACAAAAATTATGATCAAATGTTGCGTATGAAATCAAGTTGGACATATACCTTCCAAATGTCCTCTAAGAAGATGGAGGTCATCACCTCACAAAAGATACAAAACAAAAGGGTGCCTCTAGTGGATAAAGAAGGTGAATAAGTGTGACCTGGCTCTAACTGCTCAAGATCTGAAAATTCAATGGTATTTGGACAGTGGCTGCTCTAAACACATGACAAGAGACAAAAGTAAGTTTATAACTCTTGATGAAAAGAAATCTGACAATGATAATTCAGGAAAGATCAAAGGAAAGGGCTCAGTCAGCATAGACAATGACAGAGGAAAGGCCCAAGATGTATTATTTGTAGATGGGCTGAAAGCAAATTTAATAAGTGTCAGTCAAATGTGTGACAAAGGTTGCGAAGTTCTATTTAGAGCACAAGACTGTGAAGTTAGATCAAGCACCACAGGTAAGACGCTACTCAAAGGTGTTCGAACAGAGAGCAATGTTTACATTGTGAAAGAGGAAGATGAAGCATGCCATCTTAGAAAACTTGAGGAGTCATGGTTATGGCATAGGAGATTGGGACATCTCAGCTTCAACCATATCATCAGACTAAGTAAGAAGAAAGTTGTCAGAGATATGCCAGAAATAAAAAGGCCTTCAAATACCATATGAAAATTTTGTCAATTGGGGAAACAGACTCGCACATCCTTTAAATCTAAATATGAGCTATCAACAAGAAGACCACTCCATCTTGTGCACATGGACTTGTGTGGACCTGCTAGAACTAAGACACCAAGTGGAGAATCCTACTTCATGCTGATAATAGATGATTTCTCCAGAATGACATGGGTTGCTTTTCTCAAGAACAAATCAGAACCACTGGAAAAATTTAAAATATTCAAAGCATTAGCAAAAAATCAAACTGGATGCAAACTAAAATGTATCAGATCAGACAGAGGAGGTGAATTCACAAATTATGACTTTGCAGACCTATGTAATGAACATGGGATAAAGCAACAATTTACTATTGCAGGAACACCTCAGCAGAATGGAGTAGCAGAGAGACAAAACAGGTCTGTACAACAAATAGCCAGAGCTATGATGCAAGAGAGTAACATTACTCAAACCTTTTGGGCAGAAGCTGTACACACAGCAGTACATATTCTAAACAAAGCTCATTTAAGACCTAACAGTGGAAAGACACCTTATGAGCTATGTCATGGTAAACCTGCATCAATCAAGCACTTTAAAGTCTTTGGCAGCAAGTGCTACATAAATAATAATGATGAAAATCTTGGAAAATTTGATGCAAGAGCAAATGAAGGAATATTTCTAGGATATGCATCCAAAAGCAAAGGGTACAGGTGCTACAACAAGACTCTTCGAAAAATAGTATTGTTACACTGAAAATTGTCACCCTGACATTCTGCTGTGTGTATAAGCTCATTATTGCTCATACTTCTCCCTTTTTCAAGTCTAACATATCAGTTCCTCATGTCAAGCCTTGAAAATCAGAAAAATTCCTAAAAGTCTCCTAAACTTTGGTGTCGCACTTTCTGGCTATCTTGCCTACGGTCCCGCACCCAATGTTCAGCTTTCCTGCGTTCCTGAACACACTTTATCTTTTTTAGAGGTGCGGAACCTATAAGATTAAAAAGGCGCATGTAAATCCTAAAAATCTCAATAAAAGTGAATTATGGAAGCTTCTAGAATGGATTTTGTGGTGGCAAAACCGCTCTTGTAAGGTGCATGAATCCCTTACCTTATGGAGCTAACCCCTTGATGTGAGGAGCTTATCCCTTTGAAGGAGGATTCTATCCCTTCATACTTGGAACAGAAAACTTCCTCTTTTCCACTATAAAAAGAGGCATTGGGTAGCCTCAAAGGGAGTTCAAGCTTTTAGAATATTTGAAGTTAAGTGCTGTTGAGATTTAGACTCAATTAACTAAGACTTTTGTGAGGAGAGATTACATACCTCTATTTGTCTTGGTTGGAGGAGTGCAGAGCTTATCAAAGTAAAGGAGACTCCTGCTTCGGACCCCGGAAAGTCCTGTGCAACATCAAGGCTCAGGTTGTAAGGATTTTCTTCTTTTGAAATTAATACAAATATTCTCATTTTTCTCAATAAGCTTTCAATCAATGGTTTATTTCATAGATTCCTTGATCACTATGATAAGCATGGTTTATGATGATTTCTATACAGGTGCTATGTGATATTTTGCTTGTTTGTGACTGCAGGTTTACGAGGAAAACTCCTTCAAGCGCGCGAGGGACAACAACGACTTCAAACAAGCACTGGACAAATGGTAAGTCCTTAACACCTCTATAGAGCTTTTTGTAAACCTTACATGCTTAGAGAAAGATTAGTATGTTTGGCTGTTTGTTGCTAGACACTTTTAGTACTAGGGAGATCGGTCTTGTCTACAAGATGGATTAATCCTCCAACAAATTGGCGACTCCGCTAGGGAAATAACTTGTTGTTTTTGTTTCTCTTTTATTTTTATTTGAGGAAAATTTTTTCCTGGTTTTTGATTGATGGATATCTTCCTGGGTAGCTTAGGTTTTCTCTGTTTTTGAAAATTTTGAAATCTTTTAAGTTTTTCTTGAACTTTTTTGGGGACTGCACTTTGTTCTTTTGCACAGTGCGGGCAGTTTCGCATCTTTGCTTGAGTAAATAGTGCGGTACCGCACCTGTTACTTCTGGGGCCTGCGGACCCTATTAAATTTTTTGAAAAACTTTAGTTTTTTTTTCTATTTTAGTTTAGATTTGATTTGTGATTCTTAGCATCTACCCAGATCTGTATTTTTCTATCAAAAATCTCTTGTTTCTGAATTTCTTTCAGCAATTTCTCATCTCATCAATCTCCATTAAGTTAATTGGGTGTTTTCAGTCTCTTTTTTGAGAAATTCTTAATTTGATTTCCTTTGGTCATTACTTGGAGGTTTGTCTCAGTCTTTTCACAATTTTCCATATTTTTGCTTTTGTTTTTGCTAAATTGTGTATGAGTGTTAATCGCCTTTGAGTGTTTTTTGATCTTTGGAACTCTCACCCGATTTTCTTGACTTGCACTTGATTGGTTCTTAGATCACATTAGAATCATATTGTGTTTGAGAATTCTCTTGCATAGATCACATTTGCATAATTAGAATTCTCATTTTCAGAATATGAATGAAAAATGTGCATAGATTACATTTACATACTTTTCAAGTGAATTGTGCATAGATTACAACTGCATAGTTTACATTCTGAAAAATCAATTGTAGATTTAGATCAGTTTTCTTTTATTTGAATTTAGATGTTTTTATGCTTGTTTTAAAAACACAAAAATAAAAAAATTGTTTTGGAATTGATTTGCATTAGTTTTTCTTGATGAAATTAGTGCATTAGAGAATTTGTTATATTTTCTCTTAATGATCAATTTTTGCATTGTTGGAAGTGTATGGAAAATCTCTCCTTACTTTATTTAGGATTCATCGAATTGAAAAGATTACATTATCATATTCGATTACATTCAGTTTTGGTTCGGGTCATAACACCATTGGTTTCATATCCATTTACCCTTTTTTGTAATAACAGCCTAAATAACACAACACTTAATTAAAATTCATCTAGTAATTTTTACATTTTTAGGGCTCTTTCCACCAATCTAGCTTAGGCTAGTATCTTGGAGTAGGGAGTAATTAACTCTCCAAGATAGTAAAAACAAACAAGTAGATAAATCTTGCGGTAGGAAATAAATCCAATTATAATTGGTACAATCTGGGAAGCTTCTCTTAAAGAAGTCAATCACGAGATCATGTCCGAACCTTTGAGACAATCAATTCTATTTCATTGGGGAAGATAGAAGATTTTGCGCGCATTACAAATGGTAAACCTCGGATTAACCATTGTCGAGGAGCCTGGGGTCACTTGTTGGTAAACCTCGGATTAACCATGTCGAGGAGCCTTCAAGGGGATTGAGCTTTGTTACTCTGCCCTTGCGCGTGGAATCGGATCGTAGACTGTTCCCCCAGTTGTATTTGTTACTGTTGGTAACCTTAGTGTCCATAAGCTTAAGATTATTTCCTAAGGTGACGGTGAAGGAAAGATCTCACTATACCTAGAGCATACGTCGACTAGACTCACTTGGACTCTCTAGGGGGTTTTCTTCACTCGAGATGGTTTTGTGAAGAAATTTTTGCCAGCCTGTTTCATTAAGCAGGTTTTCGGGGTTACTGTTCCATCCGCCCTTTCTGTATTAAATTCTACGATGTTGGATTTCATCACCAACTAGTGTTTTCAGTATGGGAAGTTACTGTTTGTGTGTGGTTTGACTCCTAGATTTGATAGCGCGTGTTAATTTGTTTGTTTTTACTTTTTGAGACCATAGGTGTGAATTGTGAATTTTAATTGTTAGGTGTGAATTTTTAAGTGTTAATTTCAATTTTAAATTGTTAATAAAATTCACTGAAGTTGAATATAATGGAAACTGTTCCGGAATTTACCAACCAAGGAATCCCTCTTAACGATAATCCTAGTACTTTTCCTTGTTTTGGAAATGTTGGTCCTCCTTATATGGCTACTTTTTCATTACCTGGATTTACAATAGGTCTACCGATATGGTTATTTTCAACTTTGTTGGCCCCGAATACTCCAATTTTTCCACCTCAACCGGATGCTTCACTTCAACAGAGTTCGCCATCTCAACATCACCAACCTTCTGTTGACCCTTTACCTTCTTCGCCTAATATTTCTTCCTCCATTTCTTCCTCTTCGCTTGGTAAAAGCCTTGATGCTAATAACCAAGTCACTAAGAAGAAGAAGAAGAAGAAGAAGCAAGATAAGAAAGAAGTCAACCAAGAAACCATGGCTGTAAGTGTTAGTTGTGTTGAGGAAACCTCCAAAATGCATCGTAAACCCAAATACCCTTGCAGGCTTTGTAAGGGTGACCACTTCCCTATCAATTGTCCTGGTATTCCTAAGGTCTTGGAAGTATGGTCAAAAAAATCTCATCAAATTTCTGTTGATCCATCAACAAGTGATAGTCAGGTTCCTGGGAAAAAGGGTAAAGTTAGGTTTCCTTGTAAGTTATGCAAAGGGAGTCATCAAACTCACATTTTCCCTCACATGGATGAAGCCTCAAAATTGTTGGAAAACCTTACTGTTCCACAACAAGAATTTCCAACTAGTTACCGTAAAATGTCTCCCAACCTACCGTCAACTGACGGAGTGATTGATATAATTTCAAGTACAGTCGATCCCACTCTTCCATTGGAGAGTGAAACTCATATCACTCAGGTTGATGATCCATTAGTTGATCAAGTGGTCGATTCGATTTCACATTCGGTCAATCCCATTCTCCCTGTAGAGAGTGAACTTCATACTGCTCAGGTTCTTCTTGTTACATCAGATTCTTCTACGCCAGGGGGAATTTCACCTGTTTCTACAGTACCCCCTCCAAGTACTGAAGTCTTTTCCTTTGATTGGAATAGACTGATAGAACCTCATCTTCCTTCCTCCATCCCTTTCCAAATCATTGTGAATTTGGGTGGTAGGGAAATACACCGCACACAGGTAGATGAAGGTGCTTCTGTTAGTATTTTATCCTCAACTGCTTGGAAAGCTTTGGGTTCCCCTCAGCTTGTGCCTATTATGCAGAATCTGAAAGCTTTTAACAAAACCATTAGTGAAAATTTAGGGATCCTTCCTAATTTTTCTATTACTTTGGAAGGTAAAACTGTTTGTATTGATATTATGGTAGTTCGAGGCCCCTTGGATTTCAATTTACTCCTTGGGCGAGACTATGTTTATGCAATGAAAGCTGTCATATCGACACTCTTTCGCGTGATGTCTTTCCCTCACAATGGCAATATTGTGACTGTAGACCAGCTTTCATTCCCTAGTCTTGTTTCGACTACCAATAATATGACATCCCTAAATGTTCCTGATTCTAAAGTGGTATCTACCCCGCCACGGGTTAATTATGTGGCAACTAGTCCCATGTTTTCAATTACCGATGAAAGCGAGCCTCTCATTGTTTGATCGTCTTCCTTTGACTTAGATCCGGTAATTGACATGGAAAAATCTATCGGATTAATTGAACGTGATGTTCTTATCCCTTTTGAGTCCCTTGACATGTGTTCCTTCCAGAGAACTATTCTTCCTTCTGATGAAGACCTCTTGGAAGCCATGATCAAGGTGTGTCCATTGACATGTGTTTCTTCCAGTTGAAAGCCATGATCAGTTTTTTAGGACAGTTCTTTTCCTGTGTCAACCTCATGAAAAAATGAATCAGTTAGTCCAAGGAAAGTTCCTTTTCCTGTGCCAACCTCGTTAAAAAATGAAACAGGTGTCTCTGAGGATAGTTCCTTTTACTGTGTCAACCTCATTAAAAAATGAATCAGTGGCTTCTGAGGATAGTTCCTTTTACTGTGTCAACCTCATTAAAAAATGAATCATTGGGTATGAGGATAGTTCCTTTTACTATGTCAACCTCGTTAAAAAATGAATCAGTGAGTCCTAGGATAGTTCCTTTTACTATGTCAACCTCGTTAAAAAATGAATCAGTGAGTCTGAGGATAGTTCCTTTTACTGTGTCAACCTCGTTAAAAAATGAATCAGTAGGTAGATTAATAGATTAGAATTTATTAGTTTCTGAGGAGAATTCCTTTTACTATGTCAACCTCGTTAAAAAATGAATCAGTTAGTGTGAGGATAGTTCCTTTTACTGTGTCAACCTCATTAAAAAATGAATCAGTGAGTAGATTGTAGAGAGTAGATTAATAGATTAGAAATAAGTAGTTTATGAGGAAATTCCTTTTACTGAGTCAACCTCGTTAAAAAATGAATTAGGTATGAGGATGGTTCCTGTTACTGAGTCAACCTCGTTAAAAAATGAATCAGGTATGAGGACAATTATTTTCCTGTGTCAACCTCGTTAAAAAATGAATCAGTTGGCCAGAGGATAGTTCCTTTTATTGAGTCAACCTCATTAAAAAATGAATCAGGTATGAGGACAGTTCTTTTCTTGTGTCAACCTCATTAAAAAATGAATAAGTAGGTTATATAGGTAGATTGTAGAGAGTAAATACGAGGATAGTTTCTTTTACGGTGTCAACCTCGTTAAAAAATGAAACATGTAGAAGAGGAAAGTTCCTTTTACTGTGTCAACCTCGTTAAAAAATGAAACATGTTGCCATGAGCATAGTTCTTTTCCTGTGTCAAGCTCGTTAAAAAATGAAACAAATCCTCCCCTAATTGAGTCGAGTCTTTGACTAGATCTCGTAAATGTTAAGTCGTATATTTAGGTTAGTTATTTCAGTTTTTGCATAATTTTCTTACAGTTTTAGGTCGGGTATTTCATATGATCTCGTAAATGAACCTTCATTCCATCCAGCTATTAATTACCAGTAGTGTGCTTAGTTGAATTAAATGAAGCTGGGGGGGCATCAAGCACAGTTTTCTCTCTGTTTCAATCTTGTGCAAAAATGAAACCACTCTGAAGCATAGTTTGTCTATGTTTCAAGATTTTGTAAAAATGAAACCTATCTTGAGTCAATTTTGGTTATTATTTTCAAGACTCGTTAAACTCATGAAAATCCCGAGATTATTTTGCTATCTTTCATTCTCGTAAAACACATGAAAATTCCAAGTTCTTTCCGTCTTTTCCTGCTCGTAAATTAAATTGAAAGTCGGCCATATGAGTACATTTTTATCACTTTTTCGAACTCGTTAAAACTTATGAAAAAGTGAAAACAATGAGTACATTTTTATCCCTTTTTCAAACTCGTTAAAATTTACAGAAAAAGCGAAACTACTGAGTATACGTTTATCACTTTTTTGGACTCTTGAAAATTACGAAAAAGTGAAACCTTGGAGTCCTCTTTTAAGCCCTTTTCAGACTCTCTAAACATGAAAATATTTCCGAGCACTTGATTATTCGAACTCGTTAAAGTAAATGAATGATCGTCCCTTCAGTATAAGTTTACCCCTTTTACGAACTGAAATGGACTATTTACGAAAAAGGTATATGTTGGCTAATTACAGTCAATAGAGTTCTCTCCTGCATTATCTTATCCTTTTTTGGGCTCGAGAGACTAAGTTTACGAAAAAGTACACCCATGGAGTTTTCTTATGTTTTTCCTTTTGACTCCCTAAAATTGAAAAACATTGAGTTTCTCCTATACTGGACTCGTTAAAATTTAACAGTAAAGGACCTATTTAATTTTCAACAGGAACGAACCACTCCTTCTTAAGGTTCGAATCTTAGACTAAGTTGGACTCATCCGAAGGATGAGCTTATAAACAAGAAAATGTTATCCTCCTCAAGCTTGTCAAAAATAAAGAGGTACTTGCCAGAAATGGTGGGGGAAAAGAGAGAAAAACGAACCTGTTTGTTACATTTTGATTATTCGGAAAACCATTAACCACTCTTGAACACGACACTTTTTTTTCACCTGGGTTGGGAAATCCTTTGTCTAACAGTTAATCAAACCACATTGAAAGTCTTCAGCCGGTTTCTGGGTATTAGCTTTGGGTCAATTGTCACCAAGCCATCTGCAGTGTCGTTATGTGTTTTAAGAGGATAGTTCAAACAAACCATTCATATGCGAAATATTTTTCTTCCATTTTTTACCATCCCTGAGTCAGTCCTTGCCAATATATTTCTTCAAAACTTGATCTATGATTTCGTGTTGTGGGCTTGCCTACAACGGATCACTTTCTATCGACGACAACTTATTATCTAGGAAGTTGATCTAGAAATCGTCAGTACCTTGAAATCTGCATGCCTCAATGGCAGGTTTCTCGCCTTCGACGACAAGTTGCATCATTGACCTTTGATCGAATGATTCCGTGACATGTTCGAATTCAGCTCATTCATTCACATTTCATGGATTGTACTGAGTACTTTGAGAGCCATTGACATTACTGGTGGTTTCTCTCACAATTGTTAACAGTTCACATCATTAACTAGTAATCAAGTGTTTTCTACCATGTTCGACTTCGATACATTTATTCACATGGATAGAATCATACTAGTTCGAGATACGGAAATCAAGACCCTGGATCTAGTTTCTACCATCTAGGTTGCGAGGAATTTTGTTATCATTTATACAGTAGACTATTTATAAACAGATGGTTGCATCCATACTGTGTCTACACATGTCTATACTGTGATGTAATCAAAATCATTCCTGTATCAGAATAGTTTGAATTAGTCTCTAGTTAGTTTTGATCTGAGTATGGGAATGCCTACCTCAGCGATGATATGTTTACATATATATATTTTGCATTGAATGTTTTTACAGGTTCTGACTGGGGTGTCCACAGGATGATCCTTGAAATGATAAAGTACTTCACTCTTCATATATGACAGACTTCATCTTCATCTATTTCAGACTTCGCACTTTAGGGGGAAATATGTTACACTAAAAACTGTCACCTTGACATTCTACTGACTGTATGAACTCATTAACACTCATACATACCTCCTTTGCAAGTCTTACAACCTTTACTCCTCATGTCAAGCCCTGAAACAGGAGGAAAAACCCTAAAAATCTCTGAAACTTTGGGTACGCAGGTAACATAAGGCTTGTCTGCGTTCCTAGCTTGGGTACGTAGGTAATACACTGCTTACCAGCATTCTAGAACGCATTTTCCCTTTGTAATTCCTGCGTACCCTCCTCAAAGTCAAAAAGGTGAGAAAGTAAAGTCAAAAAAGTGGTTTGAGGTCAATTCTGGAAGGTTCTAGATGAGAATTTTTGGGGATGAGTACGCTTTGATAAGGTGCATGTATCCCTCACCTTAAGGAACTAATACCTTGATGTGAGGAGTCTATCCCTTTGAAGGAGGATTCTATACCTACAAAGGTGGAATCCTAACCTCCTCATCTGCTCTATAAAAGGAGGCATTGGGTAGCATCAAAGGGTTAAGAAGTTTTTGGAGATTGAGAATTGGAGTTCAAGCTTTATGTGTGATTGAGCTGAAGTGCTATCGATATTTAGACTTCTTTCTATTGAGTTTTTGAGAAGAAAGATCACATACCTCTTTATGCTTCTGGAGGAAGAGTGCAAGACTTATCAAAGTAGAGGAGACTCCTGCTTCAGACCCCGGGAAGGCCTTTCGAACATCAAGGCTAAGGTTGTAAGATTTTCCTTCTTTTGAGATTAATACAATCAAGTTCTGTTTTTCTCAATAAATTTTCGTTCGATTGTCTATTCAATAAGCTTTTGTTTGATTGTTTATTTCATATATTCCTTGATCACTATGATAGGTATGTTTTACGATTATTTTTTATACAGATGCTATTTAATATTTTCTTGTTTGTGATTTCAGATCGACGAAAGATGACACTTTCTTGCGATGAAAGAACTCTTGTTGCGACGAAGGATTATTGTTGCGACGAAAGAACTCTTGTTGCGACGAAGGATTATTGACGCAATGGAAGCACTACGACCACAAATAAGCATTTGGATCTAAGGTAGGATCGACACCTTCATAGCATTTAATTGCAAAAAAAATATATTTAGAGAAAGACAAACTTAGTTGTTTGTTTGTTGCTAGATTGTCTTTTGACACTAGGGAGATCGGTCTTGTCCGCAAGAACGATTTATCCAGCCAACAAGTAGAAAGCATTGATGTGAGATTTGATGAAGAACTTCCAAACAATACAAAAGATACTGACTGATGTAGTCCATCAGATAATCATGAAGAAGAAGACCATAATGATGATGAAACAAGAAAGACTACAGAAGATGAAGGGTTGAGCTCAAAAGCCCCCTCAAGATACACTCAGAAGAATCATCCCGAAGATCAAATCATAGGAGATAATAAAGCAGGGGTCCAGACAAGAAGGAAGCTAACAGAACAAACTGAAGAAGTATACATAGCCATGTTGTCACAAATAGAGCCAAAGAAATTTGAAGAAGCCAGCAAGGACAAGTCTTGGGTAAAAGCAATGAATGAGGAATTGGACCAAATTGAAAAGAACAATACCTGGGAAATATTTCCTAGACCAATTGAGAAAAATATCATTGGTTCAAAATCGGTATTCAAAAACAAAATGAATGAGCAAGGACAAGTAATCAGGAATAAAGCCAGGCTGGTCTGCAAAGGATACTCACAAATTGAAGGACTTGATTACGATTAACATTTGCCCCTGTAGCCAGAATGGAAGCTATCAGAATGTTCCTGGCATTTGCATGCTACCAAAACTTCAAAGTATATCAAATGGATGTAAAATCTGCATTTCTGAATGGAGACTTAGAAGAAGAAGTCTACATGGAACAACCAGAAGGCTTCTCATTGACAGACAAAGGAGACTATGTGTGCAGACTAAAGAAGGCCCTATATGGACTGAAACAGGCTCCTCGTGCTTGGTACTCAAGACTGGATAAGTATTTGCAAAAACAAGGCTTTAAAAGAGGTGGAGTAGACAACAATCTATACATAAAAGCCCATGAAGATGAACTCCTGATTGTTGTAGTATATGTTGATGACATTATGTTTGGAAGCAACAAAGAAGAACTAGCAAAAGGGTTTGCTGATGAGATGAAAACAGAGTTTGAGATGTCTATGATTGGAGAACTCACTTTCTATTTAGGACTTCAAATTCAGCAAAATAACATAGGTACATTCATCTCACAGGAAAAATACTTAAAGGAAATGCTGAAAAAGTTCAAAATGGAGGACTGCAAACCTGTGTCAACTCCCATGACCATAGGTTGCAAGCTATGTGAAGATGATGGGTCTGCTGATATAGATCAAAAACTCTACAGATCCATGATTGGAAGTCTATTGTATCTGACTGCATCAAGACCAGACATCATGCTAGCAGTAGGACTAGTGGCTAGATATCAAGCAGCACCTAAACAAAATCACCTTCTTGCAGTCAAAAGAATATTCAGATATCTACAAGGAACAGCACAATATGGACTTTGGTATCCTAAAGGAAAAAGCATCACCTTGACAGCATACACAGATGCACATTGGGCCAGCTGTGTGGATGACAGAAGAGTACAAGTGGAGGTGCATTCTATCTAGGAGAAAGTCTGGTGGCATGGTTAAGCAAGAAACAAACATATATCTCCCTGTCTACAGTTGAAGTAGAATATATAGCAGCAGCAGCATGTTGTACACAAGTCATTTGGATGAAGCGGACTCTTCAAGACATGAAGGTAAGCATTAATGAACCTATCTCAATCAAATGTGATAATACAAGTGCTATAAGTATATCAAAAAATCTTGTGCTTCCCTCAAAAACTAAGCATATCCCAATCAAGTATCATTTTCTCCGAGAACAAGTGGCTAAGAAGATAGTAAAGCTGGAGTATGTGCCAACAAAAGAACAGACAGCTGATATATTTACCAAACCTCTTGCTAGAGAACCATTTGAATTTTTGAGAGATAAACTAGGGGTAGTATCTGTAGATGCTACTCTCTGATATGAAGAGAAAGCACAATTTCAGGGGGAGAATTAAAACGAAAATATCATTCCAGGGGGAGATCAGCCAGCAAGGAAAGCATGAAACAGGTCCTCAGGGTCAAATGATTATGGAAAGAATACACCCAGCATACAGGAGTCAATGGAAAGCCTAAAGGATCAGAAATTTAGATTTAATCCAAAATTAGGAGCAGCAGGGTACAAAGTCTGAAGATCTCAGAGAGAGGAAATGCAGAAAGCAGAAAAGAAATGAGCAACCCTTTGCCACTTATGTCAAAGGGGGAGGATAGCAACAGAAGAAAGGGTCTTTTCTTAAAAGGAAAGCAGAGGAAGTGCATTTCCATCAATGCCAAAGGGGGAGACTGTTGGAAATGTTGTCATTGATGGCAAAGGAAATGGCTAAGGAGAAGTCAAAGGAGCTTCAGGAGCAAGGAGCAGAGATATTTGATTTGAGAAACTGGTTCTGAGTGTGGGAACATATTATAGAAAGTATGAAAAGAGTGTTGAAAACTGTGTGTGAAGGGTCGTGGAAATTCCCTGCATAAAATAAGGAATTCGGTGTTGTTGAGTAATTGTAATAAGGTTTAATGCAAATGGTTTTATTTATAAACAATTCTATTAGTATAGATATATGAAGATCCTATATTCCGAACTTAGATGTGTTGTATTGATCAAATAACTCTGAAATAAGGGCTCATTCGAGATTCTGAACATATATATTTGAAGGGTCGGAAGGATCGATGTCACAAAAGGAGAGACAGAACCATAGTCAAATGCGCAGTGTGAATGGAGCTATGCGTAGTAACAGATGAAATTACAGCGGTGAAATGCGATGAATATATATATATATATATATATATATATAACTATTCATCGCATATATATATATATATATATATATCAAAAGGAGCGAAACACATAAAAGAGCGGAACAAGGCGAGGACGGAACCTGGAGTGGAGAACGGAACCGTGACCAAGAGGAACAGTGACGGCGGTTTGGAGTGAAACCGTGGGTTTCATCGCACCACCATCCGTCGGGCAAGCGGTTTCCACCATTCACGAGCGATTCCATAGACTGACCGGCGCGTGTCTCTGAATGAAATTGGAAAACCTCCGGTTAAAGTGCGTCGTCGCACGTTATAGTTTGTACCAAGACGCCGAGCGATATGTGTACGAGCTGTTGATCTGGAAGAGGGCCATCGGACGGTGATCACACGTTAGACTTGCCCGGAGTTTAACCAAGGTACGCAGAGGATAGCCAGGTACGATACGAGCATTTGATTGGTCTATTTATATATATGTGGGCCCGGGGCCAAAGGGCTACGGCGACGTCAATCGGTTATAAAGTGTCAGACTATTATTATAATGTCTGGAGATAAATATATAGGCTAAGAGATATATGTAATAAATTCGGGTTATTTGTGTGAACGAATTGAATATATTATATACATTTAGATATGATGGTGTGCGTGTAATGTTTGAATATGCGAAGAGGGGCCACATGAATTGTGATTAGGCACACAGTTAAAAGACCGAGGGTTATATGATATGGTTGTGTATGTAAAGTCAGCGCCCTATGAAACCTATGGGGATTATAAACCAGTTGAACTTACAAAGAAGAGGAGAGCGTGCAAAGATGAAAGTTCAGTTAACAGGAATATGTACAGGAATGAAGTGAACAGGTAGAATATGCAGATGACAGTGAACAAAGAGTATGCAGAACAGTTTCTTAACAACAGCAGGAAAAGACAAATCCAGTAAAGCCAAAATCTAGAAAAGGAGCTTAGTGAAATTGAAATGGGTAATTAAAAATGTGAATGTAAATGTTGTAATTATTTTATTGTTTGTGATGCAAAGGCAAGTATCCTAAAGAAAAGACAAAATCCCACTGTAGCATGGAAATTTGTACATATTGTAGTAATTTTAAAAATGAGTTGGATAAAGGAATAAGAAGACAGAAGCCAAAGAGTGATGACTGTTCACTCCAAATTATTTATGAAATACAAACAGTCATGTGAGAATCTCTATATATAATATCAATTTGATATGCACAAAAAAAAAGGGGGCGAGAGAGAAAATATAGAGAAGGTAGAGTATAGAAGAGTAAGGTGGAGAAGATTAAGAAAAGAAGAGCAGAAAGAGAAGCTACAAAACAGAGCTGATATCTGAGGTAATTCAACAAACATTCAGTTTGATAAACTGAGGAAGTTGGAGCGTCCCTATCAAGTTGCAGCTTGATAGCTGTTAGTTGTAGCTGACTGAGGTTGGAGCCTCCTATAGGTTGGTGCCTGCAGAAAAATGAAGGGAGTTGGTGCTTCCTTGCAAGTTGTAGCTTGCAGAATTGAGGTAGGTGCCTCCTGTAGGTTGGTGCCTGCAGAAAAACAGTGGTGAGAGGGAGTTGGAGCTTGCCTTTGCATCACAACAATAATGAGATGTGTTTTTCTCCCTTTATGGGTTTCCACTTATATCTGGTGTCTCTGTGCATGATGTTTATGTGTTGATTTGATTTATATCATCTGCTTAATACCCGTTGCTCTCATATTAAGTCTGTCATATTATATTAATACTTGTTGCTCACATTCTAATATTACTCACATATTAAGTTGGACATGAAATGAAGATGTAAATAAGATTTAATAAAAGTTTAAAAGATTATGAATGTGTTAAATTGATTCACCCCGCCCCCTCTCAGTTTAACAAAGAGTTCAACAATGCACCCTTGGCCCTCTAAATCAGCAAGAAGGTCAAGCTTTTCTTGACCCTTTGCCTCCTTGAGGGCTTGAAATTTGGCAAGGGTTCTTTTGTGCTTGGTCCTTGCAATTTGATTTCTAAGTGTGTAGTGCTTAGTCATCTTCTTTTGTATGTCAAGGTTCCTATTGGCCTTCTCCAATTTGGCCTCCAAGTGTGTGTTTTCTCTTTATAGCCAAGGCTCCCGATCATATTCTATCTCCATGGCAAGCAGCTCACTTAGAGGGAGCTGCTCTGCCATGGCTGACTCTTTCTCTCTTTGTCTTGCCAAGGCCTTCTTTAAACCCATGGTTCTTGGTCTTCTTCTGGATTGTCCTTCTTCATCTTCACTTTCCTCATAGGTGACCATGAATTCCTCTAGCTTTACTGTGCTCTTTGAGCTTCTTTTCGGGCTCTGATTTCTCTAGCCTCATAAATGGCATTTTGTGACCCTAGTTGTATGTTCTCCATCTCAAGGAAACTATTCACACACTTGGCATTTGTTGGATTTGCTTGGAGGTCTTCAATTTGGGAATTTTTGTTCTGTTGGAGAAAGTTTGAGATCCTTGCCTCATTTTCCTCATCACTATCAATGTGAATGAGTTCAAACTCCTTCTCAATCTCATGCTAATCTTCTTCTTCTTATTTGATCTTTTGTTTTCCTTTGTCAAGTTTCTTGGTTGAGGTGGATGGCATGGTCCCTTGCCTTTTAGAGGCAGCAAACACATGCCTCTTTCCTCTTGTTATGTGAGAGGGAAAGGCTCAATATTGTTCATCTGAATGTCGTCACCATGGCTGACCTCATGACTTATGTCCTCTTCCTTATTGATCTCTGCATTGATGTCTTCTGCAGTGTGTTCTTGACTTCTTTCATTACCCTCACTTTCGTTTCCTTCCATGCTGACATCACTGTTGTGATCTTCATTTGTATCATCATCCCTTTCTCCTTCACTGACATCAGCTTCATTATATTCTTGGTTCTGTGAGCTATTTCCACCCTCATCATCATCATTACCTTGGCTACTTTCTTCATTTCCTTCAATACTGCTAGGAGTCTCACTGTCTTTGGCACTACTCTCTGCACTATCATCATTACCATTGTCAGGCTCATTGTTTTCACTGCCTTCTTGGCCATCATGATTGTTTTCATGACTGTCACTGCCTCCCTCATTACTACTGCTAGCATCATTGCTGTGATTTTCACTATTGTTATCAACCTCTTCACTGACTTTTTGGTCTTTAGTGTCACTGCTGTCATCAGCATCATTATTTCTATCAGTTACCATGTTCTCTATTTCATCACTATCCTCTTTGTTTCCAACATCATCACAGCCCTTATCATCACTTGTGTTCTCACTGTTAGAGGTGTCATCATTAGTTTCTTCATCATTGTTTGCCTCTTCACTGATTTCTACATTTTCATTTTTCTCATTGACTGGTGGGTTGTTTCCAGCATCATCATCATCATTAGGGTTTCTTTCTTCATCATTTTCCTCCTCTTCATTTTCATCTACCTCCACGTCTTCTGCTTCATTGCTGACCTCTGCCTCTTCATCTTCTTCCTCTTTACTATCCTCTCCTTCATCACTGCTTGATTTATCACTGCCCTCTCATTCATTCTCATTTGATGGTTCGTCTTCATTTCCCTCATTGTTAGATGCATTAGGGAAGGGTTAGGAAGGAGGATGGGATGATGAGAGCGCATTTGGTTGAATATGGGGTTGTGGGTTTGTGAACACTTCATGGGCGATGAACACCTCCCATGGAATACCCTTTTGCTCTAATTGATGCAACACAACTATCTTGATGAGAGAATGGTGAAAAGGGCTATGCATTTGTTGTGAAGGGTGTCTCTTTTGCACAATATAAGACATCTTATCAATACTCCTATAGAGATAATAGGGCAAATGTAGCATCTTTACCATAGTGAAGTGCATGAGAAATCTTATGTGGTATGAATAAAGTGTAGAAAACCTCCCCTCACATGTAAAATATTTCATTATGACTCTCATCAAGGGCACATATCTCTCCAGCAAATGCGAAAAGGGAAAAATGGATTTGCAGTCATCTTTGTATCTAGGTTTTAGGAAAGGTTCATAGTGACTTAGGTCCAAATTAGCTTGCTTGAACCACATTTCTCCCACACTAGGTATCCCGGTGGCCATAGAAATGGTATTTGAAGATAGCTCAAAGTTTACCCCAGCTAAATTTACTTGATTGTCATGAAGGTGTTGAAGCTCTGAAAATCGTTGCTTCAATCATTAGGGGAAAACCACCCAGTCGAGACCTTAGGACAGCTCCTTTTCCATTTGGTGAGGTGGCTCCGACTGGATTTATAGGACCATTTTTTTAATAACTAATGGATTAGTGATGGAATGATTGTGTGGATGGATAATGGAACTAAATGACTGAACTAATCTATCTAATTTAATCTATAACTTGCAAAATAATTCTAAAAAAAAAAAATAACCCGGGTATTTAATATGAATACAACTTACAGATTGTTTCAATTAAACCAATAATCATAGAAATGTATTATAATTTAATTGAAATATGCAGTATAAAATAATGATAACTCTATTTAAGAAATTAAACAGAGTCATAATAACACATTGTATTCATAATTTTATATATCATTTACACATACTCTGATAGATGAATATTTCTATACATTCAAAAATGATATGTATAAAGAAACATTTGTAAAACAAGAATATATAAATGATAGCAAATTCAAAGAGAATATTTCACAACATAAGGAAAATAATAGTAAATTGATAGAAATACTAGATTCATCTTGATATTTTTCTTGATGCAATGCAATATCCAGATCATGTGCTTTAACTTAAAACAAACTCCAAGGTACAAAAATGCAACTCTTAGAGATAATTTGCCATAAACCACAGCATGTGATCCTTCAGAAAAATAAAATAGTCGATGGAGTACAGAAATGTAACATCCAAGCCAAAATATTACAAACTCCGGACCACTTCTCAAATGCACGGAAGGTGTTTAAATAGGAAATTAATAAAACAAAATAACTAAAACTATTGCTACAATCTATCATCGGAAATCCGGAAACAGACTTGCGATATTAAAATGAAACAAATTCATTGATTTTCTCTCGCATTCAATGTGCCGAGATGGCAGATTTTGAGCATATCTTTGGCCTCTGCTGGATGACTTAGCCTTGAATGCAACTGACCAGTATACGTGGCATCAGAAAACTCTGGAATGATGCAATTAATGGCATTGGAAAGGAATTTAATTGCCATTTGCTGACTGTGTGGCTTGATTAGATATGTCCACATGATATCCCATGAAATTCCTTGAAGTTTGCTGATTTGTTGATTTGTTGACTAATTCTTGTTTCCACCTGGTATCAGTCTCTTTTACCTTTGGTAATTTACCTGGAATACAATTTGAAATTAAATTGGTGGCATATAAGCTATCATTAACCAACTGTGTTATATTATTCATCATAGTTTTGGCTCTTAATGTGGCTCTTTCTCCTTTAATCAACTGTTTTTCCCATTCGGCAAACAAAATTTCTTTGTGCCTTTCCTCAATTCTGGGAAGGTTTGCATTCCTTCCTTGCTCCAAGTCTTGCTATGAAAGAAATTCATAAATTTTCTCATCTGCATCGTCAAATTCAAGTCTGAGGCTAACTGCTTCATCTATAAGAGATGATGTTATTTCACATAAGGGCTCATCTTGTGCCATCTTTTGACAGAGTTCATTCAACTGCTGAGACATTAGTTTATTTGTTTCAAGAGCTTCAGTTTTAAATTGGTCAATTTTAGGATAATCCTTAAATTTGTCCAATCTTGCTTGGAATATTTTTTCTTGCTCAACTTTAGTTGTTTTCTCGTTTTGTAGTAGGGTCTGTAATTTTTCCACTTCTTGATTTAATTTCTATTGCTTATTCAAAGCTTGTTGATCAAGCTTTTTCTTTTCAATGCCAAGTTACTCTTCCAACTATTTACCTCTGAGCCCTTCTTCTTGCAACTGCTGCTCTAACTGCATTATTTTCTGTTGATTTTATGTTGCTTGTTCCTCCATCATAGCTATTTGTAAGTCCTTTTGTTTCATCATTTGGGTGACTTCAGAAGCTTTGTCTATAGTGGCTGCACTATAGGCACCTGCATATTGTGACAATTTAGTGAGATCCTCTGAAGGATTCACCTCAGTATTCTTCTAGACAATGTTCATAAATTCAACTTGTGATGTTGAAAGTAACTCTTGATCTGTTCTTCTTCTCTTTCTCTATTTCCTGACAACAGCCCTATGCTTAGGACTATAAAATATATCTATAGGAGGAATTTCTTCTACTTTCAACGCAATTTCTTCTGTAGGATGCTCAGGAATAATCTCCATATCTTGATCTTTCATAATGTCAAATTGAGGATTATTTTGTGACCCTATTTGCTGAGCAAATTGTTCATATTGACTTAGCAAATAGGGAGTAACAACAACATCAGCAGAATTCACCACTTTCACCGTGGTCTTTTCTCTTTCAAGTTGATTATCTGGCTTATTACCAATATCTTCTTTTCCATTCTGTACATTAGCTTTGCTGCTTGTACTTTCTTTCTCAGTCTGCATATTGGTCTTACTGCCTGTACTTTATTTTTCTATGTGAACATCAAGTTTGCTAGTTGTATTTCCTTTCTCAGTATTTACATAATTTTTGCTGCCAGTGTTCTTCTTCTGTACATCAGGCTTGGTTCCTGTGCTTTCCTTCTCAGTCTGTACATTGACTCTGCTGGTAGACACTTCTTTTCCTACTTTTTTAGCTGCATCTTCCTTTTTATTCTGCTCTATTTCTATATTTTCATAATCTTGCAAAGGAATTCTGAACTGGTCAAGAGGAGCTTCCAGCAGTCTCTGACTTCTAAATTGCATGAATTTATTCATATCCTCTTTCTGAAACTTGGATTTAGCCATGTCATAAACTTGGGAAAATTTATCAATAGAAACAAATAAATCATCGAATTCATCGGGCTCATGCTCAAACCTAACGATTTGAACCAAAGTTGTGAAATCAAATGCTACTTTTCTCGGGTCATACTACCTGCCTGGGACTGTTGCGAACTTAAGATCTCTTCTTTTAATGACTTCTTTTTCAGCATGTTTGAAATCATTAAGAGTATAATTTCCACAATGAAAGGGAAAAGTAGGCCACATCAATTTCTTGTTGTTCTTTAGACATCTTGACATCCCTCCTTCTGTTAACTGGTAAGAAATTTCATGGGCTAACAATTTTTCAGGAACATATAGAGGTAAGATATGTGGTTCCATAGTGCTTCCAAAAACTCTGATATAAGTAAATTTCTCTTCTCCAAACCAATCGCCAATTAGGGATTTATCATTCTTTGCTTTTTTAGAAAGCCGAGGAGGAAATTGGTGAAAAATGGTTTGATAGACTGGAATCATAAAGCCGTGACAAATTCTATAGACATGATTTTTAAAATGGACCTTCCACGAGTACTTATGGTAGATATTTATAGGGACAGGGTTTTGAGGGGTCCATTTCCAACCTAGAATGGGAAATTCTGAATTGAAACACAGGGCATCTAAGATGTAGGCATAGAAATGAAACGGGGTCGTATTTCCGGTATCTTTGTCCTTTCTATATTCTAGGATTCTATTAGCTATTTTGTCTGAAAGGATAACTGACCAGTCCATGACCTCAGAATTCACAGCAGAATGAATCAAGGGTACCATTTGCATTGAAAATCTTGCAGAATTATCATTTCCAAAAATCCTACACATCATTGCTGCAGCATAACAATATGGGGGTGCAAGAGACTCCATGGAGTACATACCTTATGCTTCATTTTTATGTTTCTCTGGAGATCTTCTCCATTCCCTAATTGGTTCTGACTTAGTCTCATTGCTTGCAGCGAAATCCTTAATGAAGGCCTTGTTATAGATTTTCTAAGGGTCTGGAAGATGGTACATTGATTTTATATCCTCTGCTCTAAAAGACCCAAATGTTTTTCCCGAAGCTGAAACAAATGTCTTATTTTTTATGGTGATATTGTCTATCACCCACCGAATTACATCATAATAGGGAAAAATATTTTCCCGTGCTGCAATTCTGTGAAGGAATGAATTTGCAAGCGCTTTGAGAGGAATCTCAGAATCAGAATCTGAGTCTTCTTCATATGGTACTGTCGCCTTCACCTTAGTGACCTTAGGGTTTTCTCTTTCAATCAAGTTATATACATCTTCCCATTAAATTTTTCCAAGACCCTAGCATGATGTATCTGTAACCAGCTTAATTTTGGCTGGTTTCTCTTTTGGTACTATGGTAATAGCAGTGGCCTTTTCTTTCTTAGATCTCTTAGACATTTTCTCGTCTGGTATTGTTTCACTAGCTCGGTGAACAAGAGGGTTGGAAGCTCTATGGTTCTGCAAATGAGAAAAACTTTCAGATGCGGTAAAAATGAAGTAAGGAGAACAGCTATATGAAAATATTTATTCAATGATTTCAATTTATTAACTCCGTGTTTAAACTTAAATTCTCTCTATGAGAGTCACACTCACGTATTCAAATTAGAATCAATCATCATAACTCATTTGATTTTCTAATTAATAATGAACGTACAATCAGAGATCGGCAATTTTGAAATGTGAATATAAAACTTCCCTTTTGAATATTCCGATTGCGATGAATAAATAATATATGCGCAGTGTAAAATAGCGATAAAATAAAGACTAAGTATCCATCGCATCGGGGGTTTTCAAAAGGGACAACAAATAACATCTCATGATCTTCGCTGATTTTCGATTGCGATGATGGTGTATCGCATCAGCTCTTTCCAAAGGAAATAAGTTGTAAATGATATCCACCGATTTGCGATTGCGATGATGGTGGGGTCCATCGCATTTGGATTTTATAGAATGAATGAATATGATGTTGTTCCTCTGAAATGCGATTGTGATAAATTGCATCGCATCGGAGTTTTGTAATTGACTGAATGAGGGGTTTTTTTCGTTTTGCGATGGGTTGCATCGCATCAGAGTTTATAAAACAGGTACATGTAACATTGCTCCTCCGAAATGCGATTTGCGATAAATCGCATCGCATCGGAGTTTTGCAAAGCAATTGTGAAACTTTAATATTCCTCCGATTTGCGATTGCGAATACTTTATCACATCGAACTTATTTAATATGAATACTTTTATGTTCTATGTTGATGCGATAAAAGACTTTATATTTCATCAGATCGGAAAATTTCAATGTTGCATTTGTTTACATACACTTGTGATATGCGATATGTGATATATGCTTTTCTAAACAATGAACCTTTTATTGTTTTATTCAAAATGATCGGATTTCCTCAAAAAAAGATTATTCCTATCTTAAAAAGAAAGGGGACCTATTTCTAAATGAAATTTATTCTAAAATTTTGAAATGGGGAGGGTTGTTGTACCTTACAACAATTGGCGATTCACTGGAAGAAACAGTTATCTCTGAAAAAATAAAATGAATACTATATTTCTAGTAAGTAAAAATTTTTAAAGATAATGAAAACTATCTTAGAGAAATTTTAAATAAAATCTAATCTCTAAAAAATCATAAAAATCACTTACAATTTCTTTCTAATTCCTCAAAAATAAAAACATTTATGGGTCTCCTCAAGCCTTGATTGGTTGATAATAATAAAGTAGGGCGCTCCTCCAATTTTAGCTTTTGTGTTTTACTCTACTGTCATAGGTATTGCCTCTGCTACCCACAAACATTCATAGTCTCGACAGGGTTACCTTTTAACCATCAACCATTCATTGTCCCATCCATCTAAGATCATGATTCTTTAAAAGATAAATTCATAATACATTGTATCTTATGTTTTTCTTCTTTTTATTTTAATTTAAAAGCCATTGTTCTGGTTTGGTAGCCAGTTGATGACAATGCCACTCACTAGTTGTAATTAAATTGAACAAGTTGGCTCATGATGAGACCCCTTGTCTTATAATTATAAGCCATTACCCTGTTTTGGTATGCAGTATTGGTAATTTCAGTTTTATTACTTCTTATGATCATGGTAAGTAGGCTCGTGATGAGACCTCTTATCTCTTAATTTTGACATATAATTTCTTAGAATTACATTCTAAAAAATCGATACCTTAATGGATGGGTGAAATGATTTTATACTTAAGAATCAATGGATGACAATTTTCAGAGTTTTTTTGAATGCCAAAGCTTGGAAAAGTCTTTGCTTTTTATGTATAACCTTTCTCTGCTTAATAAACTTATAATGATTTACATTTTTCTCAAGGTTTCAAAAGATCATGAAAATGTTTTGAAAAAATTTTCAAAGTTTAACAATTTATTTTAAACTATCCAAAACTGTAATCATTTCTATAAAAATTCTTATTTACATAAAATAAGTATTTATAATATTTTCTCGAAGATATTTTCAAATAGTAAAAATTCAATTAAAGACTATTTAACAACCTTATTCACAAAACAAAAAAAATGGCAGAAAGGAATATGTACAAGTAAGAAGGGGTTACCTCCTTAAGAAAAGAATTTCTTTAAAATAAGCCCATTTACAGGAAGAGATTCTCTCTTTCCTGTTAAATCTTGCAGAATGAATGTATATGAGCCTATCGTTTCAGCAATTTGAAATGGCCCAAGCCACATCTTTTGAAATTTGGTATGCTTACCTTTATCTTCATGTGCTTTATCCCATTTCAAAACAAGATCACCAATTTGCAAAGTTTTGGATCTGGTGGAACTTGAATCAAAAGAAGATTGTACAAGATATTGGTGTTTTTCATTAATACTTTTTTCTTTTTCCCTATCTTCTTCTAATTTAAGAATTTGATCAAATCTCAACTAAATAGATGATGAAGGATTCTCTTCAATAAATTGAACTAGGGCTAATGATGGGAGAGCTATATTTGATGGTATCACAGCTTCTTTTCCATAAACTAGATTGAAAGGTGAAGTTCCTATTGAAGCTTTATGAGTAATACGATCAGCCCATAGTGCAAAAATTAAAGACTTGTGCCAATTCTTTTGATTCTGATCAATGATATTTTTAATGATTTTGATGAGATTTTTATTAGTAGATTCAGCTAAACCATTACCTTGTGGATAATAATTTGCTGAATATTTCAATTTGAAACCTCTTTTGATTGCAAATTATATTATACTATTTCCAGAAAAATAAGATGCATTGTCAAAGACAAGAGCGTTAGGTACACCAAACCTGGTAATGATGAATTGATCAATGAATTCAATGATTGCATCAGAATTGGATACCTTTAAAGGAATTGCTTCTACCCACTTTGTGAAGTAATCTGTTGCAGTAAGGATGTATCTGTGTTGTTTGGAAGAATGTGGTATTATTTCTCCAATGATATCAAGTCCCCATTGCTCAAATGGTTGCTCAATGTTTACTGGCTGCAAGGGAAAAGCTGGCTTCCTTTGTATTCCACTAGCATTTTGACAAATATCGCACTTCCTTACATAATCATGTGTATCTTTGAAAAGGGTAGGCCAATAATATCCAGCATGGATTATTTTGTGAGCTGTGGTATCACCTCCAAAATGTCCACCTGCCGGTCCATCATGTAATTCCTACAATACCTTTTTTGCTTCAATATTTTCAAGACATCTTAATAGAATTGAATAATAATTCCTTCTGAATAACACATCATCAATGATTTCATAATGTTTAGCTTTTAATCTTAGAGCATGTTTGTTCTTATAGCTGAGATTAGAAGGAGCATACCCATTTTTCAAGTAGAAGATTAGATCAGCATATTGATATTCAGAATCTATAACACTTATCTGATTTGCTTGAATGATATTAGCTTGATCTTGGTGTGCTGGTATGTTGTGAGTTCCTGCTAACAATCTGAAAAAACCTTGTCCTCTAACAATCTTGGCTGGCTTAATATCAATATCATACTCTTGCAAAGCTGTTACCCAATTAGCTCTCTTTTCTCCTACTTCTTTTTTAATTAACAATTGTCTCACTGCAAAGAATGGAACGATAATTTTTGTATGTGTCTTTAGGAGAAAAGGTCTAAATGTTTGATTAATTTAAACACAGTAAAGGCTTGTTTTTCTACATCGGAATAATTAAGCTCAGCTCCTTGCAGATTTGAGTTAAAGAAAGAAATTGGTGCTTCTATTTGTTGATCATTGAGCTGTGTTAAAACAGCAGCATAGGATGTTTCAGTAGCTAAGGTATACAGAATAATTTTTTTAGAAAAATCAGGAGTATTCAATGCAGGTGCATTAATGATTTCCTTTTTTATTGCATTATGTTAGTCATCAGTATTTTTACCTGTAATTAATGACTAGTTTCCTTAGCTGAGTTTTCTAGAAGCTGATCTCAAAACTGTCAATTTGTCATCTAGAAAACACCCCAAAATAGTTTTTGTCCTCCTACCCCTTCCTGTCAGTCTATGATGAGAACAAACTCCAGTTTTCAAGTCCTATCCTGTTTCAACAAAGTATCCCTGTCTATAGCTGTCATAGCTGTGATTATTTGCTATCATTGTCTCCTTGTTACTCATGCCATTCACTATCCAAAGGTTGAAAAAGTGTTTGCTACTCTATCCCTGATCATCTTGTCATATGACAATCTGATCATGCCTAAGAGAACACTCAGAATCTGTCAAAATTGTCCCTAAGTTAGATAGTGGTGTTTAGGGAGTTTTTCCTTGGCTAAGATATCTTAAGCCAAAAAGCATGTGCCTAGTACCATTCAGCCTTAAATCTTTCCCTATTCTGCAAAGCAAGCATTGTTCTATCCATAGGTCGCACACCACTAAGAGGTCACTTTGTCTCATTTCAGAAGAAGTTTAACAAAGATCCAAATCAGGAAAAGAGAAGGTTTGTCACTGTCTGAAGAAATATGCTTAGATTAGGCATAATCTCCATGAAACACCAAAAGAGCTCTCCAAGGTTCCAAAGCATATTTTTTTACATCTCTACAAGGGTGTAATTGAATGATGATCAGTGTGCACATAAGAGAAAAAGGACAAATTCATACAAATATTCATGCTGACTTAGTTTGCCATCAAAGAAAGAAAAGTACAGTAAGTAAAGAGCAGCAAATGTACATGTTATAAATCCAAAGGCTGCCTGAAGAGCAGAGATCATTCCTCATGTCAAATGAACAAAAAAGACTGAGTGATGCTGATCAGCAGTGCTCCATGATCTCCTCCAAAAGCAGTGTTGCATGATCTTCCGAAGGGCATCATCATGTAGGGCATAAGAAGACAGTTGCTTCTTATGTTACCTTGAACCTGGGTTTTGAAAAGTAGTCAAAGGCAATTTCAATAAACCTCTGACAACACAGTTAGGGGAAAAGACAGTTCAATGATATCTAGCAGCAAACACTCTCCATGTACAAATAACATGTCTTCTGGTTTTGTGTTCACAGTGATATTTTACAAAAGGATATATACATCTTAGACAATGCCTCATAAAGCAAGAGGAAATGATTTTCAAGTGATTCTATCAATAATGAATGTAAAATTCCACTTTTTTCCTATTGGCATTCTTCAAACAAACATACAGAGCAAGGTACAGTGATTTGAAATAGATGTAGATCTTGTGTTAAAGATAACCTCCTTCAAAGAGCAGAGGGTTAGAAACACAGTGATAACCTCTGTCAATGATAAGTAGAAGGTAAAAGACACATTTTTGTGACCTCCTTCACTAATAAGCAGAGGGTCAGCATGCTTTTAAAGTAGCTACAGGAGTTATTTTGTGCCACCTCCTCTAAAGAGGACAGAGGATGCATCACCAAGATTGACTAATGTTGTGTTTGATAAAGTCTCTGTTGGTAAGACCATGTTGAGAAACAGTGGTAAAACAAATGAAATTTTATAAGTTAAGGGCCTATTTCACATCAAAAGAAAAGCAATGACATGATGGTGCTAAAAAGCCTCTGCTCTTATGTTTATAAAAGCCTTCTTTAAGGGATGAATCAGAGGTTATATTTTTGAATTAAAGTAGCCTCATTTGAATGGTAAAAGTAGCAGACCAAGCTTGGTTTAAAAATGGTTTCTGCAAAAATAATGCAAAGAGGCATTCACACAGAAGGTTCATGTTGAAAAAACATTTTTTATGGTCTATCAAAAGTACTCCCTCCAAGTGATAAATAAAGGGAGAGCACCAAAGGTTACTTTCCAGTTCATTTAAAAGATAGTGGGCACATTATTAAGATGGATAAACTTTCATTGATCGAAGGCCTTTTTAATCATGAAGTTAAGGGCCTAACCATGTTTCTAAATGAGCATAGATGATCACATTTGCAAGGATTTTCTTCAGGAAAAAATATAAGGTCTATACACAGTCAAGAGAAAGTGTTAATAAAAAGTGCCTAACAGTAACAGTGGCCTCCTTCACAAAATCAGAGGGTTATCTCTCCAAATGATTAATAGTCCATATAGATCAGCTTATTCAAAGGGTTAAAAGAGGGTGATGTAACCATGATTCACATTCAGTCAAAGGGTGCCTCCAACAAATGATGAGAGACAGAGTCTTAGTGGACACAGACAGTTTACATTATGAAATGTTTTCAATCAAAGGATAAGTTCTAGTTCCAAATTTAAAATATCACCTTCGAAAGGAAAATGTGGTACAGTGTCTGATAAAGGTAAATTTGTATGCTTTATAAGACTCCTTCATCATACAAGTAGAAACCACATGGTTTAAAAGACCTCCTTTGCTTCTCAAACAGTGGGTTTATATAGTGGTTTTAAAGGACTGCAGTAGTGATTTTTATGGTGACCTCCCTGGTAGACAAACAGAATCAAATCATAGTTTGATAACCTCCTTTGTGACAAAAAAGGGGTTAAAAACAGACATCAAGGTTAAATAGGTTTTGAAGATAAATTTGCAGTGACTCTAGAGTTGAAATACCAGCCCTTTTTCAAAAAAAATTCTTTAAACAATCAAAAGAAGAAAACTATCTTCAAAAACAAAATCAACAGAGTCATTTTTTTTTAACAACAAATGATAAGAAAAGGAAAAAGGGTGAATTATTTTGTTTTTCAAAAATAGATAAAGGAAGGGAGGATTCTTTGAACCCTCATCAAGTATAAAACTCAAGCAAACATATCATTCACTATTATGCAAAGCCAAGTCAAGGAAGAGAGAAACAGTTTTGAGCGTTTTTAAGTCATTTGCAACTAGTTTAAATGCGCAGCATGCCTGGAAGACTGCGCGGCACGCCTGTAGGTGCCTGCCATACAACTTTGCACATGGCGCGGCACGCCTATGTGGTTGCGCGGCATGCCTATGCCCAGTGTTCAACGGGCGCCCAAGGCCGACCCGACATCTCAAACGCGACGCGTTTGCTTGTTCAGACCTGCCTGGCCCAGCGGCCACTCCTAAACATGACGCCCATGTTTCTTTGACCATTATCCAAGCACTCGGGCCACTGGTAAAGCTCCTCTCACCTGCCTTGCACCCTTGCCATTCCCAATTTTCATCTCCTACCTTTGCACTTCTCATTGCCACTCTCTGCACGCCCATCCATGAACGGCCCAACAACCATTTCTGAACGCGGCGTGTTCTTCTCGTTCAGGCCTGCCTAGGGCCGACAACAACCATTCCTGAATGAAGTTCTGCCCGCCTGGGCCAATACTAAAAAGAGCTGCAACAAAGAGCAAAAGGCCACCAAAAGTGTTGAAGACCAAATTTTTACACAATAAACTCATCTCCAAATACAGCAGGGACATTTTTCAAAGGTATTTACATCTCTTGGGCAAAAAATTTTGTTTTAAAGTAAAGTTGAAGGAAAAGATCAGTAATTTCAAGAAGCTAGAAGTCTGTTGTTTTAAGAGGCATGTTTGTCAAAGTGAGGAGCTGAACATAGTGGTGAAGGGAAAGTCACTGTGTGAAGAAAAAACCTATTAATGTTTAAAGCTTGTTTCAAACTCAATGCATAGAAAACAACACAGTCTTTTAGAAAGGAAAACAGAGTTAGTTTTGAAGACCTTTTCCTCAGTAACAAAAGAAGATACTACTTTAGAGAAAAAAATTAAAACTTCATCCAACAAGTTATCTACTTGCCTAGGAAAGAAAGGACAGTTTTTCAAAGGGGAAACACAGTGTTTTTTCAAGAGTGTACTCTTTGTTTAAAAAAAGAGAAAAGCAGTGATTAAAGGGAAAGAGTTTTTGTGTCAAAAAAAAAAGGGGGGGGACTTGTCTTCAAAAACTACAAATAGATCTTATTAAAGGCCTTGTTTTCTCACACACAGTTCATAATAAGTGAATTTTCTTTCTTTTGAATAAGAAACCTTTTTGCCAACTAAGGAAGAAAACAATGCTTTGAGAAGAGACATTTTTCAGTGATCATTTCAAAGTCTTGTTTTGATAAATCAGTAAGGGGTATCAAAAGAAAAAATGTCTCCAAAGAAGGACAGCAGAAGTGGATATCACAATAGGTATGAACCTATTACAACTCAGGAGGTGAATGAATCCCCTTCAGTACTCTTCAATTTTCATGAAGTAGGGTGCTTGGATTTTTTCCAAAAGGTCCAAGAGGTAAAAAATCACTCTCCTTTGACACATTTGTTTGCTTTGAGGCTGCAAGAAGGGAAAATTCACATAGCAGGTCTGGACTTCAAACTCACTCCTAGGGCTATCTCCAAAGCTACTAAGATCCCCTATATAGGAGAAAAGTGGTTCAAACAAACATACCTAGATCTGAATCACTATAAACCCTTTCTAAAACCAGACCATCAGGATGCTTGCCAAGCTATTTTCCCTTTTTCTCACTTATTGAGCAGCTATGCCGTCATCATGAAGTATTTCACATGTGA
Organism: Pinus albicaulis; assembly: GCA_034641835.2. Lineage (NCBI taxonomy): Eukaryota > Viridiplantae > Streptophyta > Pinopsida > Pinales > Pinaceae > Pinus > Pinus albicaulis. The sequence continues at coordinate 21,379,326 of CM076578.1, read as the reverse complement.
AGGGAGGTTTTCCCAGATTTATGCCTATCACATTAGGCTTCTTATGCATTTCACAAGAACTCAATTGTTGAACCTACCTTTCTTCCTCTATAGAAGCACTGACAAGATGGCCTCTACTGTACAAAAGAAGCCCTCTGCTCAACAACAAGCTTGTTTGTTTCATCATTACCTTATCAAGATCATCATCCTCCATCAACTTGAAAAGAAGGGAGTTTCTTGGGACTCTTTCATCTCCCATCCCGATTTTGCCATTGCCTCTTCATCTCATGCGCCTTCCTCACCATCCACTCATCATGTTTCTCCTTCTTCTAGTAAATCCACTCCTAAAAGGCAAAAATATCCTATGATTGAGAGTGAAGAGGAGAAGAAGCAAACTAGTGATGAAGAAGGGCAAAGTGACAAGAAGCAAACTAGTGATGATGAGGGACAAAGTAAAGAATCTAAGCATGTCAGTGGGGAAGAAGGAAATGATGGTGAGCATAGCAGTCATAAAGAGAAACATGATGGCAGCCAACACAGCAGTAAGCATGAGGGTGATGAGGGAAAAAATAGTGAAGGAAAAGAACACAACAATCATGAAGAAAGCAGAGACAAAGATGAACAATACAGTCCTCAAGAAAACAAACAAAGTGGCAACCAAAATAGTGATGATGAGGGTCATGACAGTCCTCAAAGAGACATAAATGATGAGAAACAAGACACCCCTCAAGAAAACAATGATGATGGCAAGCAAACACCAAAAAATGAGCATTCCGAAGGGGGTAGCATGGAGCAAAAAGATCAAAACAGTCCTAAGGGCAGCCAAGACCAAATCAAGGACCAAGTTGAGCAAGTACAAGTAGATAAACCTCCTCTCTCTTCTCCTCAACACATCCAAGAGCATGTGCTAGCTGCCTCTCCTAGGCAAGGGGCCATGACTCTTCCTCCAAAAGTGGTGAAGCCTAGAAACACTAGATCTGCAAAGAAGAAGATCACTCCAGCAGTCTAGCAATGTCACAAGAGCGCTAAGAAGTAGAGGCAAACTGCCTAAGAAGAGTATTGTTGAATTTCCAAAGAGGAAAAGGACCAAGAAGTCTATCCAAGGCAAAGGTAAAGAAAAAGAGGAACAACAAGAGAGTAGTCATGAAAAGGAAAGGGAGTTTGACATTATACAGATAGACAATGATGCTAGAGATGATGAAGCTAGGATTCTTGAGGCTCTTTTGCAAAATAGAGAAGCCCAAATTCATGACCTACAAGCCGATCTAGAAAGGTCAAAGGACCTCATACATGTTCGACAGATGAAAAACAAACAAATGAGTGGTCAAATGGCAGTTTATGAGGCCCGAGCTTTCAAATACCAAAGGGAAGCCTACAAAGCACAAATCAAGCTTGAAGAGCTTGTGGGCGAATTTGATGATAATGAAGAAGAAGAGCAGCCAATGAGAAAGAGGCCTAGGACTATGGGTCTCGAGAAAGCTTTGGAGAAAAAGAAATAAGAAGAGGCATCCCTTGTTCGATCTTATCCTCTCACTCAATTGCTCGCCCAAGAAATAGAGAATGATAAAGAATCATGGCTTGAAAGGGCCAAAAAGCATTTCGAGGATAAATTAGAGAAAGCTAACAGATACTTGAGTCTACAAAAGAAGATGACTGAGCACTACAAGAAGTTGAACCAATTTTCCCGAAGAAAGCTCAAACTTGCTCAAGAAAAGCTCAAGGTTGCCCGAAAGAGGCGCCCAGTAGAAAAAATGGAGAAAGGCACATCAGGGCTTGAAATCTTGGCCTCAGATTCCTTACATGCTTCTAAGAACCCATAAGGGGCTTGCTCGCCAAAATTGAGAAAATTTTGACATGATTTTGTTTTTTGTGTTTTTTGGCCATAATTGCACATTTTTCAAGGTGCTACCATGGGTGCTAGGAGCGTCCTCAACTCATGAAAGTAATTTTTTTGGATGGACTAAATTCAGGGGTAGCTACTCACAAATTTTCAGATTCAAAGGAGGTGTTTTGGTCCCCCAAAGAGGCGAAAAACAGTGATTTTTTAACTTTCTGCCTCACATATCAGCAAGGGCTACTTTTTTTGTTTTTTCCACTCAGTCCACCTTTTGACATACTTATAGGGATCATTTTGGGAAAAATAAAGTAATTCCAGAAACTAGACATCTAGGGCTTTCCAACGAGCCATCACAGGCCTCGTTTTGACATCTGGAGGTCCCTCAAAAGTGGTCTACAAGACAGGAAATTTTCTGCTGCTACGTTCCTGTAGCATTTTGGCAAAAAAGGCAGATTTCTAAAGATGCTCATCCAAATGTGCGTTAAGCCTTTTTTGGCCATTGTCAGTCATGAAAAGTCAATTTTATTTCCTTTTTTAACATTTTAAGATATTTTTAAAGATATTTTGTGCCTTGGGCTTTGCAAAGCCTCAAGGACAAAATCAAATATTTGCAATGGGCCAATGGCCTTCTAGATGCTCTTGGATAGTTTCTTTCTCTTTAGCCTATATATTCCAAGAGATTTCATTGTATCAAGAGGCTGAACTTGATGTTATAGAGCAATACATGGTATTACAAGCTTGGAAGAAATACTTTGTCTCATGAAGTGGATAATTTCTTGTGTGTTTTGGATGGTGGAAGAGGACTGTTGTAGGATTCCATGACTTGGTAAATGGTATAGTGTTCCTTCTCTGTTATGTTTCCTTAGTTTATCATACATGTTTTCATGCTTCTTGCTTGCTTTAGGACAGTAAAGAATAGATTTGAGACATGCCCATGGAGGCACCTCAAGTTTCCTGATTCATTACAGCTTCTATGTTTGTCTTCTTTCTTAGTTATGTCAAAGAATTCTTAATTGCTCTTTGATACCCTAAGAACTTGTTATCAATTTCATTAATGGTTATTATGTATGCTATCTAGTATGATTCACGGTATGCCTTGTTTACTCATAGCTAACCAAAATCCCATTACTGAAACCTTTCTCTGAATGTTTGATTGTCCTAGTTGAACCAAAGAGGTCTTGTGTCAATCTTGCCATTTGCCTATGCTCTGCAATCTTAGTTCAAAGTTCCCGATAGCTCAAATATGATGTTTAGGAGTTCCCTCTTCATAGAATGAGTTGTTTGTTTGTGTTTTTTGTTTTCCCCAAAGTCTAAAGGCGATTTTCCCAAAGTTAGAGGGTCTTATACTTCTATGTATCGCATGAATGTTTATTTTATGCATCTATCAGTTTGAAGTTTCATTTATCGTGATTAATGGTTAGCCCTACCACATGGATGTCTATTGTAAAACTATTTATGCTTAAAAATTTTTGTCCTTCACAAACCTAGTGTCCATCCCATTTCACTCCACCTAAAGAATCCATTTTACCTCGACCAAATCGGCCCTTCAATATACCTTGTCCACCATTTGAGGCATTCTCGACCTTTTCGACCCCATAGCCCAATTGATCTGACAATCTTTTTATCTATTTATCCTTTGATCAGTTCCTCCCTAAAAAACCTAAAACAAACTAAAAACATACTTAACAACTAGCCTAAAATCAGATACATATAAAGCAAACAAGTCTACATCCTTTGCACAAATAGAGAGAGCCCTCTCTGAGTCCAGAAAGGCTAGGACTCCAAAGCTGGTTTCATGTTACCCTGTCACTTGGCTTTCCAATCTACCAAATCACGGGACCCTAACACATTAAAGGCTTCCTTCTCTTTATACCCCCATTTGAATATTGAATTTTTCTTAATCATATTCTACATAGGTAAACAACTTGAGAAAAATCAATAATGAATACTTTTACAAAATTGATTTGCCCTAGAAATGATTGCATGGATTTTGCGTTATGAGGTAAAGAAATATTAGGAATTTCTTTCACTCTGTCGGGGTCGATATATATACCATATTTTGACACAACAAACCCTAAGAGTTTTCCTTTGTTGAGAGAAAAGAAGGATTTATATGGGTTTAAAGAAATACCAAATCTTCTACATCTTTCAAATATCTGTTTCAAATCATGTAGATGATTGGCTCTTTTCTTTGAAAATATTGTTATGTCATCAAGATGGATAACAACTTATCTGTTAATCAGACCCTTAAATGCTATATCCATGGCTCTCTGGAAAGTAGCTTCTGCATTTATCAGACCAAAAGGTATCTTCTGGTAAGCATAGTTTCACCATTTGGTTCTGAAAGTAGTTTTCAACCTATCATCTGGATGTACTAATATTTGATTATAACTTGAAAAACCATCAAGAAAGGACATGAATTCAGAACCAGCTGCCTTTTGAAGTATTTGTTCCATCGTTGGTAATGGGAAGTTATCTTTTTGACATGCCTTATTTAAATTTCTAAAATCAATGCAGATTCTAATATCTCCATTCTTCTTCCTGACAGGTACCATGTTGGAAACCCAATTAGAATGCCTTACAGGAAAAATGATTTTGGCCTTTAAAATTTTATTGAGTTCTGCCTTGATTTGACTTTCAAGATTTGGATGAATTTTTCTTAACTTCTGTTGAACAGGTTTGACATCAGAAAGCATTGGAATTGTATGTTGAATAACAGAAGTATGATAAGTTTTCAAGTCCTCATAATTCCAAGCCAAAACATTTTTATACCTACTCAGAAGTTTGATGAAAGCGGTTTTCTCCTTTGGAGTTAACTCGAGTCCTAAATTAACATTTTGAGGTTTAGACTCAGAGCCAAGATTTACTAATTCAAACTTCAAAGTGGAACTTTGAATTTTAACATTAGTAACGTTCTTGAATCTGTCTTCTATATCATATAGATCCTCAAGTTTAACAACAGATTTGGGAATATGATTTTCATTACCTTTTGAGGTATTTTGAAGATCATGATCATTTTCATCAATTATTTGTCCATCATAAGATTTCTCTGAAGTCAAGAAATTCAAGATATCTTCATCATGATAGAATACTCTCCAGTTTGTGATGTTATCAGGTACAAATGGCCAAAATATTAATTCGAATGAAAACCTATCAGGACTGTAATCTTTAGCAGGGAGGAGTTTGGAAGCAACATTAGCTAACAAATCAGCTGATGTATTTTGATTTCTAGGAATAGAAGAGATATTAAATGCTAAAAATTGAGTGGTAAGGTCTTGCACAAGGTTTTGATAATGTTTGAGATGTCCTGAAAGACAATGGATAGTATTCCTTACTTGTCTTATGACAATTTCAGAATCACCATATACTTTCAAGTATTTGACATTTAACCCTATAGCTTTATAAAGCCCTTGGATCAAGGCTTCATATTCTGCAGTATTATTTGTGCACTCAAATTCTAGTCTACATGACAGCATAGTTTTCTCTCCATCTGGATCAATTAAAATACATCCTGCTCCTATGCCATCGCTAGATTTTGATCCATCGAAATATAATGACCAAAATAAATACTTATCTACATGTTTATCTACAAGTTGGTCAGAAACATTAATAATTCTAGAAGAATCAGATTGTGAAAAAATTTCAATTTGCGAAATAAAATTATTTACAAAAAAGGGTGATTGTGGTGCTGTGAAATTCCCAAGGAATGATTCAGCAGAATAACCTCCGAGGATATTGTTATTAAAAGCTACATGTTCATTTGCTTGTTCAAATTTTGTTACAGTATGCATCATGTGTTTTTCTCACTCAACTTTGATTTGATTTGGTTTCCCTTTGTAGGGAAGCCACATATGTGAATAATCAGTGGAAATATAACCATTAAGCTTTGTAGACCAATCCCTGCTTAAGACTAATCCATAGAATTCAGGAATATTTGCAATTAGAATATCAATTCTTTGGACTATCTTAGGATCAGAAGCTAATCGAATAGTAACTGAATTGATTTCTCCCACAACTTGGACTTTAGAGCGATCCAATTGAACAATGTGAACTGCAGACTTTTCTGGTTCAATATTCAATTTTGCACAGACTGAAGTAGGCATTATATTAGATGATGCTCCTGAATTTATCAAGCAATTATGCAAATTATTGTTGTAGATTTCATATGTCAAAAGAAAAAGAGGTGTCTGAGAATTTGATCTTTCTGCAATAAGAACAGTATCAGTGGCATCTACTTTATCTGGTGGATTACTTGTTCCTTTAGCTGCTTTGGCAACTACACCACTTGGTAGAGGAGCGATGGGTGTTGCATTTAATTCTTTCAATAACCGCTTATGTTGATGTTTAAGTTTGCTGAGTTCATGTAAAGAAATTTTCGCTCTGGTCTTCTTCATGTCTTCAACAATGTTATAATCCATAGGATCTGATACCACCAAAGTCTTAGATGTTGTTGTAGGAGGATTAGAAGATGATGGTTGATTTTGAATGGGTGAAGGAGAAGCTTTATTTACAGGAGATTTGTCTTTGGTAGTCGGAGTTGTAATTTCTTATTAGGAACAGATTGAACAGGCTCCACTGTAGATTTACTCCTTGTACTTACTAGCATGGCTTCTTGTTCTATTTCATTATCCGAGTTAGGGAGAATGAAATCCCACATCCCATGTAATTCAGTTATTTCCTCTCTTTCTTCTTCTTCATCAGATATTGGAGGAGTATCTTCTTCTTCTTATTCCTCTGACTCTACATTGGATATTGAATTGGGAGGTTTAGATTCAGCTTGTGTTCTTTTGAAGTTTCTGAATGGCCTTTTGGTAGAAGTTTCTGCCACTTGCTTCTTAATCTCAACCATCTCATTAGACATAGTTTTGAGAACTTTCTGTAAGCCTTCCATGTCATATGGATCTTTCGATGTTTTCTTTTTTGAATCATCCTTAAAGCTGACCTTTTTGGATTTTCTTTCCTCAATAGCATTTTTCTTATCCAAAGCAACAATCCTTCTTTCAACTACAATCGCTTCTTTCATGTTTTCATCCAAAGTAGGTTTAGCAGCTCTATCAACAAAAAATGTTGTATTTGAAGGAAAATTTGTTATATACCATTCACTTCGGACCTACTCACTAGGCTTTGATGTTGTAGGGATTTTATTCAAGATTTTATTGAATCGGGAATTAAAATCTTTGATGGGTTCTTTGGGTTTTGTCTTCAAATTGGAGAGATCATTGATTAGGATAGCTATTGATCTATCATCTCCAAATTTAGTTAAGAAATGTTCTTGAAAAATATCCCAACTTGTAATAGATCCTTAAGGTAATGAAAAATACCAGGATCTTGCTGCCCCTTGGAAAGTATAGGGGAATAACCTGACTACAACATCCTCATGTTCAACTCCGTTCAAATTTACAACAAGCATAAAGTTATTGATATGTTCTTCAGCTTGTATGTTAAGGTCAGGGATAAATTTTGGCAGCCATTTTTCATGATGATCTAGTAAATCATGTAAGGGTGCAACCATCACAATAGCTCCTGGACTAGCCCATGGCCTCTGTGCCATTGTTGTGATAACAGTTGAAGGACTAGAAGAGACAGCTGGTGTTTGGACAGATGTTGTTTGAGCAGATGATATTGGAACAGATGATGTTTGGGAAGCTGATGTTTGAATAGTTGATGTTGAGACAACTGCACTTTTCTGAGTTGAGGTTTGGGAAACAGATGATTGAATTTGCGATGAAGAACTAATATTAATCTCTGATCCCGATGGGGTTTTTCTCGTTTTAACTCTACTAGGTAAAGGAAATTCCTTTGGAGGAATACTAAGTTTTTCACTCTGTAACCTAGTAAGAGGTTTGGAAGAAACAAATTGTGAAGTTACACTACCTTCAAATAATTTAGACTCTTCTAAAGAAAATGAGAACCCTTGTAATTTGTGAATTAAAGCTTGTACTTCAGGGGACTCAGGAGGTTGATTGTCTGATTGGTTTGAGACTTTGGTAGTGGGTATTTGAATATTCTTATCAATGTCTTCCCTAGGGATTTGAGATGTGGAAGAAATTGAAGAGGGTGATGAGGGTGAGTTGCTCTTATAATGGTCTGTGGATTGAGATTTACTTGCCATTCATAGCTTAGGCCATCCTTCTAGCACCAAAAATGTTGAAGCTCCGAAAATCCCTACTTCAAGCATTGGGGGAAAACCACCCATTTGGGACCTTAGGACAGCTCCTTTTCCATTTGGTGAGGTGGCTCCAACTGGATTTATAGGACCAGTTTTCTAATAACTAATGGATTGGTGATGGAATTATTGTGTGGATGGATAATGGAACTAAATGACTGAACTAATCTATCTAATTTAATCTATAACTTGCAAAAAAAAAAAAAAAAAACCCGGGTATTTAATATGAATACAACTTACAGATTGTTTCAATTAAACCAATAATCATAGAAATGTATTATAATTTAATTGAAATATGCAGTATCAAATAATGATAACTCTATTTAAGAAATTAAACAGAGTTATAATAACACATTGTATTCATAATTTTATATATCATTTACACATACTCTGATAGATGAATATTTCTATACATTCAAAAATGATATGTATAAAGAAACATTTGTAAAACAAGCATATATAAATGATAGCAAATTCAAAGAGAATATTTCACAACATAAGGAAAATAACAGTAAATTGATAGAAATACCAGATTCATCTTGATATTTTTCTTGATGCAATGCAATATTCAGATCCTGTGCTTTAACTTAAAACAAACTCCAAGGTACAGAAATGCAACTCTTAGAGATAATTCCCATAAACAACAGGATGTGATCCTTTATAAAAATAAAATAGTCAATGGAGTACAAAAATGTAACATCCAAGCCAAAATATTACAAACTCCGGACCACTTCTCAAATGCACGGAAGGGGTTTAAATAGGAAATTAATAAAACAAAATAACTAAAACTATTGCTATAATCTATCATCGGAAATCCGGAAACAGACTTGCGATATTAAAATGAAACAAATTCATTGATTTTCTCCCACATTCAATGTGCCGAGATGGCAGATTTTGAGCATATCTTTGACCTCTGCTGGATGACTTAGCCTTGAATGCAACTGACCAGTATACGTGGCATCAGAAAACTCTGGAATGATGCAATTAATGGCATTGGAAAGGAATTTAATTGCCATTTGCTGACTATGTGGCTTGATTAGATATGTCCACATGATATCCCATGAAATTCCTTGAAGTTTGTTGATTTGTTGATTCTTGTTGACTAATTATTGTTTCCACCTAGTATCAGTCTCTTTTACCTTTGGTAATTTACCTGGAATACAATCTGAAATTAAATTGGTGGCATATAAGTTATCATTAACCAACTGTGTTATATTATTCATCATAATTTTGGCTCTTGATGTGGCTCTTTCTCCTTTGATCAACTGTTTTTCCCATTCGGCAAACAGAATTTCTTTGTGCCTTTCCTCAATTCTGGAAAGGATTGCATTCCTTCCTTGCTCCAAGTCTTGCCATGAAAGAAATTCAGAAATCTTCTCATCTGCATCGTCAAATTCAAGTCTGAGGCTAATTGCTTCATCTATAAGAGATGATGTTATTTCACATAAGGGCTCAGCTTGTGCCATCTTTTGATATAGTTCATTCAACTGCTGAGACAGTAGTTTATTTGTTTCAAGAGCTTCAGTTTTAAATTGGTCAATTTTAGGATAATCCTTAAATTTGTCCAATCTTGCTTGGAATATTTTTTCTTACTCAACTTTAGCAGTTTTCTCATTTTGCAGTAGGGCCTGTAATTTTTCCACTTCTTGAGTTAACTGTTGTTGCTTATTCAAAGCTTGTTGATCAAGCTTTTTCTTTTCAATGCCAAGTTGCTCTTCTAACTGTTTAGATTTGAGCCCTTCTTCTTGCAACTACTGCTCTAACTGCATTATTTTTTGTTGACTTTCTGTTGCTTGTTCCTCTAGCATAGCTATCTGTAAGTCCTTTTGTTTCATCATTTGGGTGACTTCAAAAGCTTTGTCTATAGTGGCTGCACTATAGGCACCTGCATATTGTGACAATTTGGTGAGATCCTCTGAACGATTCACCTCAGTATTCTTCCAAACAGTGTTCATAAATTCAACTTGTGACGTTGAAAGTGACTCTTGATCTATTCTTCTTCTCTTCCTCTATTTCCTGACAACAACCCTATGCTTAGGACTATAAAATATATCTAGAAGAGGAATTTCTTCTACTTTCAACACAATTTCTTCTGTAGGATGCTCAGGAATAATCTCCATATCTTGATCTTTCAGAATGTCAACTTGATGATTATTTTGTGACCCTATTTGTTGAGCAAACTATTCATATTGACTTAGCAAATGGGAAGTAACAATAACATCAGCAAAATTCACCACTTTCACCGTGGTATTTTCTCTTTCAAATTGATTATCTGGCTTATTACCAATATCTTCTTTTCCAGTCTGTACATTAGCTTTGCTGCTTGTACTTTCTTTCTCAGTCTGCATATTGGTCTTACTGCCTGTACTTTATTTTTCTATCTGAACATCAAGTTTGCTAGTTGTATTTCCTTTCTCAGTATTTACATCATTTTTGCTGCCAGTGTTCTTCTTCTGTACATCAGGCTTGGTTCCGGTGCTTTCCTTCTCAGTCTGTACATTGACTCTGCTGGTAGACACTTCTTTTCCTACTTTTTTAGCTGCATCTTCCTTTTTCTTCTGCTCTGTTTCTATATTTTCATAATCTTGCAAAGGAATTCTGAACTGGTCAAGAGGAGCTTCCAGCAGTCTCTGACTTCTAAATTGCATGAATTTATTCATATCCTCCTTCTGAAACTTGGATTTAGCCATGTCATAAACTTGGGAAAGTTTATCAATAGAAACAAATAAATCATCGAATTCATTGTTGGGTATGTGTTATATTCTTTCCACGACTAGCCCCACGCGTTGTACGTTGCGCTGGGCGCAGCAAGGGGGTCACAGGGGGGCAGCAGCACCCCCTATCGGGGTTCGGGGCAGCGCCCCGGTGAAATTTTTTTTGGTATGCGGTCCCACTCATATGCAGACCCACCCATGTTTTGTGCATGAGTTTGCACATGGCTTTGGGGTACGATGGTTTTCGACCCCTGGTATTTTGTAGATCCAGTCAAGGGAACTACGGTTATGTTCTAATCCAGGGTTAATGGATTGGGGTTTATGTATGCTTCGGCATGTATATATATGTGTTGTAACACTAAAAGGAATATAATGAAAAATCAAGCTGGTCGTCCCGATTTGGGATCCAGGAGAAAATCTCTGTGTTTATCTGTTTTATGTTTTATGCTCTTGCTATTGTTTATTTTCTGTTATAAGATTCGTGTGTAGATAATTTTTGTTCAGGGTTAAAACCTACATTCATTGGGCTCATGCTCAAACCTAGCGATTTGAACCAAAGTTGTGAAATCAAATGCTACTTTTCTCAGGTCATACTGCCTGACTGGGACTGTTGCGAACTTAAGATGTCTTATTCTAATGACTTCTTTTTTAGCATGTTTGAAATCATTAAGAGTATAATTTCCACAATGAAAGGGTAAAGTAGGCCACATCAATTTCTTGTTGTTCTTTAGACATCTTGACATCCCTTCTTCTGTTAACTGGTAAGAAATTTCTTGGGCTAAAAATTTGTCAGGAACATATAGAGGTAACATATGTGGTTCCACAATGCTTCCAAAAACTCTGATATAAGTAAATTTCTCTTCTCCAAACCAGTCGCCAATTAGGGATATATCATTATTTGCTTTTCAGAAAGTCGGGGAGGAAATTGGTCAAAAATGGTCTGATAGACTGGAATCATAAAGGCGTGACAAATTCTATAGACATGATATTTAAACTGGACCTTCCACAAGTACTTATGGTAGATATGTATAGGGACAGGGTTTTGAGGGGTCCATTTCCAACCTAGAATGGGAAATTCTGAATTGAAACACAGGGCATCTAAGATGTAGGCACAGAAATGAAACGAGGTCATATTTCTGGTATCTTTGTCCTTTCTATATTCTAGGATTCTATTAGCTATTTTGTCTGAAAGGATAATTGACCAGTCCATGATCTTAGAATTCACAGCAGAATGAATCAAGGGTACCATTTGTATTGAAAATCTTGCAGAATTATCATTTCCGAAAATCCTACACATCATTGCGGCAGCATAACAATATGGGGATGCAAGAGACTCCACGGAGTACATACCTGATGCTTCATTTTTATGTTTCTCTGGAGCTCTTCTCCATTCCCTAATTGGTTCTGACTGAGTCTCATTGCTTGCAGCGAAATCCTTAATGAATGCCTTGTTATAGATTTTCTGAGGGTCTGGAAGATGGTACATTGATTTTATATCCTCTGCTCTAAAAGACCCAAATGTTGTTCCCGAAGCTGAAACAAATGTCCTATTTGTGATGGTGATATTGTCTATCACCCACTGAATTACATCATACTAGGGAAAAATATTTGCTCGTGCTGCAATTTTGTGAAGGAATGAATTTGCAAGCGCTTTGAGAGGAGTCTTAGAATCAGAATCAGAGTCTTCTTCATATGGTACTATCGCCTTCACCTCAATGACCTTAGGGTTTTCTCTTTCAATCAAGTTATATACATCTTCCCATGAAATTTTTCTAAGACCCTGGCATGATGTATCTGTAACCAGCTTAATTTTGGCTGGTTTCTCTTTTGGTACTATGGTAATAGCAGTGGCCTTTTCTTTCTTAGATCTCTTAGACATTTTCTTGTCTGGTATTGTTTCGCTAGCTCGGCAAACAAGAGGGTTGGAAGCTCTATGGTTCTGCAAATGAGAAAACTTTCAGACGCGGTAAAAATGAAGGAGAACAGCTATATGAAAAGATTTATTCAATGATTTCAATTTATTAACTCTGTGTTTAAACTTAAATGCTCTCTATGAGAGTCACACTCACACATTCAAATTAGAATCAATCATCATAACTCATTTGATTTTCTAATTAATATTGAATGTACAATCGGAGATCGGCATTTTTGAAATGTGAATAATAAACTTCCCTTTTTAATTTTCTGATTGCGATGAATAAATAATATATGCGCAGTGTAAAATAGCGATAAAATAAAGACTAAGTATCCATCGCATTGGGGGTTTTCAAAAGGGGCAACAAATAACATCTCATGATCTCTGCCGATTTTCGATTGCGATGATGGTGTATCGCATCAGCTCTTTCCAAATGAAATAAGTTGTAAATGATATCCGTCGATTTTCGATTGCGATGATGGTGGGGTCCATCGCATCGGGATTTTATAGAATGAATGAATATGATGTTGTTCCTCCGAAGTGCGATTGCGATAAATTGCATCGCATCGGAGTTTTGTAATTGACTAAATGAGGGGTTTTCTTTTCGTTTTGCGATTTGCAATTTGTGATGGGTTACATCGCATTGGAGTTTATAAAGCAGGTACATGTAACATTGCTCCTCTGAAATGCGATTTGCTATAAATCGCATCGCATCGGAGTTTTGCAAAGCAATTGTGAAACTTTAAGATTCCTCCGATTTGCGATTGCGATTACTTTATCACATCGAACTTATTCAATATGAATACTTTTATGTTCTATGTTGATGCGATAAAAGACTTTATATTTCATCGGATCGGAAAATTTCAATGTTGCATTTGTTTACATACACTTGTGATATGCGATATGTGGTATATGCTTTTCTAAACAATGAACCTTTTATTGTTTTATTCAAAATGATCGGATTTCCTCAAAAAAAAATTATTCCTATCTTAAAAAGAAAGGGGGCCTATTTCTAAATGAAATTTATTCTAAAATTTTGAAATGGGGAGGGTTGTTGTACCGTACAACAGAAGGTTAAGGATAAAAAGCCTGGTCAGCTCAGGATGACTATGTACCTGTTGTATTCTTTCACAAAATTCAAAACAACACACATTCTGGAAATATGAAACTATCATAGGAGAGGCCTTCAAATCCACGGTGTTGAGTGGCTCAAACCTATTTATTCTTCCGCCTTTGCGTTGATGTCTTCTAAGCTCTTGGCCTCCCTCACCACTGTCACTATTACCTTCCCTTGACATTTTGATTTCACTGTTTCCTTAAAAGCCAAAAACCATAACTCTGCTTGTGAGATTAGTAAATGCGATGGCGATGAGAAAGGAATTTTTTTGCAGAAGGAGTAAATGAGTGAGAGTAGGGTGTATGACTGTGAGTGAGAGGTAAAGGGAGACAAACTTGATGATCACTCCGCCTTAACTGTTCCTTTCTGGTTTTACAAATGAGGGAGGTTTTAATGTCATTTAGTTCACTTTCCTAGGGTTTATTTCTTTAATCAAATGACAAGAACCTTGAAAATGAGGTGGTGTTTTGTAATTACCCCTCAGAGGTGTTATGAAACCCTTGGAGGTGATTTTGATGAGGCCTTAAGTAGATTTAGGGCCTAAACTGGTGCAGAGGCCCTCCTGGCCAAGCACGCAGCATCTGAACGTGCTGCCAGGTGGCTGAACGTGTCGTCGGGTTGGTCGAGGGCGTAGCACCAAACGCACAGCACTGGGCCAGTTGGGTGAGCAGAAGGTGTAGCGTTGAAGGCACAGTGGCACAAGCCTGTGGGGTCTTTGGTGAATGCTAAACGCATTGCGTTTGCACAGATGACAGGCCTGTCGGGTCTTTGGTGAATGTTATACGCGCAACGTTTGCACAGATGTGAGGCCTTTCGGGTCTTCGGTGAATGGCTAAATGCGCAGCGTGAAGGTGGTCGGGCTGGTGCCTGTTGTGCCTTTCCCTAAGAGCGCAGCATGTGCCCGTGAGTCGGGTCGGGCAAATGGTGTGGACTCCTGTGAAAGCGCAGCACTGCCGGTGTGAAGTCTATCAGGTCTTCAGTTGAATGCACAGCACTGCCGGGCAAGGCTGCACGCAGAGTCTGAACAGGGTGTTGGGAAAACGTTGTATGGACCTACACGTAGCGCGCACTTATAGGGGCGCAGCACAGAGTAATTCTGCACAAAAAAGACCTCCAGGAGCATAACACACGACTCCAGGAGCGCAGCACAGGTTAACCTACCCAAATTTTCCAGAAACTAACAATTTCCTCTTTGACTGCTCTTGATGATATTTGTAAAAGAAAAATGTGTTGCTGAAGGATGGAGAGGGCATTAATAGGTTTAGAAACTTAATTTCAAATGTAAAACCCAATTTTCTAATGTTTTCAAGCCTTTTAACTTTTCACTGATATTTCTTTGACCCTTTTTCTGCAGGGGAACAGATGATGAAGTTGGTCTTTTGCTGCTTCATTTTTTTATTTCAACTCAACCATTGGCCTCTTCTTACTGATCATTAGGCATGATAAAAATCACCCTTTGACAAGCATTATGAAATTCAAAATCATGTTTACTACCTTCTTTGACCACTTATGTTTTGCAGGTGTCTGAATTTATAATTTGAAACTTGTCCATTGATACTCTTCAGCTCTGTGTTCTGTAGATGTTGTTTGAGTGACAAGGCTTACTTTCTTTGGGTGGTCTATGTCCTTGAACATCTTCACTTCAGCAGGTGTTATGAAACCCTGAAGTGACTTTTCCCCCTCTGATCTTTGAAAATGTTGAATTCACTTTGACAACCTTAGACCTTTACATAGTGGTAGTATATTCAAAAAAATTTATATTTACCTTGGAGCTTATACCATGTTTTTCTATCTTTTAACCACTGAGTGTAAACGACTGAAATGAGAGCTTGACCCTCCTTTATATGTTTTGCTACACTGAATCCCTATTTGGCATACTGTTGATCCAATCAAGCTTAGAAACCTTGATTTCTCCTCTTGACTCAATGCGCCCTGCTTTTCTTTGAAACTCATCAGTTACTCTATCAATTTCCTTTGTTGATTTACCTCATGACATCCCTGCAGAAATGTCAAGCATATTTACTTTTTGTAAAACTTGAAATTGACAAAGTAGCCTTCCTTGTAGATCTTCTGCTCTTTCTTGGGCAATCATGTGTTGCTCTTCTTTTTCATTTGAAATAGGTCTTAGCATAAGAAGAACAAAGCTTAAAATACCAATGAAGACCCTATAACTTAGGAAACCCTAATGATCTAGTGGGAGGCTTTTAACTTGGTATTTTGACTGAAATTAGGCTTGGGATCTTAATAGTGTAAAAACAGAGTTTTTTGACCAATTGGTCAATTTGAATATATAGAAATTGATGTACTTGATTGATCTAAAGAGCTTATAGAGGTAGTCTTGAGACCATCAAGGTTTGAGGAACCTGATGAAAATGGGAAAGAATAGGCCGATTGTTAACCTTAGATGAAAGTGAAAAAGTGGGGTAAAGGAAAAACAGAGTGCTGGGGTGATAGGTGGGAAAAAACAAACTAGATGAGTGGCATAAGCCTATGAGGGGCCCTTTAGGAATGGCAGGTTAATCATGGACTAGTAAATAGTAGAATAATGAAAACTTTGTGACAAGGATAATGAAGGCAGTGAGATTTCTAAAACTCACAATATTGAGGAATCTTGTTTTTAGAAATCTAGGGCTGATATTTAGTCATCTTCAGATAGTAAAAATTACTAATGACTAACAGGACGCAAAGCCTTATTTTGCATATCTTTAAAAGTGGGATAAAAGTATTTCTTTTAATTACAAGACCATTATGGTGGGCCACAATTTATCGAAGCTATATAGGATTATTTTGGAAAAGAAGATTAGCCTTTAGCTTGAAAGCTATGGTAAAATAGCTAAAGACCAAGTTGGGTTTAGGAGATATCATTCAACCATGGACCATATTGTTACTCTTATGATAATTGCAGTTGAATGTTGCAATAATAAAATTAATCTTTTATGTTGCTTTGTTGACTTTAGAAAAATATTTTGACACCATTCCTAGAACAAAGCTACGGAAGAGGTTAGAGGAGATAATCGTTCTTGTCGAGTTAAGGGTTATTTTGACAAGGTTATACAAGAATATTATTGCCAAGCTTACGAACACTAGGGGTTGGTGGAAGGAAATTAAATGCAATATTGGATTCAAGCAAGGGTGTCCCTTATCCCCTACCCTTTTTAGCAGACACATTGATAAGCTAGAGGAGTGTTTAAAGGATGCAAGTTGTGTTTGCCCCACACTCATTTGTATGGTCACAAATCTTCTCCTTTGTACTAAGTATATTATTCTTTTGACAAGGAACCCTTATGATCTTGGCAAGCAACTTAGAATCCTCCAAGATGGATATCACTATAAATGTCGACAAACTAAAGTAATGATAATTAAATCCAAAAAGATCACCTATGATACTTTCATTAATGACAACAACTCCTTGGAGGAAGTTCCTTCATACAAATATCTAGGAATTAGCATCCATTATATGCTCAATTGAAATTATAACATTTAGAAAAGGATAAATGGAGGTTGGAAAGTTTATGATGGGCTTAAAAGCAATTATAAGTTGGTCGATATTTGGATTTGGGATAAAAAGAAGCTCCTCTTTAAGACTCTTTGCCACTCATGTTATTTTATATGGATGAGATGTTTGGGTTGCAGTATATCTAGAGAGTCATGGAGGAAGATTGAAAAAATCCAAAAGCAATTTATAACCTACAACCTCAAGATTAAAAAAAATACTCCCTACCCTATCTTCTTGATTGAAGCAAGCATTCCCCCCATTGAAAGCATGACTATGACTAGACATATTATGTATAAGAAGAATTTATTCAACATGGATGCCAATAGGTTTCCTAAAATTTCTTCAAACTCTAGCCAAAACCCCCACCTTCGACTCAAGTGAGAGCAACATAAGGATGCCCAATCTTGGCAAAACCATTGGGGAATAAAAGACAGATCATCTTGTAGAATTCAGATAATATTAAAAGTATTATTACTTCCAAATTTAAAGAGAAATTGTGGGTAAATAAAGAGCTAGAGGAAAAAAGGAAACTATGATATTATAAGGAGGTGATCAACCCCAATCCAGAAAACCAAAATTATCTCACTGTTTTGACTAATGTTAAGAAGAAAATGAATGTTTCCAATATTATAACTTATTATCATAAGCTTCATAGTGAAATTGGGTGTAGGTCAATTCCCAAAACACCATGGCATGAAAAAGTTTGTCACTTGTGCAATCACAACACTTTCTCTTAGATTTCCCATCTTATACTCACATTTGATCTAATTTTCAAAATATTTGTCACATTACCAACCTTCTTAACCATTTAACTCAACAAAACTATGGTAATTTGGGAGAGCTTATCTCACTTCTTTTTTACATAGAAATAAAATGTTAAAAAATTCTAATTAATCTCTCACCTTCTTAAGATTTCTCAAAACAACAAACATTATTCTTCATCATCATTAAATCACAATTTCAAAATATTTATTACAACGATTTTTTAATATTTTAACTTATCGAATCTATAATAAATTAAAATACTTCCTTTTAACTTCTCAAACATATAAGTAAAAATATTATAAAATAAATAAAACCACATATTACGAAATAAATAAAAATATTATATTAATAATATATTTATACCATATTTTTTAAAATGCTATTATCTAAAAGTATTTATAATTAAAAAAGTAAATTAAAGCAACCAAACAGCACCACAAGCCCAAACTAAACCGCCATGACAAAAGCCGGTGCAACAATCAATATCGGCACGATCGTGTTTGAATAATCTTTATCTTTACCATCGTTGCTGTCTTTTCTGTCAGTCTTTATACTTTATCTTCTTTCTGTGACTCTCCTCTTTTCTAAACTTCTGTCTTTACCTTCGAAAGTCATGTCTGTCAATGTCTTCCCCATTTTCAATGTGGGAAATGTATTCAGCCATCTTGCGTGCAAGTTACGCCAGGAAAGCCGTTGTCTATCTATTAGATACTATGGAGTTCATAATTGCAATTTGGCCATGGTCAAATTTCCATCTTATCGTTTAAATTTGTATTTTTTTTAAATCAATTTAGTCTGAAAAAACTTATGGAACACAATCCAATTATGGAGTTCACTGCTTCACACAAACTTGTGCCTCCAACCAAATTCTAGAACTTCAAAAAAAACACCCTCCAAAACATGCAACCAAATTCTAGGCAAAAAGTGCAAAAAAAACCATCCAAACCATCCTACTGCCCAGGGAAGAGGCAGACTTCCATTAGTATCCTTTTTTTTTTCCTCCCTGCCAACACAGAGTAGGAGTTCCAGAGATTAGGAGATGGCTAGGAGCAGAGTTCTAATAGTGGGTGGCACTGGATACATAGGTAGAAGGTTCGTAAAAACCAGCTTAGCGTTAGGCCACCCAACTTTCGTTCTGTGCAGGCCAGAGGTGGGGTTTGACATTGAGAAGGTGCACATGTTGCTCTCCTTCAAACAGAATGGTGCCAAACTTTTGGAGGTATAACCTCTGCAATCTATATAATGGTTAGGCACACTCAGTACAAAAAAAAAAAATTGCAGTCTGATGTAGGTTTATGTGCAGGGTTCATTTGCGGATCCCCAAAGCCTTGTGGCGGCGTTGAAGCAGGTTGATGTTGTGATAAGTGCAATGGCTGGAAACCACTTCAACCAGCAAATACTTCAACAGCTTAAACTGGTGGAAGCCATTAAAGAGGCTGGAAACATTAAGGTCAGGTATTCTCCCATAATTTCTGTACTAGTACTTGATTTTGCAAATGATATGAGGTCATATTAAAATAACATGTGTTCCGTAGCTCTAGTTTCTGTAGTATACAATGAAAAGTTTTTTCTCTGAAAAGCTTTTTCTCTTAAATTGTCTTTCTAGTATGCACAATCTATATAATTCTCAAAATATTTATCACACTATAGCCTTATTATCCCTTATAATCTCTGAACTTCTATCAATTTAATCCCTGAACTTCTATCAATTTTTTTTGAACACCAGAATAAAATGTTAAAGAAATTTAACCATATAAATCTTAATAGAAATTAATCATTATCAAACCAATAAATTTTAGTAGAAATTAATCATTATCAGTTGGGGCTTCTGTAAGTGCAATTGCATTGTGATTTTTTTTCCCTTTCATGAACAATATTGCAGAGGTTCCTTCCTTCTGAATTTGGAATGGACCCAGACCGCATGGAGAACGCTCTGGAGCCAGGTAACGTTGTCTTTATTGATAAGAGGAAGGTTCGGCGGGCCATTGAAGCAGCAGGAATTCCTTACACATATGTCTCTTCAAACATATTTGCTGGGTATGTAGCAGGAGGTTTGGCGCAGCTTGGGCGCCTTATGCCTCCTCATGACAGTGCAGTTATGTATGGAGACGGTAACGTTAAAGGTCTGTAATTACAACATCTGAGCTCTTTCCATCTAAGTATTGCTTGAAAGAATTTCAAACTTTGTTGTGGTTTATCCAATATCTCGTTATTTATGTCAGAATATTGTTTAATTTTCAGCTGTTTGGGTGGAGGAAGATGATACTGGAATATACACACTGAAAATGGTAGATGACCCACGCACTCTGAACAAGACTGTATATATCAGGCCACCCCAAAATATACTTTCTCAGAAGGAGCTTGTGGAAAAGTGGGAACAACTCTCAGGAAATACTTTGAAGAAAACATACATCTCTGCAGAGGATTTTCTTGCAGGCATGGAAGGTATAAACACATAAATCTATATATTAATTTTCTTAACATGTTCAGATTATTCATTAACTGATATGATAAGAGGGATTTGTAAGCAGATAAACCCTACGAACATCAGATTGGAGTGTCCCACTTCTATCACATGTTTTACAGAGGGGATCTGTATAATTTTGAGATTGGAGCAGATGCTAGAGAAGCAACAGAGCTGTACCCAGAAGTGAAATACACCACCGTGGATTCGTATTTGAAGCGCTACCTATAAGCTTGATGAGCTTGATGAAGGTTTATTAAGGAAACAGGATGACAAATCAGACTTCTCCAATCAAATTCGAATAATGGATAGAAATTCTTCTTTATTTACATATTTGATAGCGAATGTTAATTCATTTCAATGAAATTTATGGAAAGTTCGACTGGTATTTGCTCCAGTAATAATATGCCCGAAATTTAGGAATTCCGCTTTTAAGATGTCTGTAATGTTCAATATTTATATATGCAATTTTGAATCTATTTTTGAATTTAGGAATATATTAAGCCTGTTTGCATGGAAAAGTATTGATTTTTTTATGGAAAAAAACAGAAATATTTTCATTAAAATGATATGCTTTTATAAAAGCATAAATTTAGCAGGAATTGATTGAAAACATAAGTTTGATGGGTAACTTTGCACAATTGAAATGTCCTAGATTTTTTAAGGATGTTGAATCCATATATACAGTCAAAAAACCATTTTACATAATAAAAATCAGTTTCAGCACTTAAAACTCCAAAAAATTGCACTAAAAACAATTCTATTTGAAATTGACAACAACTACACTAACTTCCTTTCTGAGACTAACTGAAAAGTTCCGTTGAAATATATGGGAAAAACCAGAGCAAATAGTTCTCTGTGGCCAAAATGAGAATAATTGACAACTGACCCACTATACTACTATTCAACAGCCTTAAGATAGTAAGAAACAAAATGGGGCAAAACCAGCAACATGACAATATGTCTGGCGAAAACAAAATCAGATCCAATGCTAAAATAAAAGGAAATGTTAGAAGATCTTAAAGGAGTCAGCCCTGACTACGAAGAGCTCCATCTGCAAAAAGTTCAAAATGCATGAGACCGGACTGGAGGGACAGAACCCGCTTAGAAAGGGCATCTACTTCAGAGTTCTGTTCTCTAAAAATGTGCTGAAATGTGATCTCGGATTAGAGGGACTTCGGATCAAGAATACGCAGCTTCAGAGTTCTGTTCTCTAAAAATGTGCTGAAATGTGATCTCGGATTAGAGGGACTTCAGATCAAGAATACGCAGCATCCAGCATCCAGTTGTGAAGCGATGGAACCTGTAAATCAAATCTGGCTTGGATCCATCGAATGGTTGAAAGGGAGTCCCCGGACACCAATATTCTTTCTATACTGAGCCATCGTGCATACCGAGCCAAGGTGATCTCGGAGACGAGGGACTTCAGATCAAGAATACACAGCATCCAGTTGTGAAGCGATGGAACCTGTAAATCAAATCTGGCTTGGATCCATCGAATGGTTGAAAGGAAGTCCCCGGCCACCAATAGTCTATCTATACTGAGCCATCGTGCATACCGAGCCATCGTGCCACCTGAAAGGCACCCCATAAAGCCAACATCTCAGCCCTACACAGCATCCAGTTGTGAAGCGATGGAACCTGTAAATCAAATCTGGCTTGGATCGATCGAATGTTTGAAAGGAGTCCCCGGCCACCAATAGTCTATCTATACTGAGCCATCGTGCCACCTGAAAGGCACCCCATAAAGCCAACATCTCAGCCCTGCAGTTGTCCCCACTGCCTCCAAACCATCTGAAGCGATTAGAAAAGGTGGATCAATATGCAGGGAGAATCCGCAACCACAACGACCCCGAACAGAGGAATAACAAATCTGGTGGATATTTGCCAGGTCAACAAAAATGACATTTCGGGAGGAGGATTCCTTAGGGGTCCATGGACCAATTTTTTCCATAAATGAGCAGCAATACGGAGGGAAGCCAATATTGCATCAGGGGAGGGTCCTTCAAATATGAATTCGTTCCTGGTATGCCAGATGCCCAAAAAAAAACATAGAGCGGAACGGCAATCAATATTTCCTCTGCAATTGACCCATTAATACCCCTTAAGTACCAATGACCATGGCAACCTAACCCATGCCATGCACTCCACGTGGTTGAAACCCTGTCTTATCATCCGGTACTTGTACTTGTCTTTATCGCATACGCATGGGTTCACAAAGTTTAATGGATGCCCATGCCCCTGCATCCGAATACGGACGAGTAACCATGGATGGGCAGGCATGAGGTATTAGAAAATTATGAGAGAACAAAAGCGCACAGACTCACACACAATAATAATTTCTATATCTTCAATAATCAGATACATCAAATATATAATTAAATTAATTCTAATTTTAGAGAGAGAAGTTGAGAGATTCTCTCAACTTCCTCAACAAACCCAATCCAAGATATATAAAGTAAGCATAATCCTAATTAATTTTGATAGAATTTCCTTGCGCCTAATTTCCACCGCATATAAATACATGGGATACGCTACAATATAGTGTACCCAGTTTGAATTGTAAAATTTGAATATGAAAAACTGCGAAGTCAAATTCATGGGATACGCTACAATACACTGTACGCAGTTTGTATTGTACGCAGTTTGAATTGTAAAATTTGAATATGAAAAACCGCGAATTCAAATTTGAAATTTTGAATTTTAAAATTCATATTAGCCAACATTTTTTATTCTTTTATGCGGGTCTGAGAAGACGGGGGAGATCATCTTGCTGTGAGAAAAAGGGGTCTAAACCCAACAAGAAGATGCCTGCCTCATAGCCCACAGGTGAAGGCGCCTGGCTTTGCCTTCAGAGGGCATGCCTTACTTGCGGCCGTTGCAGATAAAGATAAAAGAGAGGAAGTCATTTTTCTCTTGTTTTGTTTTTTCTCTGGAGATGGCTGACTGTGGACGTGGTAATAGCCAGCAATGTCTGCAACGCTATTATGGGTTGTGCTGCCCAAGTGAGTATAACGCCTTGTCATATAATGGAGTCTCTGGGTCTTCAACCCACCAGGCCGAGTACTCATTATCTACGTTTTCCTGGCGATTATGAAAGAATTCCAGAAGGCTTGATCGAAGACGTTCCCGTTGACTTTGGCTAGGTTCGAATCGTGACCACATTCCATGTTCTGAGAATGCCAGATCACAGAAATGGAACAATTAGGTTTCAACTTTGAGTTTTCATCTGATGAAGATTTACTTTTGGTGCAGAGTGAGTCTGAAGCTTCACGCCGTGTCTAATGTCTAATATGATTTTTGACACGGTAGATAGATTCGTAAATTCATTTGGTAGTTGTATGTGAAGTTGGGTTGTCGTAAGAATCTTTTCTTAAATGTGTGGCCTATTTGAAACATCTCTCTGTTTGTTTATATTTCCCTCTCATTTCTTCATGATCTACCTAAGGGTGTAGACCAGTTGCTGCCAAAGTTCGATCCTCTTAAAGCAGAGTCCCTTTTATTAGTTCGCATATGTGAAAGTCTTTAGATTCTTGATGTTGGAAATACATACTATATTATTACACAATATTTTTCACTGAATACTAATATTAATTTGAAAAATAATAATTTTCAAAAATAAATAAATTATATAAGGTTAAGCTTCGTTTTTTAAAAGTAGAATAGAAACTTGATTTTAACCAGTGGATAAAAGAAAAATGTGTCATAAATGTAAATCGAGGGGTTTAAAATCAGTTAAATTTTGGAAAATAAGTTTTCCAAATCGGTTATTATTTTTCTCACTTAGTTATTATAAATAATAATTATTTAGCATTTTTCTTTGTTTACTTTGCATTTTTAATTTATTTTATTTTAATTAGAAAAATTAACATTTTTTTGTATTTTTTTAATAAAAAATATAAATTTTCTATTTTATTTTTTTAATATAAATATAAATATTTTATTTATTTATTTTTTCTAATAATTATAATTTGAATTTTGAATTTAATAATATAATTGAATCTAGAGATTCATTTTATAGTCTAGTATGAATGTATGTATAACCAGCCTAGATCCATCTTAACTATGGATCTATCAAGCGCTGAGAGGGATCAAATCTCTAGAGGTGCAAACCTCTTTTTTTGAGTGCAAAACTTGAGAAAAGGTTTGCACCTCGAGAGATTTGATCCCTCTCGGCGCTTGATAGATCCATAGTTAAGATGGATCTAGGCTGGTTTCAGTCATGTGTGACCAAGGAAAATCTATCGAAAATATGATTAATTTTATCAATAATATGTAAATACAGATAATATAAATATAACAATTTTATATATGCTAAATATGTCTGATATTTATCAAAACAACATCTACACTGAGATCAATGCATCTAATGCAGGTAAATAAATAAGATTAGAAATCAACATCTATATTGAAATCAATGGATCTAGTGCAAGTAATAAAATAGGATTAGCAACCAACATCTACACTTATATCAATGCATCTAGTGCAAGCAATCAAATAGGATTATAAATCACCATCTACTTCCCTATCTCCTCCCTTGAACTACATCTCTCTTTCCCTCCATCTCTCCAGTCTCTCACATCCTCCCTCTTCCTTCCTCTCTCTCCATTTCTTTCCCACATATATATCTCCCTCTATCTTCACCCTCCAACTATGTTACTCTCTCTCTCTCTCTCTCTCTCTCTCAACATCTACACTAAAATCAATGCGTATAGTGCAAGAAAAATAGGATTAGAAATCACCATCCACACTGAAATCAATGCATCAAGTGCAAGAAATCATCTTCCCTCTCTCCCCCCTCCAACTACATCTCCCTTTCCCTCCATCTCTCCTCCTCTACACTGAAATCAACATCTACACTAAAATTAATGCATCTAGTGCAAGCAATCAAATAGGATTATAAATCACCCTCTACTTCCCTATCTCCCCTCTCAAACTACATCTCTCTTTCCCTCCATCTCACCACTCTCTCACATCCTCCCTCTTCCTTCCTCTCTCTCCATTTCTTTCCCACATATATATCTCCCTCTCTCTTCACCCTCCAACTATGTTACTATATCCCTCCCTCTTTCCTCTCCATATCTCCTTCTTTATCTCTTTATCTCACCCCAAAACATATACACACTCTCTCCATATCTCTCTTGTCACTTCATCTCTCTCTCCACTTCTCACTCTCTATGTAATCCTTCTTCCCTCCCTCTCTCCCCCTCCAACTCCATCTCTCTCTCCACTTCTCACTCTCTATGTAATCCTTCTTCCCTCCCTCTCTCCCCCTCCAACTCCATCTCTCCATCCTTCCATCTCCCTCCCTCTCTCCTCCTCTCTCTCGTCATTCCTCTCTCTCTCTCTCTCTCTCTCTCTCTCTCTTCTTTGCCCTCCAATTTTCTCCCTTCTCCCATAACTCTCTTCCTCTCTCTCATGTCCTCTCTCTTGTCCTTCCTCTCCTACCTTCCTCTATATTTTCCTCTCTCTCTTTGCAATCCAATTCTCTCTCTCTCTCTCTCTCTCTCTCTCCCTCTCTTTGCCTTCCAATCCTCTTTCCTCCCCCAACACACACACACACACACACTCTCTCTCTCAACATCTACACTAAAATCAATGCATATAGTGCAAGAAAAATAGGATTATAAATCACTATCCACACTGAAATCAATGCATCGAGTGCAAGAAATCATCTTCCCTCTCTCCCCCCTCCAACTCCATCTCTCTTTCCCTCCCTCTCTCCCTTCTCTCACATCCTCTCTCTCTTCCTTCCCCTCTATCCCTTTCACTCCCACATCTATCTCTCTCTATATCTCCCTCTCTCTCCCTCTCTTCACCCTCCAACTATGTTACTATATCCCTCCCTCTCTCATTCTCCCCCCATTCCCTCCATCTCTCCTTATTTTTCTCTTTATCTCACCCCCAAACATACACATACTCCTCTATTTCTCCCTTGTCACTCCCTCTCTCTCTCCACTTCTTGCTCCCTATGTAAATACATTACTCTGGATCCAGAGTTTGATATTATCTTTCTCTGTACCTTCCTCTCTCTCCCCTCTCTCTCTCTCTTTCTTTCTTTGCCCTCCAATTTTCTCTCTTCCCCCGTAACTCTCTTCCTCTCTCTCATGTCCTCTCTCTTGTCCTTCCTCTCCTACCTTCCTCTATCTTTTCCTCTCTCTCCAAAGTTTGATATTATCTATATTTACACTGAAATCAATGCATCTAGTGCAAGTAAGAAAATAAGATTAGAAACCAACATCTACACTGATATCAATGCATCTAGTGTAAGCAATCAAATAGGATTAGAAATCATCATATTAATGTACATTGTTAATAATTTTGTGTGCTTACACTGAAATCAATGCACAATCTTAATCCAATCACTTTAAAATTAATGTACCATCAATGTACATCAAATCAGAAATCAATGTCAACACTGAAATCAATGCACCTAATGCAAAAAATCAAATAATATTACAAAACAACATCTACACTGAGATCAATGCATCTAATGCAGGTAATCAAATAAGATTAGAAATCAAAATCTATATTGAAATCAATAGAACTAGTGCAAGTAATAAAATAATATTAGAAGCCAACATCTACACTGATATCAATGCATTTAGTGCAAGCAATCAAATAGGATTATAAATCACCATCTACTTCCCTATCTCCCCCCTCAAACGACATCTCTCTTTCCCTCCATCTATCCACTCTCTCACATCCTCCCTCTTCCTTCCTCTCTCTCCATTTCTTTCCCACATATATGTCTCCCTCTCTCTTCACCCTCCAACTATGTTACGCTCTCTCTCTCTCTACACTAAAATCAATGCATATAGTGCAAGAAAAATATGATTATAAATCGCCATCCACACTAAAATCAATGCATCAAGTGCAAGAAATCATCTTCCCTATCTCCCCCCTCCAACTACATCTCTCCTCCTATACACTGAAATCAACATCTACATTGAAATCAATGCATCTAGTGCAAGCAATCAAATAGGATTATAAATCACCATCTACTTCCCTATCTCCCCCCTCGAACTACATCTCTCTTTCCCTCCATCTCTCCACTCTCTCACATCCTCCCTCTTCCTTCTTCTCTCTCCATTTCTTTACACATATATATCTCCCTCTCTCTTCACCCTCCAACTATGTTACTATATCCCTCCCTCTCTCCTCCTCTCCATATCTCCTTCTTTATATCTTTATCTCATCCCAAAACATATACACACTCTCTCCATATCTCCCTTGTCACTTCATCTCTCTCTCCACTTCTCACTCTCTATGTATTCCTTCTTCCCTCCCTCTCTCCCCTTCCAACTCCATCTCTCCTTCTATCTCCCACCCTCTCTCCTCCTCTCTCTCGTCCTTCCTCTCTCTCCGTCCTCTCTCTCTCTCTCTTTCTTTGCCCTCCAATTTTCTCTCTTCCCCCATAACTCTCTTCCTCTCTCTCATGTCCTCTCTCGTGTCCTTCCTCTCCTACCTTTCTCTATCTTTTCCTCTCTCTCTCTCTCTCTCTTTGCAATCCAATTATCTCTCTTTCTCTCTCCCCCTCTCTCTCTCACTTTGCCTTCCAATCCTCTTTCCTCCCCCAACACACACACACACTCTCTCTCTCTCTCAACATCTACACTAAAATCAATGCATATAGTGCAAGAAAAATAGGATTAGAAATCACCATCCACACTGAAATCAATGCATCGAGTGCAAGAAATCATCTTCCCTCTCTCCCCCCTCCAACTTCATCTCTCTTTCCCTCCCTCTCTCCACTCTCTCACATCCTCTCTCTCTTCCTTCCCCTCTATCCCTTTCTCTCCCACATCTATATCTCTTTATATCTCCCTCTCTCTCCCTCTCTTCACCCTCCAACTATGCTACTATATCCCTCTATCTCTCATTCTCCCCCCATTCCCTCCATCTCTCCTTATTTTTCTCGTTATCTCACCTCCAAACATACACATACTCTTCTATTTCTCCCTTGTCACTCCCTCTCTCTCTCCACTTCTCGCTCTCTATGTAAATACATTACTCTGGATCCAGAGTTTGATATTATCTGTATTTACACTAAAATCAATGCATCTAGTGCAAGTAAGAAAATAAGATTAGAAACCAACATCTACACTGATATCAATGCATCTAGTGCAAGCAATCAAATAGGATTAGAAATCGCCATATCAAAAGGTTACATTACTCTTGATCTATCAAACTTTACATTAGAAATCATTGTCCACACTTAAATCAATGCATCAAGTGCAAGAAATCATCCTCCCTCTCTCCCCCTTCCAAGTCCATCTCTCCTTCCCTCCCTCTCCACTCTCTCACATCCTCTCTCTCTTCCTTCCCTTCTATCCCTTTCTCTTCCACATCTATCTCTCTCCCTATCTCCCTCTCTCTCCCTCTCTTCACCCTCCAACTATGTTACTATATCCCTGCCTCTCTCCTTCTCCCCCCATTCCCTACATCTCTCCTTATTTTTCTCTTTATCTCACCCCCAAACATACACATACTCTCTCTATTTCTCCCTTGTTACTCCCTCTCTCTCTCTATTTATGTTTACATGTTTATTGTTACCTGAGATAGGCAATGCATATAGTGTACTTTAATTTGGCCCATGGTATTTAGTTGAGGATTCACCTAAATAAAACCACTTTTTGAGTGTTCCTAAATATAAACAGGATTATGGAGTAAATATAAAAAGACGTTTTATTTATTTACCATACCTATGGTTTATTTATATTCTATTTATTTACCATACCTCTTTTATAACTATGGTATTTGGCCCATCATTATTAAAGTGGTACATTTCTATACACTAGGACATATCAAAAGTTTACATTAATTAAATTTAATAATATTAATATTATAATATAATAATGTGAATATTAGAATTAATAGTAATATTAATATTAATATTAGGGTTAATAATGTTTTTTTGGCGTGTATTAATAATAATTTGGCCCATGGTATTTGGCTCAAGATTCACCTAAATAAAACCGCTTTTTGATGTTCATAAATATAAATAGGATTATGGAGTAAATATAAAAAGCCTTTTTATTTATTTACCATAAATATGGTTTATTTATATTTTATTTATTTACCATACCTCTTTTATAAATATGGTATTTGGCCCATGGTATTCAGCCCATGGTATTAAAGTGGTAAATATATCAAAAGTTTACATTACTCACATGACATCTACATATCTATATACACTCCAACATGTCAAAAGTTTACATTACACACATTACATCTACACATCTCTATATATTGGGCCCAACATATCAAAAGTTTACATTACACACATTACATCTACACATCTCTATATATTGGGTGCAATTAAGCCTAGAGATTCATTTTAGTATGTCTATGTGTGTAAGTCTCTATGTCCATTCCCCTTTAAAATAAAAATAAAAGTTATAAATTATGAAAAATAAAGACGGCAATAATAATAAAAAATGAATATGTGTGAGTAAGATGTTTGAATCTTATAATTTCATTATTGATAAATATTTTAATATCAATTAATATTGACATATACTTAAAAATATGTTAATAATAAAAAACCATTTTAATTTGCTTCTTATGTCAATTGGGAATATATTATCTATTATGAAAAAATTAAGTTTTTATGGTCAAAACGTTTATTTGGTCCTATATATACTTTATTTAGCATTCAAAAATACAATTTAAACAATGAAAAATAACACATTGCATTTTACACTCTAAACAAGTTTGTTCGTGAAGAAATTATCCCTCTCAAGTCATTTTATATTCCTACTTAACATGGATCTATGTTGGTTGTTAGCAAAATCACAATTTACATTGTTTAAAGTATATTTTTGATGCGAAAAATGGATTCAAAATCCGCAAAAATCCTTAAAGCACTGAGATTGTTTGATCTTCACAATTGAAATCTATAATTCTAGTTATCATTCTAAATTTTTCTTCACAAAAGTAGTCAGAAGAACATTCCCCAAAAATTTTAGGAGCATAGAATGTTTAGTGTTGTATATTTCTTGTAACAAGGTTTAGTAAAGAGAAATGCTAATCTATAGATGCTCTCATTACCTGAAGAAAAACATACAATCAACACTTGTGAGAAGTGTTTTTAGGAGAAAATAGCTCCTTAGCAGGATGGTTCTTTGAAAATCCTATGTAATAATGTTGATCTCCCTCCTTTATGGTTGAAAACAAAGGTGAAGGATAAAATGAAATGGGTAGCACATCGTTACTCTCAAGTGCGATCAACAAAATATTGATGAAATGGTCCATAAGGAATGAGGAAAAACCTCTTGAATTTATAGAGAAATAGTGGTTATTGTTTATATGGTCAAAATAATAAAATATTGTCTATCGATAGGTCATTTTCATGTGCTTTGCACCTCTTTTCTTGAAACCCTAACCTATGATCCACTTCCTCATCAATGAGCCAGCCCTTGGGAGGAGGCTTGCCTCCTCCCTCTCTCCTACTGAACATTCTCATTTTCATTTTTCTTGTATAAACCTAGATCAAAACTACATAAACCTCCTCAAACTAGATTCATTAACTGCTTCAAGGAGACCCCGAAAGTCCTATTTCATGTATCTCAGTTTTTCTTTATCGCCCTTTTCCTTGCAAAAAAAGAGCTCATTCGATAATTCATAGGTATTTGGCATTTTACCCACACATTAGCCTCCAATATAGACAATAATTTGTAGTCGCTAATAAAATGTAAACTCTCCCTCTTTTTTTGTGGAAAAAAGTATTTAAATTTCTATTTGAAGAGAAAGAAGGCATGGAATTAATGTTCAAAAGTGATCGTTATATCATGGAAGCATAAGGGATATACTTAAATAGATGGAATCTTAACCTCAACCTCGAAAGTGACATTCTCTTCATCGTCCCAATTTGGGTAAAGCTCCCCTACCTCCCCTACACTACTATAATGAGGATACACTCAAAAACATAGGAAATGCACTAGGGAAATATAATGCAGAACTCAATATGGATGTTTGCATGTGCTATAATGTTCATAGTTGATCTAGAAAAAAGGCTACCAAAGGCTATAATCTCATTATTAGGTCCCTATATTACTAGTATAGTCCCTTATTGTTGTTAGTGTAACCCCCTTATTGTTATTATTGTACCCTTGTAACCCCCATATTGTTATTATTGTGCCCTTAAATTATTATTGTTAGGTTGGTTAGGATTACATTGTGGCCCCACTAGGATTACTTTATGGCCCCATGGACTCCTATATATAGAAAGGAGGTTTTGTAATTTGAATCATCCAAGAATTGTTCATTCATGTAATGTATTGGAGGTTGCCCCCTTGAAGTGGCTTATTTATAAGGCATTGATATCTCTTTTCTTCTCTTTTTGGAGCTGGTTTCACAACATTTTCATGTATTTCAATTTTTCTTTATCGCCCTTTTCCTTGCAAAAAAAGAGCTCATTCGATAATTCATAGGTATTTGGCCTTTTACCCACACATTAGCCTCCTATATAGACAATCATTTTTATTCACTAATAAAATGTAAACTCTCCCTCTTTTTTTGTGGAAAAAAGTATTTAAATTTATATTTGAAGAGAAAGAAGGCATGGAATTAATGTTCAAAAGTGATCCTTATATCATGGAAGCATAAGGGATATACCTAAATAGATGGAATCTTAACCTCAACCTCTAAAGTGACATTCTCATCATCGTCCCAATTTGGGTAAATCTCCCCTACCTCCCCTACACTATTGTAATGAGGATACACTCAAAAACATAGGAAATACACTAGGGAAATATAATGCAGAACTCATATATGGATGTTTGCATGTGCTATAATGCTCATATTTGATCTAGGAAAAATGCTACCAAAGGCTATAATCTCACCCTAGATAGTTAGAATTTCATCTAACAATTCAGAGAATGCTTCTTTTCATGGAGAGATAGATATTTTTCTTGAAAAATACTTGTTTTTTTAGGTATTTGTCCTGAAAAGGGGTTTATGGGACGTCGGGGAGCCTTCAGAAGTTTAATTGAAGTCTTTAAACGTGAATTGGAGGTTTTTGGCGGTCGAAGCAGAGAATTTTGACTAAATTATGTTGTTTGTGCAGGAAAACAGGGTGGCAATGTCTTTCTTTAATCGAAAACAATCAAATGAGAAAAAATGTAGAGAAAAAAGGTTTTAAACATGCATAAATTTGTTGTTTATAGGAAATTCAGTTGAAACAGTGTCTGCAATTAATGTTGGTCATTTCAAATGGGAGGTGGTTTGTCTCAAGGAGGTTGAATACCGCTAAGCAGTGATCGCAACATGGGAAGGAGGTAAATGGTTTGGCCCGAACGAATGCGATCCAGTGAGAAAGGGACACATGGACGAGAGATAGGAGGGCAATACCGCCCATATCGCAAATCCAAAATCAATTAATCGTCGCGTTATTGAAATTGCAATACGGCTTGTGGTTCGTTGGATCTGGAGGAGGAGATGCGAATGGTCCTGATTTGTCGATGGAGTTATGGGGTACAATGGGCATGGGGCCCGAGATATTTTATGTGTGGCGGGGTTAAATTTATACATTTAAAACATAGTTTTAAACGTAAATCTTTGTATTAATGGGATAGGCAGGATATGTGATTTACACAGCGAATAAGTGATTTAATAGTGTATTATAACCTTTGGATGAATGTTAATGCAAATATATAGTTTAAACCTATAGGGTGGGAATATATCACATGGGTATTAAAACCATAGGTTAATTATTAATAAAGTGGGTTTTGTGATATTTTAATAAAGTGAATTAATATAACTACGAGGTAGGGTATTATAAGGGAATTAATAAAATAAGTTAAAAGTTAATATGAAAATTGTAGAAATTATATGCACTAAGCATGCATATGTCCAAGATGCACCTGATCTCACACTATTTAACTTTATGCAAGATACTGAATCTATTCCACTTGTTAATCTTTTGTGGAAAAATTAATTGCACACACATGTGAAGCATAAACAGAAATTATCAATCACACATAACACAGTTTTTAACCAGGATATCTTGAAGCTGAAAACCCCAAATATATATTATGTAACATGGAGATCATATGACAATCTCATATAAACATACAAAGCTTATCACAAGCCCTCAATACAGTACAATCGTCATACACTAATCAGGCCTAATCTTGCAAATCCATGCATCGATCTTTGCCACCTGATAGCCTGCCTCCACTGTACAATATCTGCTGAAGAATAGCTCTGAATGAATTCAAATTACTCCATCCTTGACTGCACAATCCTCATTGGCATCTGCATTGAGTGTGTGATGCAATCAATGCATCACTATAGTCACAACAGATAGTCTATCTTGCCCTTTCACCTATCTCTCCACTGGTCTCCACTAAAACTGCCATGCACTGTAGTTAACTGATGTATTGTTCAGTTGATTAATGAGTTATTATTTGTGAATTAATTAACTAATTAATTCATCCACTCTTTCACTCCACTCTCCTTAGTGTATCAATCAATTCTGATACAACCAGCTCCATACATGGTAGCTGAGTTAATGCAGATAATACTCCATAACTACTTCTTCCAACTATGTCATAACTCTGCCACTTGAGTTCTAACTAAGTCCTCCATGCATTAGCTCCAGTAAACCCTTAGGAATAGCGTAATTCCTTCTGTCAACTGATGTGCCACATCTGTGCACTGAACTGAAGTGCTTCAAGAGAATAAGTTGTTGTTTAGAGTCTGATTATTATTAAGAGCTAATAATAATCGACATGCATCTATTTTTAGATTGACGATCTATAAATAGACTTCGCCCAATATTCTAAAAATAGAATTTCATCTATTTTTCCAACTTGATCAACCATTCACAAATAGCATCCTGCAACTTCTGAAATATGATCATCATGTCTAAAAATAGACTTGCACCAAAAATAGCCTGCAGGCCCACTTAGTGAAGGCGACTCTTTTCACTAAGCTCATCATCTTGTTGAATCTCAACAAAAATGAATATGATGAGGGGAATCTACATATAAATACACTAAGTAAAGTGTGTTTTAAGTGTTTTTGGCACATTTTTCATAATGTTGGCCCCTTTTTACACATTTTCACTTAATACTGAGGATAAATAGTATTTTTGTGGGTTTTTTGAATGTTTTTGTATGAAATGAAATTAGTTAAGGGGTTTTTTTACTTTTCTTAAGCCAAAAAGGTGTTTTAACTTAGGAAAAGGGATTTTATCTTAGGATAAGGGGTGAAATTGAGGAAAAATGGTTTTAATGAAGGGAATCCAATACTTAGTACCAATCAGTTATCAAGCCTTGGTTCCGGTCCCAACAAAAGTTAGAGAAATGCTCTGAGCCTTTATAACTGAAGGTTTTTAATACTGGAATGTATGGTGGGGAGGGAAATTACTAATTTTCCAGATGATATTTATCCATGCTTTCTACCTACCCATCATTTATTCTACCATTTTTTCCTTTATTTGCATGGGTGCATTTAAGCTTGCAAACCCTATTCCATTTTTCTTTTAAAGCAGGAAACTATCTCATTCTAACCTTATTTCATCCGAGGGCTCAGATTAAACTGTTGAGCTCCTCATTTATTCTCTAACTATCTACTGATTTGTCAAGTTTAAACTATTTGACAAAATCTTTATTCTCTACCTATAAACATGAAATTTAAAGCATGAAAAAGTTAAGATTACACTATTTAACTCATCATGGATTATGGAATTTTGAACAAGCTGTACATAATCATTTATTTGTAGTGAAAAGTAACTAGTAGTGGCATTTTGACTTGCTCACTTTCATGTCTTATTCTTATCTCTTTTTGTTTTTTGGGGTCCATTTTTTATTCTTTTTTATCTTTTCAAGTCCCTGATTTTTCTTTGAAATAACTATTCATTTGCTTTAAGGAAAATATCTTTTGTCCTACAATAACTATGCCCCTTTTTGAATGCTTTGAGGCTGCAGGGGGCTTTTGGTGGCTGAGAGGATTCAATTAGCCTCTAATGTGGCAGTGGAGGCTTTCTCGGACTGATAGATATCATTGTTTTTCTTTAAACACTGTTAATTTGATTTGATTCTGTGTATTAGGCTTAATTAGGCCTAAATTCTGTCTTTTTTTCTTCAAACTGTGTTTTAATTGAGGGGATTAGGCTTTGGATAGTCGATTTAGGCTGTAATCCCTCAAAATTATGTAAACAGTCTTCAATTCTTAATCTCTGCCGTGACTAGATCTTTCAACACTGATACTCTCTGTTTGATTTAGCTTTGCTATGTCTTTTTGATGTGCAGGCGCGTAGAGGGTTTTAAAATGGCATCAGTGCTCATGGGGGACTGATGAAACATGGTGTTGAACCCCGTAGAATGATTTCTTTTATGAACAAAGGCGTGGGGGATCGTCATCCTTGGCCTTTGATTTTTTTTTAACATAATGGAAACAACCATTAAAACCTGCACAAACAAGAAAAAGTTAATAAAATTTTGTGTATTTGGGTTTAACTGCTTTGGAGGCTAGGGTTAGATCGCAGTCGTTGGATGAAAGCATCCAACGGCGAGGATTTCTTTTCGAGGGTTAGATGGGAGGCGGTTTGAAAAAACGGTGGAGAGATTAAGTCAGATCCATTGATCCGTAGAGATCAATAGTTGAGATCAATTAGGAAAATATTATGTAGAAGGGGCCACATTATAGCGGAAAAAGGAAAATGCAAAGAAAAATGAGTGAAAACCTTTGGCGGAGTTAACAAAGGGCTAAAGTGAAAATTGGGTTTTCTGAAGAATTCTGGGCCATCGGATTAGATCGGCCACAAAGATCAACGACTGAGAATGAATACGAAATCGCTTGGAGGATGGCGGAAGGCGATGAACTGAGAGTGAAATTAAACTGGGACCATTGATCTGCAGAGATCAACGGCGGAGAATAAACACGATGGAATGCAATATAAATGGGGTAAAGTGGTTTTGGCTATATAAACCACTGTTTTTGTGTGACGAAAAGGAAGGAAGGTGGTTTTAACTTTTTGAACGCGATATGCGTTACTGGCCAACAAGTGACCTTTCAAAACCACCCTCATCGTGTAAATTTAAATCATTAACCTTCGAGCATAAATTTACGCAAAACTGCGCGTCGGCCGTTAGATCTAGGGTCTTAGATTGAACGGTCGTGGAGAGAGCATGATGGAGAATAGATGCGCAGCCGATAAGATGTGGGGCATAGTTTAAGTGGTTTTGATCTGGACCGTTAGATCAGGGATGGAAGGCGGAGATTTAATCTTGGGGTTAGTAAAATAAAATATGAGGTAGGAGCTAGGTGGAGAAAGGGTTAATGAGGGTCGTTGATCTGCAGAGATCAACGACAGAGATTCATTTTAAAACTTTATACAGCGGGTTTCATGAATTTAAAAAAGGTTGCGAGGATTGATCTGGACCGTCGGATCTTGATGCATGGATGACCCAGATGCAATCGGAAGTTTTAAGATCGGAGGAGGAGAGAGGAAAGGGGCAATGAAAATCTCCGATGCGATTGGACGAGGACGGCGGAGATTTGTCTGCGGAGGTCCAACGGCGGAAAAACGGGCATTGGGGAAGAACAATGTGGGCCGTCGAATCTGGGTATGGCGGAACAGATTGACGGCTGAGAATCCATCAAGAGGTTGCCAATCGGGAGGGGGCAATAAAATATTAAAATGCGACCAATGAAATCTCCGATGTGATATTTTGTCGATTGTTGATTGGCTTAAGATCAATGATGGAGGTTCGCCCAACCAATGAACCGTCGGGGCTCTTTATAATATGAGAAAATGGGGCTTTTAATAAAATACAAAGGGAAATTGGATTCGGGGAGGGTTTATTTATATGTTTAGCGCCCGATTGCGGGGCTCATGGTTTTACAAAGGGAGCAAGGGATCGGGGGTTTATAACAAAAGGGCTAGTCGCATCGGGGGATTTTTTGAATAACAAAAGAAATGCGCTCGTCGAAAGTTCTGATTTGCGATAAGCGCTTCGGGAATTTAACTCTTGGTCCTGGGCGTGGGTATATGGTGGGGAATTGGTTTGGGGGCTTAGCCGAAGGGGGCTAAAGCCTTAGCACAAAAAGGCTCATTTTCATGATTTTCCAAGGATTTTGAAGCATTTTGAAAGCTTTCGATAAAGTAAAAAAGGAGTTTTAACCTTATCAAAGGGGTTTTAATGAAGGGAAGAAGGGAAATAAGGGAAAAAAGAGGAATTTCATGGGGAAAAAGGGGATAAAAATGAAGGTTAATAATGAGTGGAAGAAGGGGTAAAAAAAATGAGGGGTAAAAATGGAGTTTTTGCAGCAGTCTTTTCTTCATGAAAACAACAGATTTTCAGAATTGAGAGGGAAACAATAGTGAATATTAACTCAAGGATAAGTCATCTTCTTAAGACTTCAAGAACTAACAATTTGGTAATAGAATTGTTTCTTGAAGGCTTTAAAAAATGATTTAACCACCATTTGATATGACAAATTTTATAGGTGGCTAACAATAATAGTTCACAAAAGGCATGAAACCTCCCTCTGTCACCTTTGTTTTCTCCCTCCCGTCCTCTGTCGCCTCCCTCTGCTTGTATTGCATGAATGAATGCCTCTATCCTTGTATATTGCATCCTCTGTCCCTATGTGAATGAATGCCTCTACCACCGTAATACCTTCGCTTCTCGTCACTGCTTGAACCCCCTCCACCTCTCCTTCAAATGGATACCTCGACCTCTCATCCCTACTTGAATATTGGTTGAACAAATACCTCAATGAACTCTTTCCTGGGTCGAATGAATGAACTCAATGAATGGCCTCTTGTCCATGCATCGAACGAATGAACTCAATGAAATGAAGTGAAGTGAGAACTTAGTTTAGATTTAGACTTAGTATTTACAATTTACATTTTGATTTCAATAATTAAAAAAATTAATTTTTTTAATTCAATGTTTTAACTTGTAATTTTATTAAAACTTAATATTTATTAATATTTAATTTTAATTTTTAAATTTCAATTAAAAAAAAATTATAAAAAAATTTAGTCAAAATCGATGATCAAGAACCCAAAGAACTTGATTTTTGGGCTTTAAGTACCCATCCTCGAGGTTCTCCATACCCATTAAGGGAGAAGAACCCATTTTTTTTTTGGAGAACCCGGTTCTTCACAGGGTTCTTCACAGAAGAATCCAATTTTTTTTTTGGAGAACCCAGTTCTTCTGGGTACTTTTAAGAAGCACCCATACCCAAATCCGGGACTTGGTTTCAAGAACCTGGGACATTGTTTGCATTAAAAGCAGAAAAGCAGCATAGAGGTCAGTAGTGGATAGTGGAGAGAGTAGCACAGAGGGCAAGGACAGTGGGCAGAGTAGCAAGGGCAAAGCAGCAAGTTTTCAGTGGTCAGATCAATAGATATTAAAGGGTTAAGCATAAAACAGAGGGTCAATTTTGGGCAGAGACTTTGATTTCCCTTAATATCATCATGATAATGGGACAAGAATCGTTAGAACCCGTGGAAACAAATGATATAGGGAAAGTGAAAATTGCCTCATCAGCCAAAATTGGGAAGTGGGTTTGGGTCAATGCCAAACAATATCAGGGCATTTTAAAACAGAGACTAGCTTGTCTAAAATGGGAGCAGACGAGGAAAAAAATGTCTCAAAGGGAAAGTACTCGAGTCCTTCACAGGAAACAACATTCAAACAAGTCCTCTTTGCAAGTATGTGGCAACAAGTCCAAAGGAAAAGGAAAATCCATTGATGATTATGCCTTATATAGTCCCACATCCACACCTCTTACTTGGTCATATGATCTTTATGTGAAAGAGCTGTTAAAGTAAAAGAGAGGTTGGAAGTAGTAGAAGCTAAAGAGTTGGAAAGAGAGTGTACAATTCATATAATAATAACTGAAAACTAGGCTTTAGCAGAAAGCAACAAAGTTCTGAAGGAGCAAGTGCCATTGCTACAGGAAGCTCTTCGAATAGGGAAAACAGAATGGCAACGCATGAAAGCGGAGGTGCAAAACATGAAGAAATTTATAGTGGAGAATACAAAGGTGATGAATGCGAAACTTGTTGAACCCTTAGTTAAACTGAGAGGGGGGGGGGGGTGAATCAGTTTAACACATACATGGATTTTTTAAAACTTTTATCTTAAAACTTATTTACACCTTCATTTCATGATCAACTTAATATGTGAGCAATCTTAATTTGTGAGCAGCAAGTATCAAGCAAATTTGTTAATGTAACAGCAGTCTTAATATGTAAGCAACATGTATTAAGCAGATTAGATAAACCACATTAACACATAGACATCATGCACAGAGACACTAGATATAAGTGGAAACCCATAAAGGGAGAAAACCACATCTTATTATTGTTGTGATGCAAAGGAAAGCTCCAACTCCCTCTCACCAATGTTTTTCTACAGGCACCAACCCACAGGAGGCTCCAACCCCACCTCGTGCTGCAACTTGCAAGGAAGAAATCAACTCCCTTCAATTTTCTGTGCACCAACCCACAGAGGTTTCAAACTCGCCGGTTTACAACTGCACAACTATCAAGCTACAACTTGATAGGTGTTCCATCTCCCTTACTTCTTAAAAAACAACACTTGCCGATTTACTCTGGGATATCACGACATCATAGCTCTTCTCTTCGCTCATCCATCGGGGCCCCTATCAGCTCCCGTATCATCTCTCGCTCAACCTCCTTCTCTCTCTTCGGCCCTCTTCTTCTTGTCTTTTCTCCCCACCTTCACACTCGCATTCTATATTTTCAACACCTTCCAATTCCTCTTGCAACTTTCTTATTTTCTTCAACTATCTTCAATTCAGCTGCACACTCTCTTCTTCTCTCACTCTCTTTCGTCAGTCTTCTCCCTTTGGATATTACCTTGTTTTATACAAAAGAGTTTCATGGTTGTTTGTATTCTACTGGGAATTGAATGGAAAACCATCTCCTTGCCTTCCGCCTTTCTCATCTCTTTTATCCTCATTTAGAAAACATAATTGTAGGTACCATATTCTACTAACATAAAGGATATTTTCTTCTTCGAGACTTGCTAATGCTACAAATAATAAAAATTCAATTACAATGTTTATATTCACATTTAATGAAAACTCCAGCCTCAGATTCACCTTATTCACCTTCTTGGCTCACAAAGGAGTGTTCTTTCTTTGATCGTGTCTGTGTCCTTTCTCTGGTGATCGTGTTTGTCTTCTTCAGCTTCCGTCATACTCTTATTTCCTCCTCATTGGTGTCACCGTTGCATATGTGTACCTATGTCTTTTATATCGTTGCATTTTATATAAACATAATACCACAAGTAACTGGCAAATTCAGCTTCTTTTCACGCAAATAAGTGCTTTGTTGATGTGGAAGTTCTGCAAGCGGAACATACATACATCCCAATTGTTTTAAATAAAGAATCGCCCTCCACCTTGAGCCGAGGCCCGTGGGCCCACAGACCACGTGGCATATTTCAATATAATCGCCACAACATTTTATAACAACACCTTATATATATATATATATATATATATATATATATATATATATATATAACGTAATTTCAATTCTCGGCATAGTTATACAACATTTTAACAAACAAACTGCCATGTCCACTTTGACACTGAAGAATCATGTTTAATACATAACTAATTGTAATTCGTGCTCACTTCGCTACAAGTCGGTTCACATCCCGTTTTGCCTTCGATTCTTTTCTCCATTATGACTGATCGTAATCGCAAAGTTGCCTTGTTCGATGCGTATTGATCAATGCTTCATCGCTTGCCGGCGCGTATTGGGACTTCAAATCCTTATTAATCAAAGTTTATAATCCCATCGGTCCGCTTCAACGCAATCAAGTCTTTTAATATATGTTCTTGACGGCTCTGCTTTTTCCGATGCATTGACTAACGTCGATCGTGACGCATCGATACATTGAACCTGACTTCAAACACTGTTAAAATAGCTGTGATTTATAGACCCATCGGGTCCGGGCTTCAATCGCAATCGCAAGTCTTTTGATATATGTTCTGACGGTCTGTTTCTTTCTGATGCGATTAGAACTAGAACTCAAGCTATATATGAGTTGTTGTTTATATA
This sequence comes from Pinus albicaulis, assembly GCA_034641835.2. Lineage (NCBI taxonomy): Eukaryota > Viridiplantae > Streptophyta > Pinopsida > Pinales > Pinaceae > Pinus > Pinus albicaulis. Next base: position 21,337,809 of record CM076578.1, on the reverse strand, counting down.
CAAATCGGGTCCAGACTTCCAATCGCAATTGCAACTCTTTGTTGCATGTTCCGATGCTCTTATAATCTCCGATGTGATTATGCTGGACTTCAAATACGTTTGAATTATAATTCATACATCCATCGGGTCTGGAACTTCCAATCACAATCGCAACTCTTTGTTGCATATTTTGATGGGCCCATACCGCAATGCTTCGATGCGATTAGGCCGGAATTCAAATATATATCAACCATCGTTTATACGCCCATCGGGTCTAGGCTCTCAATCGGAATCGCGAGTCTTTGTTTATGTGATCCGCTGCCAACTTTTTCTCCGATGCAATTCACGCGGGTCCCACCATATGGTACTTTGGTTATTTATTTATAAAGCACTTACTATATACATTATGCGTTGATCCTTGTTTATATGATGTAATCATATATATGGTGTCTTTCCGCTTTAAGTTATACGATTCTCTAATATGGTTTGTATATATATATGGTAAATAACACTAGCTAGCATGACACCCGACCACATATGGAATGTATCCGTCGCTTGGGCGTGATTTCGAAATTTCTTGATAACGGTCGCCTTCCGCTTCCGCTCCGCTCCTGCCTTCTTTTGCTCTCCTAATTTTTTCTTCACTGTGCTCGTTTTTGTCGTTTTCATTATTAGTTTCTTCGACCACTTCATGGTTTCCTTGCCATTTAAGCAATGCTCCAACTCATCCCCAAGCAATTCAATTACCTTCATTTGGTACTGATCCTGTCCATCAACCAAATTCAGACATCACAACATCCAATTGACTCAGCCTTTGGCCTGTAATTAAACACATTTAATTTTGGAATGACCTTCCTTTCACACATATTAATTCTGTACTGTATTAAACTTTAGGCCCTTCCAATATTCACTGTATTAATCTTCAGATCTGCTATTAAATGGCCCTCTTCTAATGTCCTCACTACTCTCCAACACCACCTCATCTATCTCCTGCTACCTTTGTTCCTTCTATGCTGCCTTTCTGCCTCTCTGCTTCTTTGTTATCTCTGTTGCTCTCTTTACTACCTCTGCTACTTATCTTATGCTCTCTCTGTTGCCTCTGCTTCTTGTATTATTCTTTGCTTCTTCAAATGGCCCTGTCTCTTCTTTTCTTTTGCTACTTCTCCGCTTCTATGCTGCTCTCTTTTCCTTGTTCCTATTTCAGGTGGTCCTCCTTTGCCATCTCCTTTGCCATCAATGACAACATTTCCAACAGTCTCCCCCTTTGGCATTGATGGCAATACACTTCCTCTACTTGCCTTTAAAAAGCCCCTTTTTGCTTTTCCTCCCCCTTTCACATCAATGTAAAAGGGTTGATCATTTCCTAGTGTGCATTCTATCTATTCATTTCTTCTCTCTGAGATGTGTTTAGGACTTCTTCTTCTGACTTTGTACCATGCTACTCTAAACTTGTGGACACGATTTGTTGAGAGAACACTTTGCGAATTATTGGACTTGAATATATACTGTAAATTGATACAATCCAAAGCACAATCTCCTTTCACTAGTATAAGGCTAAAAGTGAGGATAATGACACTTCATAGAACACATTGTACCATCTTTATCTAATCAGCGATCTATAGTTGGATCAAAAGCTAAAATACTGAGAAGGCTTCAAATATACTTCTCTCTCTGTTTGATATAGTGAGCTAATATATTTCTGTTGAGGAAGATTGTAGATGAAATATGTCTTTTCCTGCAATACTCATTTGCAGTACCACACCTGTTCAATTATGATAATGATGCCAATATGTCTTTTATTTCTGTGGTACACCTTTCCTGCCTGTTGGTGATGATATGAGCTAGGATGCTGATAATGTTATTACACATAATAGCTGCAGATCCTTGTTACTGATGTGATTAATGAATTAACTAGAATTTGATCTAAGAGATCAAATCCCTTTACTACTTGCATAATGTACTTTCAAAAACAAACCCTTGAGACTAGATACATTCAGTGTACTAATCAATCTCACTTATCAATCATGCACTTTCCTTTATGACATAAGGGGGTATGTATGTCAATAATCAATCTCTCTTTAACGATGAATTACCAGCGAATCCTTTGTGCTGAAGTAGTATTAAAAAAACTTTTGAGTTTCAGCTGGTAATCACAGCGAGTCCTTTACTCTTCAAATACTTTGACTGTTCTATCAGAATGAACTTGATGCACTTTTTCTATAATCCTTTGATCCTGAGGACCTGTACCAAATTTTTGCTCCATTGATAACACTTAGTATTCTGTTGATATTCATGCTGTGTGTACCTAAATACCAATTGATGCTTCTTTTGATAAATCATGCAAAGATTTCACTTCAGCTTCTTTTCTGGATTTTGGCTTGACTAGATTTGTCCTTTCTACTGCTATTTTTGTCTCTTTCGTTCTTGTAGGCTCTCTTCTTCATTGCAGTTATATAACTATGATACATATAACTGTCTTTTAATATCACTGTCGAGCAATTTCAATACTTTTTATTTCTGCAGTGGCAACCTTTACATGTTGAATCTTTGTCAATACACTTGTAAGGATTCGGGTCAACCTTCAACCTTTTTAATAAAAACTTGGATTTTAATTACGGAACAACCAATGCTGACCTTCAAAGCTCTGGGTCCTTTGTGTATAAACCACTCCATATAAATATATACATATATATATATATATATATATATATATATATATATATATATATATATATATATATATATATATATACTCCTTGTATTTTAACCATTTGCACAAGAAACTATGATGTATTCAATTCATGGGCCCACATATATTTGATAGACTTCACACCTTTAATTCATTTAAATGCCAGCGCTCTTTGAACATATAAACCCACATATGGATGCATTATATAAGATTTGATATTTTATATATATGTATCAGCACATATATATGTTTCGGACCTTGGGAATTTTAAATATATCTCAGGTTTTAATTCAATTGACCCGCTTGTAACATACCTTTGGCTCTAGGCCCACATATACGATTGGCGGAAATTCAATGGAATACATATGCCTGTACCTTTGGTTAAATTCTGTGCCACTTCTGAATGCGATCACCATTCAATAAACCTTCCTCCAGATCAACAGCTTGTGTCAATATCGCACAGGGTCCTCAACCGAAGATTAATGCACGATGGCACGTAATGAGAGCGGTTTTCCATATTCGCTCAGGGACACGTGTCAGATCCTCTATGGAATCACTGCGATTTTATGAATACCGCTTGCCCGTCGAAAGCGGTGCGATAAAAACCAGAAACCCGCTTTTACTCTTCACTCTTCGTGGTTCCTCTCCTTCGCTCAAGGTTCCATCCGCCTTTATTATTTATGAGTTCCGCTCACTCTTCAATGTATTATTATAATTAGACTCCAGGTTCCGTTACTCCCACTCCGAACTGTAATGTGTTTAGTCATGAATAGGTCTAACTTAAATCTCGCATCGGACTTCTTCGGTATCAAGTGTTAAATATACAGATGATGACTGGTGAATTTAATTACGCTCCTTCCCAGATCACAACGTCGTTGCTTTCACAATTCCCTTTTCTTATGCAGAGCACACACACCACCATTCACAAGAGAGTATGGTTCATTAGTCTTCCCAGGGGAACAGAAATTCACATGAAACCGATCCTACAAGGTTCTTCACTAATTGCCACACAATTGTTTGAATTCTATTACCTTGCTTATTGACTCCTATCAATTAGCATAGGATCATTCATCAGAAATCATGTGTTCATACAGATTTAACTAGTGAAATGTCTTTGCTGCCTTTGTTGCCTTTGCCGCTTTCTTCATCGCCTTTGTACCCGTTTCCTCTTCTAACAACTTTGCTGGCTATTGTGAACTTCATATGGTCTTCTTCCTCCATAGATCTCTGTTAGAGGAACTTCCTTTCTCTTACTGACCTCATAGATGTTATCATTCCAAGGAGCTCTTCTTAGACTACTTTCATGGGGTCTATATATGAACTGCTCTCCCGCTGGGATGCTGCTTCATACTTGTAATTGTTTGGATATTTGTTTTGTTTTCTAGAGCAGCTCCCCCTGAGACTACGCTGGATTCATTATGTTATTCAGATGATAGGCTCCCCTTTTTTCTTTTCTTTCCATACACTATTGGGGTTCATTATAATGTTTTTACTCCCTTTTGATTCATAGTTTTGTTTAATTGGATTGGACTTCATCATCTGTTTGGAGTTCTTTAATATATATGGTAGTTTACAGTCCTTTGCTTTGTGACCAAGTTTGAGGCATACATAACATCTTATTTTGTCAAAGCACATTTGAGCTGATGTATCATGCTTTGCTCCCCTTCTTGAATACATTTTACAATCAACAATTTTATGTCCAAAATTATTGCATGCATAACAATAGCCATGGAAATGATTTGCGTACCTGGTGGAAGATTGTCCTTTCCATTTGTTTGCTTGAGGGATACTTCTCTTTTGCTGCATCCTTTGCTGGTTGGACTGGATTTGTTTTGTCTTACAACATGTTGCAGTATGTCCTTGTTTGTGGCAGGTAAAACATGTGATATTTTTCATAGGAGGAAAGAACCTCCTTTGATGATTCCTTTTCAAATTTATTTAATTCATCTTTAGGAGCATGTGAGCTCTTTAGTCAATAATTGTTTCACCTTCTATCTCTTCATTTTTTCATGTTGTCGTTTGATTCCGTTTGTTTCCCTCACAAATCTTGTTCTTTGGCCGGCTTCCTTCTCTTTTGTAGAACTTTCCGAAATACTTCCATTTCTTTCCTTTTACAAATTTTTTACAAAGATTATTTTTCTTGTTATCTTCCTCGCTTGGACTTACTAGTTTCTCCTTCATATCCTATCCTGGGGCCTTATGAGAGGTGACCTTTTGTGCATTCAGAATCTCGGGGGTCCAACCGTCCAAAGCCTTTCATTAAGGTATTCATTACTTCTGAAGTTCTCTTTGGGCTTTTTCTAAGTTCTTTCTCAGGCTCACTACTTCTTCTTCCAATCTTTCACATTCCCGACTTTTCTCTCTCATTTGTTGCAGCAGAGTGTCTTCTATTTTCCTTGCTTCTTCAAGGTGTGTCTTCAAGTCAACAATTTCTTTCTTATCCTAATATTCTCTCTCATCACATATTTGCACCATGTCTTAAGGTCTTTGTTTTCATTTTTCAATTTTTCTATTTCAGTCAAAGCAATGTCAAGCTTGGCTTTTTCTTCAGCTATAATTTCTTCATGGTTCTTATCTCCATTCACACTAGCAGGTACTTCATTGGATTGAACATCTTCTTTTTGACATGAATTTTTCTTTTTCTTAATTTTCTTCTCCTTCTTGACAATGCAATCCTCAGTGTCTACTCCATGCATGAAATGCAATTTGTCCCAGATTTCTTTTGCAGATGTTAAATCCATTATCAACTCAAGGTCCTTGTTATGAAGACTGTTATATATCACACATTTTGCCTTGGCATTCCTCTGTTTTTCTTTAACCGTAGGGGAGTCTGTGCAGTAACCATCACAAACAAGCTTCCATACCTCAGGTTCACAAGTCAATAGTCCTGTTTTAACTTTATCTCTCCATTCAGGAAAGTTTGTTGTATTTAACACTGGTATATTCTGATAGTCCATGACTTAACCAGATCTCCTTCAAGCTATTAGGCTTACACCAAAGGAACCGGCTCTGATACCAATTGTTGAACCCTTAGTTAAACTGAGAGGGGGGGGTGAATCAGTTTAACACATACATGGAATTTTTAAAACTTTTCTCTTAAAACTTATTTACACCTTCATTTCATGATCAACTTAATATGTGAGCAATCTTAATTTGTGAGCAGCAAGTATCAAGCAGATTTGTTAATGTAATAGCAGTCTCAATATGTAAGCAACATGTATTAAGAAGATTAGATAAACCACATTAACACATAGACATCATGCACAGAGACACCAGATATAAGTGGAAACCCATAAAGGGAGAAAACCACATCTTATTATTGTTGTGATGCAAAGGCAAGCTCCAACTCCTTCTCACCACTGATTTTCTCAGAGGGCACAACCTAAGCCGTGGAGGCTCGTGCCTCAACTCGCAGCCACAACTTGGCAAAGCACCAACTCCCTTTCAATTTTCTCATAAGCACCCAACTCATAGAAGGCTCCAACCTTAGTCGCCATAATCACGTCTATCAAGCTAAATTTATAGGGAAGCTCCAATCCTTTACTCTTTCCCAAAAACACTTGCTGATTTACCTCGATATCACCTCTGTTTTTGTACCTTCTCTTCTCGTTCTGCGTCACCCTCATATCGACTTCCCCTTCATCTCCGTCGCCCTCCTTATTCTCTGCTCAGCTCCTCCTTCTTCTTGTCTTTTCTCCTCAATTCTTCATACTCTACATTCTCTATATTCACACTCTCTGACCTCTTGCAGCTTTCTTATTTTCTTCAACTCTCTTCAATTCTGCTGCACACTCTCTTCTTCTTTCACTCTGTTTTCTTCAACCTTCTCTCCTTGGATATTACCCTGTTTTACATAAAAATAGCTTCATGGCTGTTTGTCTTCTACTGGGAATTCGAAATGGACAACCATGTCTCTTTGCCTTCTGCCTTCTCATCTCTTTTATCCGCTCATTTAGAAAACATAACTGTAGGTACCAATTTATCATTACAGTGGGATATTTTCTCTCTTCTGGAGACTTGCCAATGCATCACAAACAATAAAAAATTCAATTACAATGTTTACATTCACATATAATGAAAACTCCAGCTCACTCATTCAGCCTCTTTTGGCTCGTTGTGCGTATGTCTTTTCTTTGACTGTGTCTGTCCTTTCTGTGACTGTGTTTTGTCTCTCTTTAGCTCTGTTTTCTCTTCTTTCCTCTATTGTGGTGTAACTATTTCATACATGTACCTGTGCCTTTTATATCAGTGCATTTTATATAAATATGTAATAGCTGGCATTTAAATCTGGGCAAATTCCAGCTCTTTTCACGCAGCAAGTGTGTTGTTGATGTGGAAGTTCTGCAAGCGGAACATACATACATCTCAATTGTTTTAAATAAAGAATCGCCCTCCACCTTGAGCCGAGGCCCATGGGTCGACAAACCACGTGGCATACTTTAATACCACCGCAACAATGTTATATATATATATATATATAACAGCGCCTTTTTATATATATATAATGTAATTTCAACTTCTCGGCATAGTTATACAACGTTTTAACAAACAACCTGTCATGTCCACTTTAACACTGAAGAATCATGTTTAATACATAACTAATGCCCTTTCGGGCTCACTTGCCACACTTTCCGATGCAATATGCTACTCCTCCAGTGATTTCCGATTGCGATTGATCGCAATCGCAAGCTGCCTTGCTCCGATGCGATTGATCACTGTTCACTGTTCTTTGCCGATGCGATTGGGACTCAAATCCTTATTAATCAAAGTTTATAAGCCCATCGGGTCCAGGCTTCAATCACAATCACAAGTCTTTTAATATATGTTTCGACGGTTTGTTTCTTTCCGATGCGATTGACCACTGTTCACTACATTTTACCAATGCGATTGGAATTGGACTTCAAACACTTGTTAAACATGATTTATAGACCCATCGGGTCCGGGCTTCAATCGCAATCGCAAGTCTTTTGATATATGCTCCAATGGTCTGTTTCTTTTCGATGCGATTAGAACTGGAACTCAAGCTATATATGAGTTGTTGTTTATATACCAATCGGGTTCGGACTTCCAATCACAATTGCAACTCTTTGTTACATGTTCTGATGCTCTTATAATCTCCGATGCGATTATGCTAGACTTCAAATACGTTTGAATTATAATTCATACATCCATCGGGTCCGGAACTTCCGATCGCAATCGCAACTCTTTTTTGCATGTTCCGATGGGCCCATACTGCGATGCTCCGATGCAATTAGGCCAGAATTCAAATATATATCAACCATCATTTATATGCCCATCGGGTCCGGGCTCTCAATCGGAATCGCAAGTCTTTGTTTATGTGATCCGCTGCCAACTTTTTCTCCGATGCGATTCATGCGAGTCCCACCATATGGTACTTTGGTTATTTATTTATAAAGCACTCCGCTTATATATATTTATGCATTGACCTTTGTTTATATGATGCGCTGCACATATATGTAAGTTTTGTCGCTTGGGTTATACGATTCCTAGAATAAGGTTTGTCTATATATATATGTAAATAACACCTGGCTTGGGGTATGATTCTCGGAATTATGCATATGAATGTATCCTCCGGCTTGGACGATTCTCGGAATTTTATAACGGCTCTTCCTCTGCCTCTGCCTCTGCCTCTGTTGCTTCTGTCGTTCTGCCTCTGCCTCTGCCTTTGCTGCTTCTGTCACTCTGCCTCTGCCTCTACTGCTGTGATAACAGCTCCACCTCTCCCTCTGCTGCTTCTGTCGCTCTGCCTCTGCCTCTATTGCTGTGATAACAACTCCACCTCTGCCTCTGCCTCTGACTCTGTTCTTCACTGTGCCTCTGCTCATTATTAGTTTCTTTGACCACTTCATGGTTTCCTTGCCATTTAGGCAATGCTCCAACTCATCCCCAAGCAATTCAATTACCTTCATTTAGAACTGATCCTGTCCATCAACCGAATTTGGATTAAAACATCACAGCATCCAATTGACTCAGCCTTTGGCCTCTACTCTACAGCACCACCTCATCTGTCTCCTACTGCCTTTGTTCCTTCTATGATGCCTTTCTGCCTCTCTACTTCTTTGCTATCTCTGCTTTTTTTTTTGCTTCTATCTCTTCTTCTTATCTAATGCTGCTCCTTGCTTTTTCAAATGGCCCTATCTCTACTTCTCTTTTGCTACTTCCCTGCTTCTATGCTGCTCTCTTTTCCATGTTGCTATTTCAGGTGTTCCTCCTTTTCCATCAATGACAACATTTCCAACAAAACCATCCCAGGATAAGGGGAAAGTAGTTTCCCAAATAGACAACGATGAAGAGACATCAAGAGAAGAGAGGAAAGGATATTCCGCAAAACTCTCCAAAACCTGGGCTCAAGTTATTAGCAATTCGTCTAAGAGGGGAGGAGAAACAAACATTCCGGTTGACAACATGCAAGAGAAAGCAAGGAAAGGCAGGATAAATCAACAAACATAATTATAAAGGGCTGAAATATTATGGGAAAAATGAATGTACTCTTGACCTTGCAAGAGACTTCTTGAAAGACAAGCTCTAATGGCAAGGAAAAATATGTCAAGCATGGAGAGTAGGTAAGCTTAACAGTGAGAGAGCCAGGCCCATAAAAGTCATCATGCCCAGCTTGCGTGATAAAGATATCATTGTAAGAAAGAATCAACTCTTGAGGGGTTCTTGGTTTTTTCTAGAAGAAGATTTAACTGTAAGACAACAAGAGGAAAGGAGGGACGAAATGGAAAAAGTTAGGGCAGTAAGAGATGAGGGAAAAAGAGCATGGATTTATAAAGGTAAAGCTGTGATAGTGAAATTTGGACCTCCTTCCAAAACAAGGCAGCAAAATGATAACAAAGAAGAGACAACAAACTCTTCAGCAAGAAATGAGGAAGCAAGGTTAGTATGGGCAAGCAGGGACAAAGACTCAACTGTGAGTCTTGCATGTCAAAACAAATAGCAATCAAGTCGTACCCAGGTTTCCTTAAGATTAGTTTGTTGGAACTGCAAGGGTTACCAATGGAGATGAGGACTTGGGTTAGGGCCTATTGTGGAAGGTAGAGACATAATTTGCCTCATAGAAACACATGAGCATGAAGGGTGCAAGACACCTTTGTTTGAAGGTTATTGGAAGATACCAGTGTGGAACAAGGCAGCAGGGAATGGCAAAGGGCACGAGGGTATTATGGTATTAGTATGAGAAAAAGAAGTTCGTTTCATTCAGCTAAAAAAAGAAGACCCAAATAAGAAATTTTTCTGGCTTAAAATATCAGAAAATGGAAATCGCATCAGAATCGCAGCATGCTATTTTGCGCCGCAAGTTTCAAAAATCTACAAAAGTAGAGGGCTTGACCACAAAGATCCCTTTGCATCCCTGAAAACATATATTGCAATGTATTCTCAGCTAGGTTAAATCCTTATAGTAGGGGATTTCAATGCTAGAACTGCTGGTGAACAAGCTAGCATTCTTTGTTGTAAAGAAGACTGTCACCTTATCTGGCTTACAGAAGAGAGTAATCATCAGTGGGAATGAATTTCAGAGAATAAAGGCTGCAATCTCTTTGGAGAACATTTTCTTACGCTATGTGGGGCTTTTGATTTAGTCATTTGTAATGGTTTGACTAGATGGAAAAAGTCCAGAAATTTCACTTGCAATACCTACAATGGAGCAAGTGTAGTAGATTATGTAATTTTCTCGCATAGTTTGTGTGAGAAAATGGAGGAAGTGCTAATTGGAGATCAAATTTGGGACTTAAAATCAGATCACAAGCCAATTTTTTTAAGTTTCTCTTGGACTGGAAAGAAGCAATTAGGGTCAAAAGCTTAGTGTGTTCAACAAAATCCCCCAAAGGGTAAAATTATTTTGACTCCAAAGAATTATAATACCTTCAAAATAACACTAGAGAGGCTCTTCGAGAAGGAGGAAATCTCATTTCATGGCCTTCATAGTCATGAATTAACACATTTAATTCAAAGTGCACTTGCTGAGTGCGAAAGAGAAAAAATTAAGAAGTCTTAAACAAATTGCTTTCCGATTAATGCTTGGTTTGACGAGGAATGCAAAAATTCATAAAGCACAAGGAATCAGACAAGGATAACCTAAAGCTCAAAGATTACAAGCAGATAGTAATAAAGAAAAAAATCGATTTCATGGTTTCGAGGAGAGAAGAATAAATCTTCTTTGGGAAAAATAACCCCAAATTATTCTGGAAGGTGCTCCAACCGAAAAAGGTGAAAACTTTAAACAACATTACAACTTCTAAATGGTTCAACTATGCAAGACAAATTTATGAGCAGGATCCCAAGGTTGACTCTCCTCCTTTGGTCAACACAGACAAAAAAATCTTCACGATGCAAGAGGTAGAGATGGGTATCAAGAAGTTGGGCGCTAGGGCTTAAAAATTCTTTCACTTCACATCACAAAAATTTTCAACAACATCATACAATAGGGGTTCCCCACAGATTGGACAACTAGTATAGCAATACCTCTTTTCAAGAGTGGTGACGTCAATAATCCCTCCAATTATAGAACCATAATGATAAATCCCTTGTTTGAAAAGTTATTTGGAAGCATGTTAGAAAAGAAAATCAGCAAGTGGGCAGAAGAAAGAGATAAATGTGCTAAAGGGCAAGCAGGTTTTAGACCTAAACATTCCACAGTTGATCATTGTCTAACTTTAAGACACATCATTGAAAAATTTTGGGAAAAAAAGGAAGAATTTTTTTGTTGCTTTGTTGATTTCAAAAAAACCTTTAACACGGTTTCTAGGGATAAGCTTTGGGGCAGAATGGAGGAACTTGGGGTTCCCAAGCATTTGAGAGCAGTTGTGCATAGGCTGTATGAAGAGGTGAAAGTCAAAATTAGAACTTCAAACGGGAGCATTTTTGAAAGTTTTAGAAGTGATACTGTGGGTCAAGCAAGGTTTCCCATTGTCTCCTACTCTTTTTGGTTTATATATTGGACAAGCTTGAAGAGTGGCCAAATTCGCGTAGGGTGACGTAGTATCCATTTGGGCAAGTTTGTTATAAGGCTTCTTTTGTACATAAATGACCTTATACTGATTGTTAAATCGGCTCTTGGCTTGCAAGATAACTTACGTTCCCTTGAGCATTTTTTTTAGAAGGGTGGGGGTGCAAGTCAATATTAGCAAAACGAAAGTAGTTGTTTTCTCTAACAAAAGAAATCATAACCAACACAAGTTCTACTTTGAAGGCAACATTTTTGGAAGAAGTTGTAGACTACGAATACCTCGTGAATTGACTTCAAATGCAAATTTAAGTTGGGATGGTTGTAGAAATAAAATAACTTTGGGGGGGGTTGGAAAGTATTTTATGCTCTTCAAAAACAGTGTAGAGAGGAAGAGTTGTGGGACTCAAAAAACCACTCTAACTCTTTTTGTGCTTCTAGTCATTCCAGTGATTCTCTACGGTTGTGAACAGTGAGGCAAGAACACAACACGAGATGTAGTGAAAACAAATTGAGAAAATTCGAAGTGTTTGATTACAAACAAATTCAAAATTAAAAGTGCGCTTCCTTATGCTATATTGTTAAGTGAAAATGTGCGTTGCTCCTCATTGAAGCAATTTCTATGGTGCGATTCATAGGGCATTTGGAAAAAAATTGAGCGAATGCAAGAGGGTAGATGGCCTAAGGTTGTGTTTCAAGACAAATTGTGCAAAAGAAAGAAGACTTGGATGCGGAAAAATTATAAATGGTTTAGTAAATGGGGTATTTTCTCGAGCATGTTCCCTACGAAACAATAAAGAGATAAAAAAATTTTTTGTTATGGATAATTTCCACAAACGCACTTGGAGAAAGAACTAGGGATAAAGAAGAAGTACTACATTGAAGAGTTTAACCTCACTCATAGGGGCCAATATTTCTTTGAGATATAAAATTATTATTTCTCAATTAAGACTAATTTTTCATCAACTTCGTGGTGAAAAAAGTGGCTACGGAAAAGGCCAAAATAAATGTGGGAGGAAAAGAGTATGTATTTTTTTCTTCCTCGGAAAAGTGGAAAACGAGAAAAAACATTTCATTTTCGAATTTGAGGCCTTCAAAGACGACAGGAAAATTATGCAAGTATTCGGCGGCTAGCTCTTGGGATAATCTATTCAAAGAAGAGTTTGTCGAGAAGTCGGGAGCGTTTATTATAAAACTCCACAAGAAAAGAGCCGAATACAAGAGCCAAATAAAGAAGCAATCTGTCCCATAGGCTATTTTTTAGCCTCGTGGACGTTAAAAATACATTATTTATTTATTTATTTAAAAAGCGTAGATCATCCAAACTATTACTATGTCATAAATTGGAGTCATATAAACTGAAAAGTCGATGCACAGGGCATGATGCAAGCCATGTGGGTGTCACGAGGAGTCCATGTGGGATGTCGATGTAAGGCAAACTTTAATTAAATAAATTTTTTTAAACGAGTTGTTTTTAGTGCGATTTTTTTGGAATTTTTTACGGTGGTTTTTTTCCCCTGTCTAATTTCTCTAAAATCTGGCAAGAATTCATTGAAATCACAAGCTTGATGGTAACCCCCGCATGATTAAAGTAGCCTAGGGGTTTTTCGGGTGTTGAATCCATATATACAATAAAAAAAACCAGCTTTAAATAACACAAATCAAGATTTCAACTCAAAATTTTCCACCAGGATTCTGACACCTAAATCTCCAAAAAATCGCACTAAAAACAACTCGTTTTTTTAAAGCCATTTGTCATAAGATCCAAGTCATTATTTGAGTCAAAAATACATTATTGGAATTGCTTTGTAGAGATAAACACTCATTTCTTTGTTGAGATAAACACAATGAAGACATCCATAAAGAGTCTTAAGAACCGATAGTTATTAGATTGGTATGACAAAAAAAGAATTATGTCATTTTTCTAACGGTCATAAGATCCAAAAGTGCCTCATTTGAATAAAAAATGCATCATTGGAATTGCTTTGTTGAGATAAATACTAATGTTTTTGTTGAGATAAACACAACGAAGATATCCATAAAGAGTCCTAAGAATCGATAAGAGATTTGATCATCATTTTTCTAATGGTGCCAAAGAAATTGGGTTAACATAGTAAACAGTCACTTCAGTGAGATAGGTGAGGTGTTTACAATGTTGAAGACGGTGGCATCTCATTGAGGTGTTTACAATGTTGAAGACGTTGATGTGCCACCGTGGGGTGATGGAGGTAGCAGACGCATCAATACAAATATTTGTAGTTGTCAATAATTACTACGCTGCTCCAATAGTAGGCACCGTGAAATGCCATGGATATCCAATAGAATTTCTGAGGCCCTCATCAAGGGCCAAACTTATACACCATAGGGCACTCTCGACGTATTTCTTTTTTCAACAACTACACTTCTTATGTGTATTTTCATGGGTGTTGGAGATGTCGTTGGCCTTTGATTTGACCAATAACAGAGAAGAGATGGAACCAATTTTACATATTGAAGATTCATGAAATAGAAAATGAAAAATGACTTGTACTCTAATTTTTTTTCAAGTATATTCCAATCAATTTTATTCAAATTTCAATATTTTTTTTACTAATATATAAATATGCTACAAATAAGTTATGTTTTTTGTTTTTCTCTACAACGATTATAGCCTTTTTTCTATAGTTCATTATAAAAAATATTTTAATTTTCATTTTAATTTTATATCACTTTATATATAGAGATAAAGTAATTGAAAGTGAATTGGTCTAGATCTATCTCAACTTTATATGTATCAAGTTTCAAGAGGGATCAAATCTCTCTATGTGCAAACCTCTTTTTTGAGTGGCAAAACTTAAGGAATGGTTTGGACTTCGAGAGATTTGATTTCTCTCGGAGCTTGATAGATCTGTAGTTAAGATGGATCTAGATTGATTAATTAAATTTATTAAGTCTTTATATGTTTATTAATCATATGTTTTGAAATATGTGAGTCCTGAATAGTAATCATTATTATTCATATTTATTTAAATGTGATATGCATATTACTAACTTTTTATCAAAAACTATATTTGTAATTTTTATTAATAAAACAAAATTACAATATAACAAATTAAATTGAATTGAACTGAATATATATATATATATATATATATATATATATATTTATATATATATAATAGTCATTGTGTTTTATTGTTATTATTTTTACATGTAACACTTCATTTTATCGGTCACTACAACAACTCCCCCATACCGAGTTGTTAAGCGCCTCTCAGCGCAATAAACATAATCAAGATGATTTAAAAATTAGTTACACTTTAAAAATATCATTAATTATATCAAAGATTAAAAAAGGATTGGAAACACAAAGGCTTATATGTTTGAATCAAAAATAGATGTAAACTTTTTTGACATGCATACTTGACAAAGAAACTTAAGTGGTTTTAGAACTCTATGCTAGTAGCTTTCAAGGAATCTATGTCAATTTAAGTATTATCATAAGAAATATAATGTTTGACAAAATTCTCTTTGCATATTGAAAATGATTAATATCTAATGGGGTATGCTTTAGTTTATCGCAATTTCGACTTAAAATGTGCCAATAAGACCTTTCTTTCACATGAGTGAGAATGCATTACAATAAAGTTGATATGTCTCACAAATCACAAAGGCTATTATTTGGCTAAGCCGTCCCATTGGGGGTATCTACTATGACTTGCACCTAGCCTCAACCATAAGAAGTAACTTGCTTGTGTGGACAAGATGAAGCACAAGTAGTAAATGGTTTTATAACTCCATGCCATTGACTTTTAGTGAATCCATGTCAATCGAAGTTTTATTGTTACCGTGATAAAGAAAATCAATCTCATCATAATGAAATTAAGTTTAGTTTGATGAGGTCTATTTTATTTTATGGAGACTTCCACTTAGCATGTGCAAGTGAGGCCTTCCTTGATATGAGTGAAAATCTATTACAATGAAGTTGATATGTCTCACAAATCAAAGAAGTTATCCTTTAGATGAACAATTGTGATTAGGGGTATGTCACCTACTAACGTTGTAGACTAGGACTAGCACTTGGCCCAACCATAAGGAGCATCTCACTCGTGTGGAAAAAACAACACACAAGAGGAAAATATGTCTTTAAGGGAATTAATCTTCACGGGGGAGATAGAAACACCCTTTCTTTACCAACCAACCATGGGTTGCCACAATATTTGGGGTATACTTCTAAGTTAAAGTAAAATACAAAATGTTGAATAGAGGAAGTTAATTATGCATGGATTGATTATTTTTGTTCAAAAAGAGTTATGGGGAACACAATAATAGGTTAGTTTTATGATTGATTCCCCCGGGTATTTCCAATTGAAAATTTAGTCACAACTCAAAATTCGAATGCATCAAAATATGGAGGAATAGGTCTATTATTTTTTTAAATGGTGAAATTAGAGTGAAAAATCTTTTTCTTAAGTGGGTGGATCCTCCTTGAATTTGAGGTGATTGATATTGAGTCATTTTGATGGCCTCTTAATCAAAAAAATATTATATTTTTTGACCTCTAGAGCCCTTGATACTTAGTTTTCTATAAGAGGTGGAAGCTTAGTGAATTCACTTGCAATCCCATGTTTGCCCATGCTCTTTATCCCTACATTGTCATTTAAGTGAGAATACATACTTGCAACAAAAATAGGCTTGGTGTGAAGATGGAACTCGTTGAATTCTTAATTACTTTGGATCGATTGGAGTTCAAAGAGTTTGGAGTAATCGTTACAATGCCTCTCTAATATGAAAGGTTTCAACATATACCATTTCCTTGAAATGATCAAGAGATTGGAACCTTGTATAGTTGTTTTGCAAGGATAAAGCCTACGAATTTTTGAAGTCCCCCCATATTTTAGTAATCTCTTTAAGTTCATAAGTATGGAAATATGAATATATTTAATTGAGTTAAAACTCTTCCAAATTCATTATGCATTTACATTATTATTTTTCTTACAAGTTTAGAGTTCAAAGAACCTAGAACATGGGAGTTGTAGCAAATTAAATGAAAAAAATTGTGCTACCACACATAGTGTGGGGGCAAGGATGGAAGACTGCCTAAGCACACACACATACTAAGAGGTTGAAAGAGGAGAGTGGATTCACAACTATATTTTAGGGCTAAATCAAGAACCCTTAGGGTAAGACAAGAGAATATCAAAAAGAGAGGGAAGGCCACTAAGTTAATTGGGACTTTAAGATATTGTTGGTGTTAAGGTAATTCACATAGGTTTTAAATCTAGTTTTGCCATCAAATTAGATGACGAAGAGAGCCAATTGAATAGGGTAAATTAATTTCCCATTACTTTAATAAGTTAAAAACCCCAATGTTAGAAAAGTAATAGAATATTGGAGAGAACTCACCTATAATTCATTGTTATAGGTGATGAAGCTTCCTTAGTTGAAGATAAGAGTTGTGATAGGTTTCCAAGAGTGCTCTAGATCTAGGAAGATCCTACACATGCAACTCGGAATTATTATAATACAAAACTTTATTTGATTTCCAATACAAATATGTGTGTGTGCCCACATGCATTTGCATGTGCTATGTAATCAAACAATACTATATCTATTGTTGTAAATATTACTAATAATGGATAGTAGAGATACCCTGGTGTTCTTAGCGGTGATTATACGTTTTTCCTAGTCATGATGGAACTTTTCTTGAGGTTGTAGGGATGCAAGGTCTAATGTGTAAGTGAAACTAAGCTATTGTAAATTCCCTCGGATGAATCAATCAAACTTGCAATGTTGGAATCAAGCTGGACGTGAGAGATCCTTGTATAGGTTATAAATACAATATTTGCAAGTATCCTAAGGGCTTGAGAGCAGTGAAAATAGTTTGATCATTAATCAAGGTGTGTACCTATAAATTAGGGTTTACCAAATACCTAAGGAAGAACAATCTTTGGAATGACGAATTGGATGGTATAATTAGGTAATGGAGCTAAATTAAGGTGTATTTTCATGTTAGGTTATTTTTTGGAGGTTCCAAGTCATATGGATCATCATACCATTATTTTTAACTCAATTCTATGGATTTTATCACATAGCTCTTAGGCCCAAAATTTTTCTTTATTACATGTTCCATGGATTCACAAATGTGATACCCCTAAGGAAATTTATGGTATGCTTCTTGCTAAGGAATCAAGTAAGGTTAATGATGTTTGATTCAAATTTAATTCATGAATAATATTTCCAAAAGATATTTGTGATGCTATGGACGAGAAATGAGATATCCCTGGTGACCATGGACTCAATTGAGGGATTTGCACCTTAATTGGACCCATGAAGTTAGGAAATGCCCCAAATGGGTATCTTAGAGGTCAAAATGAATCAAACTAATAAATAAGGCCAAATACTA
The DNA here is from genome assembly GCA_034641835.2 of Pinus albicaulis. Lineage (NCBI taxonomy): Eukaryota > Viridiplantae > Streptophyta > Pinopsida > Pinales > Pinaceae > Pinus > Pinus albicaulis. Next base: position 21,319,788 of record CM076578.1, on the reverse strand, counting down.
ATCCATATTGAATCATTATATTTTTCTCCATCCATCATGATGCTTTTAGAGTGGAAAAAGTGGAGGAATCAACTCAGGACCGTTTTTACCAGTGGAACCCAGTTTGGAAAATTGGGGTATGAAACCTTTCACAAATGTTTTCAGGCATCAAAAGAATTTTTTTGTGCGTAATGTTAAAGTCCTATAATAATAGGATTCATAATTTTTGAATTGACTTTGATAGTCTTGTAAATATGTACATACCTTGCTTTCTGCAATTTGTTTTCCCGTATTTGAAAATAATAATAATAAATGAAAAGAGGGTAAAAAGTCCTAAAATAAATATCAAAGGACTTAGAAAAGAAAAGATAAAAATTAATAAAAAATAGACCCCAAAAGAGAAAAAAGAGATAAAATCAGACCTGAAAGTGAGCAAGTCAAAATGCCACTACTATTTACTTTTACTGCAAGAATAATGATTATGTGAAAATTGTCAATAAATGCCATAATCCATGATCAGTTAAATAGTTTAATCTTTACTTTTCATGCTTTGAATTTCATGTTTTAGATAGAGAATAAAGATATGTCAAATAATTTAAACTTGAAAAATCAATAGACAGTTAGAGAATAAATGAGGAGCTCAGCAGTTTAATCTGAGCCCTCAGATGAAATAAGGTTAGACTTAGACAATTTTTATGCCTTGAAAGAAAAATGGATTTAGGGTTGCAAGCTTAAATGCACCCATGAAAATGAAGTAAAAAATGTTAGAAATAATGATGGGCAGGTAGAACATGTAATAAAGCATCATCGGGAAAAAAAAATTACTAATTTCCCCTCCCCAAAATGATCCAGTATACTAAACCTTCAATTAAAGAGGCTCGGAGCATTTTACTGCGGCTTCTATTGGCATGGGAGACCCAGGAGTACCGATGTCTTCCTGGGTGATTGGTTGAAAATATTGGATTCCCTACATAAAACCCATTTCATCAACATTTCCGAGATTATGATCCCTTTTCCTAAGTAAAACACTTTTTTTTCTTAGTAAAAGTAAAAACCCTACTTAATTAATTTCATTTTCATTCAAAAATACTCAAAAAACCTATAAAATACATTTTTATCCTAAGTTTATGTGTAAAGAATCAAAATGGGACAAATTTTGTTAAAATGACCTATTTACACATTACTTAGTTTAAATCTATGTATTTTATTCATCTCATTCATTACATTTTTCCATTTCATATTAACTTTTAACCTAAAATATTAAATCCTTATATTATATCCCTCCCGTATATATTATTAAATCCCCAAGGCCCACTATTTAAAGTTTAAACGTATGTTTATTTATCCCCATATGTTAAAATAAATCTCTACTTTTTCCCATAGGTTTAAAATTATCTTATGCTATCAACCCCGCCCTTACTGTCTTTAAACACTTGTTAAAAGGTTTTAGTTACCATATAATACATACCTGCGCCAATGTTATTGAAACATTTGCTAAATGTTTTAGTTACCATATAATACATACCCACGCCAACGTTATTGAAACATTTGTTAAATGTTTTAGTTGAAAACACATAACTTTATCCCCCGTCCAATCAAATAACATAAAGCTTTTAACATTATAAATGTATATTTATAAGGTTTAAAATTTATCCCGCCATATATCAGACCCCAGACCCCACCTCGGACTGTTGAGCACCTTCACAATAAATCATAGCTATTCACATTGGTCATCCCAAATCCGACAATCACCTGGCCATATCACAAATAAAGTTGCGTGAACATAACACTTTTCAATCCATGGGAAATGGGTTGTTTCACCCTTTTCTCTCTCCTCCACGTGGCCCAGCTCTATTGGATCGCATCTGATCCAACTAATACCACTTACCACCTTTTTCCTGCGCAATAACCACTTGCGATTTTCGCCTTTGAAGCCCGAAAACCACCATTTGTCCGATGTGACCGCCATTTATTACAGGCTATTCTAAACCTAAAAACGCCTAACAAACTCCTAAATATGCCATTAAGCTATTTTTTCTCCATTCACCAACTGTATTTATCCTCCCGATTGAAGAAAACAGAGGTTGTGCATTATTTTATATCCTGAACTTGAAAAATGCCCGCATATTATTGTTAAGACTGCTGAAAAGTCCCAGAAAACCTCCAAATACCTAAAAAGGTACAAGGGCTTGTCAAAACGCCTCAGAATCTATTTTGAGAGACCCATACCTGCGCAAACTAGTATTTTTATATAAAAAGAGAACCTGTTATCATTCTGAAAAGACATTTCTAAAGGAATTGAAACCAGTAAGAGCTTAATTTTTCCAAGAAAGCCTCTAGTTACCCAAAAAAGAGCTTAAACCCTGTCAAAATTTTGAAAAAACCATGTTTTAATACTGCATTCAGTTTTGAAAGAGAAACTCGAGTTGATTTTAGCTTTTATAGACTTAAAATAGTCCTAAATTACCCAGAAATCCTCTGCAAGTAACCCCGACCCTTTGTGCCAAATTTTAATCAATTTTTATCCCAATGTCCACTAAAAAAAGCAAAAGAAACCCCTTTTTCTTTTTTTATGAACCAGTAACAATCTGAAATACAATTTAAAGCCAAATTTGAAGTTAAATCCAAGGGAAAGAACAAGTTGTACCCATTTTCATCCAAGAACCTCTGTCAAAGTCAAGAATACTTCTATAAACCATTTAATCTTACAGAAGAAACCAGAAAGTCTAAAAAATAGAGTTTTAGTAATCCTCAAAGCCTAAAAATGCAAAAATCCACTCCAGTTATGTCCTTCAAGACTGCCATCATTGTGAATCCTCTACAACCTCCTGTTGTAGACATTAAGCATATCCCTTTAGCAGATGTAGACTACAAAATAGCAGATCCAGTAGTTGAATTTAATCAATTAGACCTCCACTGCTAGAGTTATGAAAAGTCCTTAGATCAGGTTGAAGAAGTTCAAATTTTGGAATCAAAACTACCCAAATATGTTGTTCCAGTCACTTATCAATGCCCAAAACTTATTAGGTTTTGTAAGACCTATTATGTGCCTTAAAAAAGAGCAATAGTGAATGCAAACAAAGAAGTACTATTTACAATTACTTTTGAGTCCATAAACCAGATGTTACAACTCAAACATGATCCTAAAGCAGTTCCTTTGTTAATAGAAGCACTTACAAAGTTGTACATTGGCCTTGATTTTCCCAAAAGATTTTAGATCTTCCAAGTATTCATGCCCTTACATGTTGAAATTCCTCAAATCAATCCTCCGTATTCTACTTCAAAATTTCTAGAATGTTCAAGGCATGTCATTTCCATGTTGTCATTCATCCTAGGATACTTTATAGATGAGCATACAAATGAATCAATCCTATTTTTCCTATCTACTTTTACACCAGGACAACCTCCTTCTGTCATCTTCAATTATGTTGAGTACATTTCTGACAATATCCATGATCAGCTGGTTAACTTTCCAACTAAAGGAGTGTTTAGATACACATATTTTCTCTTCCATATGTTTTTGTATTTTAAAGAAGACAAGTTTCTTGTAACCCTCCAAAAGCTTGACATAGAAGAAAATCCACTTTCAGTCATTTTTTGGACATATTTGATCAGCAAAGAGTCCACAGAGTTTACCTATATAGAGTTTTCAGACTTCTTTGTTCATCCATTGAAAAACATGTTAACGAATATTGAACAGCCAAGGATCAATGATGAAATGAAGAAAATCCTACAACTATCAGAGAAAACTAGAACTGCAGATTGGTATTTCTATGAAAAACACACAGAAATCAGAGTTTTTGGGTCTAACCTGTTACCCTACAAACTACCTAAATATTTACCAATGAGGGCTTTTTCCTTGGAATACATCAGACAAATATTAAATTCTGATTCAATCAACTTCCTAGCAGCTAAGAATAAAACATAATTTAAGTTGAAAAATCAAGTGGGACCCTTTATTTGTAATCACAGAGATGCAGAGACAAAAGCAGCCAAACAATTATTAGAGTAAATATTTGAAGAGAGTTTCTCATGGAACTATGATCCACAAGGAATATTAAGTAAAATGAGGCTTAAGTGGAAACTAACACCCTACGTTCATTAGAAAAAACTAGAGATTGAGAAGTATGTCAATCAAATTGAACGGATAGAAAACACTTTGGTAGATGCAGTTAAGCAGGGTGATACTAGTCACACCTTACAAACTGCTAATCAACGAGAAAAAACCACCAAAAGAGTTAGAGAAGAAGGAACATACATTTTTGAAACCATAACTGAAATTAGGTTCAAATTAAGATACCATAAAAATCCTAAGATAAACTCAGTTGATAAAGAAAAAGTGACTATTGAAGTTGAAGACACATATTTCCCAATAACAAATACAGATGCCGCTACAGTCATCACAAATGAGCGAGTTATAGAGAATTTGAATGAAGGAAATCCTGATAATTCAAATACCCATATGATAGAGAAACAACAGAATATACAAGCATCCTCCTCACAGACAGCAGAGGTAAAAGATATTGATATCAGGGAAAAGTGAAACAGATTAAAACAAAGAATGAAGAGATCAAAAATGATATTTACTCTCAATATTTGAATCAAACACCAAGTGTTAAAAATAGACTTTTATCAGCTTTTGACTCTTCAAATAAAAAATTGATAATGTCAGTACTCCAGCCTATGGTGAAGACTCCAAAGACAGTTGCAAACTATAAGAAAGTTGATCTAGAAGTACCAACAGAAAATATTCATGCACTAGATCAAATACAATTTCATAAACAAAGTTCATAGATGTTATATTCTACCATCACAACCAAGGCTATGAGTGTTCAAAAACTTCAGAATACAATCATAAACATGAGAGATCAAATGAAAGTGGATAAAGCTTCCTTATATGCTAAAGATCTTAGGATTAAGTCTTTAGAAGAGTTGGTCATACAAGTTCGATATGATCCTGCAAATGTCAAAGCTGTAGAAGAGTTAGTGAAGAAAAAGAATGTTGACATAGCAGCATTAAGGAAACAACTCAAGCTTCCATCAACTGAACATCCTCAAGCCAAAGAAAGTATACAAGAAAAGACTCAAAAGGATGACATGATGAACTTAATTTTTCAATTAACATGACAGATCAAAGAAATGGAAATTCAAATGGACAAGCTTGTCCATGAAAGGGAAACTACAGAAGCACAGGAAATTCCTTTAGTAATTCTCATGGTTACTACAGTTGTGCCTTCAAATCTGGAAGAAGAGTTGGCACCAAAAGAACCACTGGCTACTGCAGTGCCAGTGACTTCATCCACAATTTCAACCACAAAATCATCTACTACAGTGTCCCAACATTCATATGAGGCTAGTAAACTAGTAAAAGCCATGGAAGAAATGACACTACAAATAAGTGAGATTAACAGATTGAAATAAGTTATTGAAAATCTCGAAGATACAAAGAAACTAGCTCAAATCAATGCTAAAACTCATGAGCAAAGGGCTAAAGGTTAAATGAAGAGTTAAAGAATCTACAAAAATATTTAACCTTAAAAGAACCAGTTTCTTACGTGAAGAATCAGTTATGGAGTAATACCATTGAAGCCATCAATGATGTTTGGCCCTCAATCCAGGTGATATATGAGTAGATAGATTCACTGAAGGCAGCACAAGCAGAAATTCAAAAAACAAAAGATGAGCTAGGTAAAAAACTTGAGCAAGCCATAGAATTAATAAAGTTTCTCAACAATAAAAACAGGATAATGAAACAACTTGAAGAGAAATGTGAAAATATGAACATAGCCATAACCAAGTTTATGGTTAAATTTGAAAATTTGAGGCAAAGAAGTTTTCCTAACATTTTGGTCATTAATGATAAGCTCATGCCACAGGAAGATTACAATAAGAAAATCAGAGAGTATGCAAAAGAGCAGGTTGAAAAAACGGGATGGCAAGGTATTCCTACAGGGAAGGTCTTACTCAAAATTTTTGAAGATTTATTTTACCTGCAGCATCAGATAAGACATTTATTTGTCATAAAACCAACATTTGCTAGATATACTGAGGCAGATGAAAACTTCAGAAAGCTGAAAAAGATACAAATTCCAAATGATAAATCTTGGCAATCACTCTCTGACTTACTATAAAATTCAAATTGCAGAGAGAAAGACAAAAAAGTTTGCTGATTTTTACAGTCAAAGCAGAATTTATTACAGCAGCAAAGCAGTTTTTACAGAGGTTAAAGAGTATCCTAGTTAAAGAGTATCAGAGGATATAGATAAATCTGAGTTAAAGAGTATCATAGGATAAAGATAAATCCGAGTTAAAGGGTATAAGATAATGAAGATAACATTTGCAAAAAGATTTGAAATATCTATGCCAGCAAAGAGGACACCAAGGCAGCCAGCTGCACCTAATCCGCAAACAGTTTTTATTTTATCTGGATCAATAGGACAACTTGCTGATTTGTTAAGCAACTGTCTCTATTTTGTTGTAAAGATATTTTATTTTCCTTAGATAATTCCTAGAAGCATTCTAGGATATTTTGTAAACATTTGTGTATAAATACTTCATCCTTAGAAGTATTAGTGTGGAATAAATTGCTGAAGATTTCTATAGTCATTTTTTTTGGACTTGAAGGTTTTCGTGTTGCAAATTTCGAGTAGCAGACTAGATCAGATCAACTAGCATCATATTTCAGGATTCTTGTGATGAGCCATTTAAGTGAAGTACTTTCTACTTGTCATTGTTTATCTTCTCATGTTTTCATGCATCCATTATGTGTTCTAAATTTGAATGAATAAACAGGAGTATTATTTTAGGATTTGTTAAAAACACCCTGTATTTATTGTTTATCATTTCTATGTTTTCTGTTGATTTCCAGAGTAGAGAACCCTTAATTGCTCCCTCTTTCGTTTGACCTCTATCTACTCCTTCCTTTTTCCGGATCAAAGAACCCTTCATTGTTCTTTATCCCGATCAAACCAATTCACCAAATCAGCCTTCCAAGATCTTCAAAGACTTATCTATCTTGCCCTGAAAACATTTGACTTTTTGACCTTGATCCTAGTCCTGCCTACTTGACTTTTGACTCCTTAGCCCAATGGACAATCAAATTTCCCACTATCCATCTCATTAAGTGATTTTTCCCACCAAACCAAACCAAATCAAAACCAAATTGCACAATCATAACTAGCCTAATATATTATAATCAAAACAAAGTTAAATTTTATAGAGAGAGCCCTCTCTGAACCCTAAGAAGGCTAGATCTTAGAGTTTAAAAGTAGGTTTGTGTTTACCTCTAGTGTTCTTAAACTTCAAATCAAAATCTCACAACTTGGGAATTACTAGAGTGATAACATGTAAAACTTTGCCACTTTAGGATAACATCTTGTTTACCTATTCTATGCACAAATACCTTTCCAACGACGAAAGAATCATGTTAATCAAAGTTTGTATGTGAAATTTATGCCACTCAGAAGTTGTCCTTCCCGTTTTGGCCACCATAATTCGATAGGATGCCACATCAACCCCCATAAATCATGGAAAAGAGGTTATCCATGGGATTGTTATGAATAATACTCTATAATATTCTATATTGTAACTTTGGTTAAGAGTTGAGGCATTCAAACCTAACCACTAGTAGGATATCGAGTTATGTTATAACCGAGCCACTGGGAGGAAAAGGGGTGCCATTTTTTTTAGTGCAATTGTTCTATAGTTGAGAAAAAATTAGCCGAGAGGGATAGGAGATAGAGAAAATAAAGAGTATTTGTGCACTGTAGTAGCCCGGGAGACATGAGCCACACTTATTTGTACTCACAACCATTTTCTATTCAGAGAAATAGAGTAGAGCAACCTCACCTTCTAGCTGGGGTTTTCTCCGGAAAGGGTTTCCCAGGCCATGTCTTGTGTCTAATGTGTTTGTTAGATTTTATTTTGATGTTCTCTATTTTTTGTATATTTTCATTTGCATGCAAACACTATTAGCATTAATATACAAATCCATAAATCTAAACATAAATAAAACTATAAAAGTGTAGAATTTCATATTTTAAGTATAATTTTATCAAATCCATTGCGATGAACTATCTAGTGGAATATCTGTCGTTTACATATCATATTGGTATCATAATATGTTTTTTTGGGTATATTGTGGATATTTGTAGGGTATCTAGATCGGCTAGATGAAAAATTGTAAAACCCTAATCATGATCGATGGATATGTGAATAACCTTCGTGATCTTGCAGAGGAGTGATTTTCGCGGCTGGAAGAACAATTTGTCGATATAAATCAAAACATAAATATCCTCATGACGACATTAAGTAATAACCTTGGGATATTCAGACAATATGGGGGTTCTGATGCAAAGGAAAATCATAGGGGACATTAGGAGATCAATAAGAAATGGAGAACCACTTCAAGAAAGGACCCAAAAAAGATAAACCCAGTTCAATTTTCATGGATAATTCACAGTACCTGTTAAAAATGAAAGCAAAGGTTGATATCAAGCCATACCAAGGTGATATCGACACTCTGAAGCTAAATAACTGGTTGCAACAACTAGAAGTGTATTTCAGTGTCCATCAAATTAAGGAAGAATAAAGATTTTGTTTGTGCAACTGAAATTAGAAGGCCATGATCTTACTTGGTGGGAAAGCCACACAAAGACCTTAAGGTTGGAAAGAGAACATATAGTAGCTAAGTGGGAGGAATTCAAAACCCTTATAAATTCACAATTTTACCCTATTGGGTATGTAGAGGACCAATGGATCCAGTTGCACTACTTCAAGCAGAAGTAGGGGTAGAGCGTACAACAACAATATAGAGTTAAAAAAGATGGCCATAATGTTGGGTGTCTCCCCAAAGAACCTAGATTTACTCCTCAAGTATCTGGGGAGTCTACACAGCCATCTGCGGAAGAAAGTGATGTTCTTCAAGCCCATATTGGTGGATGAGGCTTGTGTACAAGCACAATACCTGGAGAACATAGGCTTGAAGGGAAATCAAGTGGATCAAAGCAGAGGAAGCAACATGACACTTTTAAGGAGGGGAAGAAGAATTATAAAGGAGGAAACATAAGAAGACAACAACCATATGAAACCAATACAAATATCCCAGCAACCACTACAGCATTGACGACCATACAGAGGAGAAGTGTTGGAAGTTGCATCCAAAGCTTAACCAAGAACAAAAAGAAATACAATAAGAAGAAAAATGTCATGGACACTGAATCGAGGAATAAAGTCGAAATCAACTTAGTTTTGGAAGAGAATTTTTTTTTTACATTACTATAGAAGGAGGTGAATCTGAGTGGCCTTCAACAACAAGAAGAGAAAGAAATTACCAAACTCTTCCACATCAAGATACAAGTCAAGAAGACAAATATTGATGCTCTGTTTAACTCTGAATCACAAGAGAATCTTATTGCGATAATATGGTAAATAAATTAGGATTGGAAGTTCATGATCATCCAAGCCCATGTCCATTGGGAAGGGTAAATAAGGATGCAAAGTTGAAGGTAAAAAACTAGTGCAAAATTAAATTTACCATTAGTGTTGATTTTAGTGATGAAGTAGAAGTAGATGTGGGTCCCCTTGGTTCATGTGTATTCGTGTTTGGGAATCCCTGCATATACATGTGAGATGCAACATTCATGTGGAGATCTAACTAAACCATATTTTCAAGGATGGATAATCCTTCACCATAAATGCACACAAAGGCAAGTCAAAAATTTCCCTGGTAAGTGCCAACCAAGCCATGAAATTGATAAGTTCCAGCATCCTTAAGAGGCAAGGCATCCCTAGAGGGGTGTACTAAGAAACATAAAAAAACAACTAGAAGAGTTGCTACATGCATACTGATATGTGTTCTATGAGTCTAAAGGGTTACCACCTAAGAGGGAAGTGAAGCACGAGATCCAGTTATTTTTGGACTCCCCATTGGAAAACATTGGGTTTTACAGGTCGTATATTATAGAAAAAAGTGTGGTGAAGAAACAATTTCCACAACTACTGGAACAAGGTGTCATTCGATTGAGTACATCACCATATGGGTCATGTTGGAAAATGCAGTAGGGAAACTATTAATTCAATTTCTCCTTAACCTTAATAATTTCTTGTGAACTTTATTTATCTTCTTATGTTTCTTTATTAGATATTATCATCAAATATTGATCAAGAACATAAATAGTAAAGACAATCGACACAAAAATTAGGCTCCAAGCTATGGAAAATCCCCTCCAAGGTTGTTAGGTCCCTATTTTACTAGTATAGTCCCTTATTGTTGTTAGTGTAACCCCCTTATTTTTATTGTTGTACCCCTGTAACCCCCATATTGTTATTATTGTGCCCTTAAATTATTATTGTTAGGTCGGCTAGGATTACATTGTGGCCCCACTAGGATTACATTGTGACCCCATGGACTCCTATATATAGAAAGGAGGTTTTGTAATTTGTATCATCCAAGAATTGTTCATTCATGTAATGTAAAGGAGGTTTCCCCCTCGAAGTGTCTAATTTCTAAGGCATTGATATCTTTTTTCTTCTATTTTTTGGAGCTGGTTCCATAACATTTGGTATCAAAGCTTTGGACTCTAGGGTTTCGCTACTTCAAACAAGTCATCGTGGAATTTTCACTATAACAATTTTTATATGAAGGTTCAGATGCTAAAAACAAAAACACATTTTGAAGAAATCCTGAGGAAATTCATGTAAAAATTTCAGATATTGGTTCACAATATTTTCAGAGATATGATCAATGGAAGTTGAATTTTTTTTAGACTCTTGAATTTCAACTAAACCAAGTCATCGTGGAATTTGCGCTATAGATTTTATTATAATAAGTTTCGAGAAGCTAAAATTTATATAGAGCGAATCTGAGATCTAAGAAGCTCACAGCAAAAATTTCAGAACTTGGTTCGCAATATTTTTTGGAGATATGATCTGTGGAAGGTAGTGCTTTTTCAGGCTCCTGAATTTCATCTCAAAGAGGTGATCGTGGGAAAAGTTCAATAACTCTCTCTCTGGGCATCGGATTGGAGTGCAGTAAAAAGTGGTTGCAAGTACACGAACGGAAGTTTCTTTTCTATCAATTTCAGAGACTAAGGATGAAACAGTGACACATGGAAAGTCGTACAATTTCGCTCTACTGAAACAGTCCATAATTAGGTCATCGTAGGAGATTGGGCATAACTTTGTCTTCAAGAATCCAAAGAAGGTTAGACCTATGGCATTTGAAAGAAGATTCAGAGGGCTACTTCAAGGCTGAATTTCAGATATTGAAGATCCTAAATCATAGAGATAATTCAGTTTCAATATCAAGCTCCTCAAAATCAAGAAAAAGGTGTGTATTGTTTTTTTCCAATTGCATAAGTCTTGTTTGAAAAATCAGTTTTAAGTGATTCCAATGGCCTCTTGAGCATAGATATCAGTATTGGGTTCTAAAATTCCTCCTAAAAATAATTCAACACCCATTAGGCCTTCAGAAGGCTCTACCATAACTCATGAAGATGAAGAATTGCAACATGATCTATCAAAATTACAAGAGCAAGTGCAACAAATTTCACTCTCGCAAAGAGCAACAAAAAATGAAATGGAAGTTTTGAAGAAAGGCATGGAAGAGAAGATGGATGGTTTGAAGAAAGGCGTGATGGATGGTGTGGAATCTAAGATGGATGGCATGGAAGCTAGCATGGAAGCTAAGATGGAAAACATGAAGAATGATCTAAAAACAGACATCGAAGGTTTGACAAAGTTGATACAAGAAATGTTTCCTAATGGTGAAAAGATAGTAGAAGAACCTCATGATGAGAACAAAATAAATATTAATCGTGATTTCATAAACTATAATGTTGGCGGGAAGAACCACCATATTCCAAAAATGGATATGAGGAAGTTTGATGGAAAGGATCCTGTAACATGGATACTACAGATGGAGCAATATTTTGATCTCCATAATGTGCAAAACACACACAAGGTACACATTGCCACTTTACATTTAGAACAAAATACATTTCTATGGTATCGATGGCTTTGCTCCCATAAAAAAATTGTCACTTGGTCAATTTTTACGGAGGAAATGATAGCACATTATGAGGATACAAAGAGCAACACCTTCTTTAGCCAATTGATAAATCTCAAACAAAAGGGTTTAGTGGGGGAGCACATTGAGGACTTCCAAAAATTGAATATAAGGGTAACTGATATTCGAGAGGAACACAAGATTGATCTCTTCATAGGTACTTTAAAGGATAACATCCAACATGAAGTTCGCGTTTTGGAACCTGATTCATTGGAGAAGGCATTCAGGTTGGCTAAAAAATTGAATGTAAAATTATGGCGACAAGGAAGCCTACCACTCACTTCTATAAAGAGGGAAGTGTTGCTACTCCTAGATTTCCACAACCTACAAGGTTGACACCACAACAATTGGAAGAAAAAAGAACAAAAGGGCTTTGCTACAGTTGTGATAGCAAATACACTAAAGGTCATAAGTGTGCTGAGAAGAAATTATTTTACATAGATTGTGAAGAGGAAGAAGAAAATGAACAAGAAGAGGATATACACCAGGAACCAACCCTAGAAGATGAAGAAATGAGTCTGACCATATCGTGTAATGCATTGGCAGGAATTACCACTCCTCAAACTCTCAAGATAGAAGGACATATCAAGAAGAAAAAGGTAATAATGTTGATTGATTCGGGTAGTACCCATAATTTTATTCATTGTAAGGTAGCCAAGGAATTGAATTGTTTCCTATACCCAGCATTAGAATGTCAAGTGATGGTTGCAAATGGAGGAACTATAAATTGCTCTGGAAAATGCCATAATATCAAGCTAACCATGGGGGAATATGTATTGAATAGTCCAATGCTTTCCATTCCTATGGAAGGTGTTGATGTTGTACTAGGAGTACAATGGTTAGAATCTTTGGGGATGGTAGCCTTTAATTTTCAAGAACTTTTCTTGAAAATTTTTTCAGAAGGAAAGGAAGTCGAATTATGGGGTATTGCAGGGAAGCCGAGAAAGATAATAAGCTCTAATGTCATGACAAAGCTTCTAAATAAATAACAATGAGGTGCAATTGCACAATTATGCTCACTAGAAGTTCCAACATCAAAATCATCTATTTCTGCAGATCTCCAAAAAGTCTTGGACAATCATTCCAAGGTGTTTGAAACTCCCGAAGGACTCCCACCTATTCGTGATCATGATCATGCTATTCATTTGATTCCAGGAAGTGTTCCTCCAAACATCAGGCCTTATAGATATCCTTACTTCCAAAAGAGCGAAATTGAACGTATGATTGCGGAAATGTTAGAGGTGGGTATAATTCAACCTAGTCAAAGTTCTTTCTCTGCTCCTGTAGTATTGGTACACAAGAAGGATGGATCGTGGCGCATGTGTCCAGATTATAGGGAGCTCAATAAGCTCACCATTAAAGATAAATTTCCCATTCCTGTGATTGATGAATTATTGGATGAATTACATGGAGCAATTTATTTTACCAAGTTGGATCTTCGTTCGGGATATCATCAAATTAGAATGAAGACTGAAGATATTCCAAAAATAGCATTTCGAACTCATGAGGGTCATTATGAATTTTTGGTCATGCCTTTTGGCCTTACAAATGCACCTTCTACATTTCAAGGGTTGATGAATTCCATTTTCAAACCCTTCCTTAGAAAATTTGTGCTAGTATTTTTTGATGATATACTAATCTACGGTAGGTCTTGGAAGGATCATGTTGAACATGTTGACAGGGTGCTCAAACTATTGCAGGAGAAACAATTATATGCAAAAACATCCAAATGTTTCTTTGGAGTACAAGAGGTGGAATATCTGGGTCATGTTGTATCTCACGAGGGTGTTAAAGTAGACCCTAACAAAATTAAAGCCATTAAGGAATGGAAAGTCCCCACAACCATAAAGCAGTTGTGAGGATTTCTCGGGTTAACGGGGTATTATCGCAAGTTTGTTAAGAATTATGGGAGAATAGCAGCACCTCTAACAACATTATTGAAGAAAGATGCATTTTCATGAACTCCTGAAGCAACTAAGGCCTTTGAACGTCTTAAAGAGGCAATGTGCCTAGCACCGGTCTTAGCTACGCCAGACTTCACAAAAACCTTTATTGTGGAATGTGATGCCTCAAAAAATGGAATTGGTGTGGTTTTAATGCAGGAAGGAAGACCCATTGCTTTTGAAAGTCGTCCAATCAAAGGAAAGTATTTACAGAAACCTATTTATGAGAAGGAAATGTTAGCAATACTGCATGCACTAAAGAAATGGCGAACTTACCTAATGGGAAGACACTTCAAGGTAAAAACTGATCATGATAGTCTTAAACACTTTTTGGAACAAAGGCTATCTTTAGAAGAGCAGCAACAATGGGTCGGAAAGATGTTGGGTTATGACTTTGAAATAATCTACAAAAAAGGAAAGCTTAATGTTGTTGCAGATGCACTCTCAAGAAAGAATGAAGAGGTGGAAGCATTGTTTTGTGCCATTTCTATTATCCAACCAGATTGGATAACCAAAGCAAGAGATGAATGGAAGAAGGACAAAGATGTATGGACACTCATTCAAAAGTTGTAGCAAGATCCTAGTACATCTGATACATTTAGTTGGAAAAATGATTCCTTATGGTACAAAGATTTCTTATATCTTTGTAAGAATTCCCAACTAAAACAAAATATTCTTTTGGAATTGCACACTTCTCCTTTAGGAGGACACTCGGGATTTTTAAAAACTTACCACGGGGTGAAGAAAGAATTTTTTTGGGATGGCCTTAAATCTGATATTCAAAATTTTGTGACGGAATGTTTGGTTTTCCAGCAGAATAAAGTTGAGACAATTAAGACCCCGGGACTTCTACAACCTTTATCCATTCCAAGTCAACGTTGGGAGGAGATTTCAATGGATTTTATCACAGGTTTACCTAAGTCCGAAGGAAAGAATGTCATCATGGTGGTAGTTGATAGACTTACCAAGTATGCACACTTTGTGCATTATCTCATCCATTTAAAGCAAGTACAGTTGCTACTACATTTGTGGACAGAATTCAAAAGCTACATGGAAGCCCAAGGGTTATTGTGAGTGACAGAGATCCCATTTTTATAGGAAATTTTTGGACGGAGTTATTTTCTTGTTTGGGTACTCAATTAGCTCATAGCTCATCTTATCATCCTCAATCTGATGGTCAAACTGAGATAGTAAATAAATGTTTGGAAGTATATCTTCGTTGTTTTGTATCTGATAAACAAACACAATGGGTCAAGTGGTTACCTCTTGCTGAATGGTGGTATAACACTTCCTTCCATACTGCAGCAAAAATGACCCCATTTATGGCACTTTATGGATATCATCCACCATCCCTCACATCATCTTTAAGGGAAAATTTGAAGGTTCAAGCAGTGGAAGATCACATCGAGCATCAGCAAGAAGTTCTCCAACTCTTAAAGGATAACCTGAATTTGGCACAAAATCGAATGAAACAACAGGCAGATCAACATCGCAGCGAGAGAAGTTTTGATGTAGGAGATTGGGTATTTTTACGGATACAACCATACAAACAAATGTCCCTCAAGCAAGCAAAGAAGGATAATAAATTATCGCCAAAGTACTATGGTCCTTACAAGGTGTTGCAAAAGATTGGTACTATGGCATACAAATTCGAGCTTCCTGCTTCTTCGCGAGTACATCCAGTTTTCCATGTTTCATGCTTAAAGAAGGTTATAGGTGAAAATCTTCCAGTTCAAACAATATTTCCAGAACTTGATGAGGAAGGAAAAATCATATTGGAACCTGAAGCGGTCACGGAAACAAGAACTCGATAGCTATGAAATCGATCAATTTCAGAGTATCTCATCAAGTGGAAGAACTTACCCACTGAAGATTCTACATGGGAGGATGAGAATTTTATACAGAAGCACCCAGAGCTACTCAAGCGTTGAGGACAACACTTTTTGAAGGAGAGGGGCATGTTAGGTCCCTATATTACTAGTATAGTCCCTTATTGTTGTTAGTGTAACCCCCTTATTGTTATTATTGTACCATTGTAACCCCCATATTGTTATTATTGTGCCCTTAAATTATTATTGTTAGGTCAGCTAGGATTACATTGTGGCCCCATGGAATTCTATATATAGAAAGGATGTTTTGGTCATTTGAATCATCCAAGAATTGTTCATTTATGTAATGCATTGGAGGTTGCCCCCTCAAAGTCGGTGATTTATAAGGCGTTGATCTCTCTTTTTTTCTATTTTTGGATCTAGTTTCATAACAAAGGTAAAAACCCGAAAAATATTTTCTCTTCTTATGGAATCTACTTCAAATGAGAAAACCAAGACTGAAACCCTGGACCAAGTCCTCCTCCAAACACCAAAATAGCCCTCTAAGAAGCTCTTCCAATCAAGTCATAAATAAACCAAGATAATAGTATTAAATCATGCTTCAAATATCTTCCTGCTTCAACTTCATCCCCTAGCTTTGACCTACAATTTGACCCTGAAGCAGCTACATAAACCCTAATTCTAGCATGTAAAAGTTCTTCAAGAATACTTTCCTCAAACAAGCTAAGGTATCCAAAGTCAATTTAGGTCAAAATTGAGTATTCAACTCTCCTATAACTTCGATTTGCAATTCAGCCTCCTAAAATTTAGACCTGCAATTTTCAGTCTCCCTTGAAGCTACAGAAACCTTAAGCTTCACACGTGTGAGAGAATAAATCCCCATTTTTTTTCTTTGTTCTTCTTAAGGTCTTCTTGCTGCCTAAACCTCCGTACTTACTTCCTTTATGATTCCATCTTCAAATCAAACTTCTAAATGAGAAAGATCAAATTGATTATGAAATGAATTTGAAGTTTCATGTATTTATAGCCTTTCCATGAGGTCAAGTTTCCTTATTTATGCCGACTCATAGTTTCCAAGGTCAGATTGTGCTTGGAGGTTTTTAGAACTTTCTAGACTCAAAATAAATATCTTTTGCATGTTACAACTTTCCTGAAAGGGTCTTATATAAATGATAAATTCTCTTTTGACTCAAGAAAAATATTATTTTGACATGACAAACCATAGAAGCATGAATAACATGCTTTACCTAGATGACCATCAAAATGGAGCATGAAACCCATGCTCAAAAATAATATTTTTCTTTCTTATTTTTCTTGTAACATAAAATCTACATAATGATTTGAGTACATTGACAATTATGAAGACCTAAAATAGTTATATTTTCCAATAGGTCACCCATCATCATTGTACCAACATGGGACTTGGTGGATGTTTATTGATTACAAGGCATTGAAAAAAATCACACTTAAGAAAAAGTATCTGCTGCCCATGATAGATGATATGTTGGATCAATTACAATAGAAAAATACTTCACCAAGCCGGACCTAAAGTCTAGAAATCACTAGGTTCAAGTCAGAGAAGAAGATACCTGGAAGACCACCTTCAAAACTAGGCAAGCTTTGTATGAGTGGTTACTCATGCCATTTGGCCTATGCAATACACCTGCTACGTTTATGATATTAATGAATGCTCTATTGCACCCTTTTATAGATTCATTCGATATTGTCTATTTTGATGATATAATGGTATACAATGCTACCTTGGAGGAGCACATATCACATTTGACACTGGTGATGGAGACATTAAAGAAGCACCAAATCTCAAGAAGTGCGAGTTTGCACAATAATATTGGGTGTATCTGGGGTATGTGATAGGTGGAGTAGATATGAAGATATATCCTTCCAAGATGGAGGCCATCATGAAACGGAGGATGCCTAATAATTTTTCCTAAGGTTTGGAGTTCCGTTGGGGAGACACAATACTTGAGGAAATTCATATCCTCATTTTCAACAGTAGCAACACTGCTCCATGCCATAATAACAAGTGGTAAGAGTTTCCAGTGGGGGTAGGTGTTGGGTAAATTAATTGTTGATTAAATTACTTGTGAACTTGTGAAGTGTATGTGCACCATATATGCTAGGAGATTTATTTTCAATCAAAATATTTAATCTAGACACAAAATGAAAATATATTCTATTCAAGACTAATTATTATTAAGTTTACACACATATTTTTTCCATAACACCATTCAAATTGAAATGAACCTTAAAGTAAATGATGCTAGTATTCAAGGAATTAAACATTAATCTAATGACTGGAAATTGAAATTTATTCTATTGAGAAAACTTCAAAACACGTTCTGTTGAATATGAAAGGTAAATCTATACTATTGAACATGAAAGGTAAATCTAAATTATTGGGTATTTAAAAGAAATATATTATATTTGACTCGAAAGGAAATGAGTCTATTCTAATTCTATTGTAGAGAACTTTGGAAATTAATTTTATTCTAGAAACATAGAAATAAATATAACTATTCATTCAAGAGCAAGACTAATTAAAAATAAGTGATTGAAATGTAAAATCCTTTCTAGAGTACTAGTGTGATTATTCCTAATAAGAACCAATCCAAACGTCGAATAAAAATATGAGATACTTGAAATCCAAATACTTTGACATATCCCCTTTCTTGCATGGATGGATGGAGGACCTGGGAAAGCAGGAAGACCATCCAATAAATATTTAGGTTTCAAATAATATGCAATTATTACATTAATTAAGCGATTAACTTATTTCCTTAAGTAAAATTCCAATCTATGGACTTCCATTTTGTCCAAGCGAGATCAGAGGTATCCGCCCTATTAGGCAGAAAAATTGTGGAAGGAAATATTTTGGTGTTTTTGGTTTTATTGTCGAGTGCTAACCATGTTGCAATCAAAAGGAAAGTAAGAAACTATGCTTGAAAATAGAGCATCAAATATCCATCTATTTAAATATTGTATTGAAATGAATGCTAGAAAAGAGTGAAATCACTAATATAATTGTGAGAAAAAAATATTCATAACTCCACAGCGGACCCTCTTGTTGAGACGAAGAAATAGAGATTGAGATCACTCGATTAAGTCAACAACACTTCACAATTGTGTCATAAACAAAGTAATTATATAAACTATAAATAGAGTATTCTCTCCCGAGAGTAACAACAATTCCAGAATTCAAAATTAAATATTTTGCTTCTAGATTGAAGCAATTTATAATATTTCTAAACTAACAACTTTTAAAAGATAAATGCCAAGTGTTGTCACTCCATAATTTGTAATATTGAAAAGACCAAATGGCAGAGGACAACATCAAACCACTTTGGAGTCCAAGACCTGGCCTTCCTAGGCTCAAAGAGGGCTCTTTGTGTTTTTATTATTTAGCTTGATAACTATAAATGCTGATATTAGGCTAGTTATAGAAATGAGGGTTGTTTGTTTGATTGATTGGGTGGTTGGATAGACATAGTTGTAAAACTTAATCCATTGGGCTATGGAGTCATAAAAGGCAGAATTTTGCATCAACTTTTCAAGGGCATTCATAGGGAAAGCAAACTATGCAGGCTGGATCTTACTAGCAGTGTGAATATGAGATGGGAGAAGGAGATTAAGGTTCAACTTAAATTCAGAGCATACCATCTCTGAATTTTGCATTCAGATCTCAAAGGAAAACATTATGATAACAAACACAGACAAAATTAAGGTGCTCTTTTAGCAAATCTTAAACTATTTTTTTTTGTTTTGAAATTCGATAAATTGATGCACATCATGAAAAGGCAGAGGAAAAAATTAATACAAATGAAAAACATCACCATTAACATAGCTCAAGAATCCTGTGAACATTCTCCCACTATTGATGCCCATCTCAAACAGTTACGCAGTTCCAATACTTCTTACAATGAAAGATTCAGTAGGGTCCACTTTTCCAACCTCCAACAACCCTTGATAATGAAAATTCAAGTAGTATTTAACTAAAACTAAGTCGGTTTCCCTTCCTTACTTGACAACCTTTCATTGATTACAATTTAGTAGAAAATGGACAAGTGTGGCCATGCAAGGCATGATCATACATCTCTGACAACAACACCGCCTCTGGAATTAATTCTGGGCAACTCTTCATAGATACAAACACTTCAATGGCTCCTCGGAAGATCAAACGGTAATATTGGAGGTGTTTGTGATGGTTACAAAGAGGAAACCAATGGAGGCTTTGACATTTGGCTCTGTTTTGCAGAAAATCGGTGTTGGGTAATCAAATATTTGCAGTGCTGGCCACTTTTCATTATTTGGGAGATTATGCTGATATATTCTGTGTGAACGCCTTTGGCCCAACTCGACCTCCCATGCTCGCACGCCTTGTCGGGGCTTATTTTCCCTGGAAGTACTTTGTGTCGTTATAACATAACAAGCTTTGTAAAATTCCTTTCCTGACTCGACCCTCGGTGTCTTTTTTCTACCCTAGCGTTTCTGCTGCATTTAACCTTATTTCTTCATAAAATGAGTTTCAAACCTCATATGCCCAACTTAACTATTTTAAACAAAACATTGTAAAAAACCCATTTACCTAGACCTGGAAATGTTTATATTTTAGTTATGAACCTTATTGCATCCATAAAAAAATTCACATCACATGCTTTATAGTTTGAGTCATAAGAAATGGAATCGGCGATGCGATGCGAAATGGGAGGTGACGTGGAGGGAAGGTGGGACCGAACTGCAACCTGCAGATCACAAAACTTAAGGTTTAGTCATAAGCGGAGGTGGTAAACACTAAAAGATGTGAAATGCGAAGTGCGAGGAGAAGGTAAGTGACGTATGGGGAAATTTGAATGAGGCACGTATTGCAAATTTCACATTTTAAGTTTAGCTATAAGCGGCAAGGTAAATTCTAAATCTTTAGTGAAGTGCGAATTACGGGGAGGGTGGAGTGACGTGGCGGGTAAGGTGGGGCTTGGGACTGAGGCAGAAGTAGATCTCAAATCTTGAAGTTTATTTATAAGCGTGGGGTTTAAATACTAAAACTTGCGAAGTGCGGGGAGAGGCACTTACCCACATCGCGATCGAATCAAAATTTGTTGTGGTAAGTATATGAGGTTTCATGTTATAAGATATGTATTGCAAGCGGGCGGAAGTGGGCGAGAGGCTGTCGTAGCAGGCCGAGCTAACCGAATCACAAGTTAAACCAAATGCCTTGTGGGTGCTTTAATGTTAAGTTGTAATATTTGTGACGCTAAATAGTGGTTAAATAGGTAAATTAGGAAAATGAAGTGGAAAGGCGGAAACGTAAGGTTTAATGATTTTTAAGGGAAATGAAATGAAAAAGGGGTTTGTAATGTGATGATGTGATTCAATCTCTGTCATTGATCGAAGCTCACATCCATGGTCCTTACTCCTCCTTTTTTGTGGTTTTTCGATTTTTTTTCTTTGGTTGTGCCTGTTAGTTTCTTGGTTTGTTCATGGAATACTTTGACTCATTCATTACTTGACCCACTTTAGCTTTAACAACTTGACCCAAAGTGCACGACTTGACCCAGTCACATTCATGACTCTGCCCAGCATGTTCATGACTCTGCCTTTGCTTGTTTTTTCTGTCTTAACTTCTTCTCTGCTACCTTTGTCTTCGCTAATGGTCTAATTTTGCTCCTTGCCTCTTTATTGCCTTTGTTTCCTTTGATTCTTGCTTAGAAAATATTTTGAATATTGACATATATGTACAGTATGAAAAATTTGCAAAGAAATAGTACACAATCACCTTGTGATGCTGTAAATTACAGGCTTCTAACACCAAGAACTAAGTTCTTCAATTGAAAACTAGGCTTTAAAATAAAAATAAGAATTTTATTCCCATGATTCACTACAAATCATGAGAGGACGTTTTATCAACACATCATCAATTATAAATTATAAATTCCAAATCTCACTTTCTTGACTTCTTCACACTCACCTAATGATAAGATTAACTTCCTTGAGATTCTTCATGAAAGAAACCTCCTACAACTACGTTTGAATTTTGATTTGACCAGCAAGATTCTCATATCCTGTAAACTTCTAGGTGAACCCAATAGGTGGATGTCGATGTTGTTGACATATGGAATATATCCATATGTCCTACATGCCTTCAAACTCACAGGAACTTGTTCAACCTTGGATTTAGCTGTATAAATTCCAGTTAGTTGTAGAATATGCACCTTTCTGTAGTTATAGCAATGCTTTAACCAATTTCACAAAGAAATAAAAAACTATGAATTGTGAGTGAATGATGCCTTTTATTATAGTTTTGCATGAAATGGATGACCTTATAATTCATGGATGAAACAAAAATGTGTACGAAATAGATGAAAGAAAGGGAAAAAAATTTGTCAAAATGAGGGCAATTTAGAGGTTTAACATTCCCTACGTTGAAGATGTTGCATGTCCTCATGCACAAAATTTCAAAACTGAAGAGATATACTGTCAATGAACTATATCTATTCTTGAATCAAGACATCCAATTTTGTTGATGCTCCTTTTCTTTGTACATTCAGTGACCATTTGGGTTTTCTCGTCAAAATCTTCCCTTGAAACCCCTTGACTTTATGTCCAAGACCCTTATTATTTGCCTTGAAATTTTATTTTTCTTGTACTAATAGCACATCCTTAGCAACATGGCTTCATTTTGAGCTTTCATTATTTAATTTTGATCTCTAATGTGCTTATTCAACAACTCCAACTCCTACACTTCTTGTTTTAAGGCATTAACAATGTCTTTTCTCTTTATGATAAGTATTATTGATTTGTGGTTCAAGAATAAGAGCATCACTATGTAAATAATCTTCATGGAATTAAGATTCCAAAGGGGGATTTACCTTATTATGTGCTTCTTTTTCTAAAGTCTCCAGGTATTCGTAGAATTGTTGTTGAGTGAGAACAACTTCGGGGGTCTTTCTTGCAGCATTCTAATTTGTTTCTATCCATGTCTCGATATCATTGACCTTATCAAGGTCTATAACCTCTATTGGTTGCCGATTTGTCTGCTTACTCATGATTCTCTTGCTTCTTCTTAATTTTTTTCAGGGTCGACTATTCTCTAAATGTTTTTTCCTTTTATTTCCTTGTTTTTTCTCTTTTCCTCTATTCTCTTTTGATGCCTCTGGTTTTTCTTCAATTTCATTGATTTTATTTCTTCTAGCATTTCCTCTATTTATTTTCTTCTTAAATTCCTTTAAAAATTGACTAAGAGGAACATCAAATTCTATCTCATTATGTTGATTCTATATCTCTATTGATTAATTAATTGATAAATGCTCGACTTCGTTTGTTGTAGACTCAGGGTTACAGATTTGAAGAATCCTTCGCAAGTTTCTTTTATTCTTATTAACTTATTCTTATTCTTCCAAACTTGTATTAAATGATTTTTCATAAGAAAGCTATGCTAATTGTCACCAATAGCTTTCAAATGTGCCTCTACAAGAATCTTCTCTAGCCCATGATTATACAGGGCCCTATCAATGTTCCTGAAATCCCTTTGTATATTAAAAGCCATGTTTTTAAGACTCCACATCAGATAGTATTGTAGATTTAACTCCTTTCCTTTAATGAAATGCATTGGAAATCAAGAGTGGCAAAAGATAAGTGTTCCACATCTACCTTTGCAAGTCAAAATAAATTTAAGGACTAGTAAAAAATTTCTCCATTTAGACTTAAGTGATGTCACTGGAATTCCCTTTTTGAAAATTGAAACGTCCATACCTTGATTGTGTAGGAAGGTTTTCCAATGTTCATCCTTGAATTTTTTATTTTTGAACCAAGTCTCACCATACCTTGGGAGCTCTATTACCTCTGCTACAAAAGACTCTGTAATCTTCAATATTATATCTCCAATCACAACTTCAACGCCGTCGAAATAATGAGTAAATTCCCTGGTGAATTCAACTTCATAGCCATAAAATTTAACAAATTATTTAAGCCACCCTAACTTTTTCAATTGATCTCAAACTTGTGGGTAGGCAATGCGAAAACTCACTCCATTCAGCTTATATTAGACAATTACACCCATCGTGACAAAGAAGTCTCGTCCCTAAATTTCCTCCTTTGACAGGGTTTGATGGAAGACTGGCTATTGAAATGGAAAAATGGAGTGGTTAAATGAAATGGTTCAACAATGGTAGCGTTAGAATGGATTTTCAAGAAGGTGCATAATTATATTAAAACTCTTCCTCTTCCACTAATAATTTCCCATGATCCTACAGATCTGATCTTATAAGATAGTTGGAATTTGACAAATTTCAGGTCATTCACATGCGATTAGGAAGATCTTTGACATGAGTGAATGGTATATGTAGCATGAGTGATGGTGATCAGGTGCTCAGTTTTATGCTCAAAAATCAAAGTTCTCATAATTGCGTGAAACCGAAATTACGGCATAGTGCTCGTCATTATGAATCCGGCACACTCCGTTCCACGAAAAATGGACTCTATATGCTCCCATAAATGAGTTATGTTTGTTTGCACAAACAAAACAAAAAAACGGTGACAGGGAGCCCAGTCAGTAGTCCATACTGTTGGCGTGGCATGATGACTAGGCAAGGTCAATATTTGGTCAAAGTCCTCCGAGGAATGACAACCTGCCAAGTGGCATTATCTTATTAGTTGAATTTTTTTGTTATGTGGTGAATTTTTAATGGTTTAAATTTGGACCAATGGGGTGAGGACATGTGGTGCAGCATGGGGCCACCACGTACCCACCCCATGGTGGAGAAAAATTTTGTTAAGTCTAGGTGGAGGCATCGGGGTTTGACCCCACAACCTCCAATGCAACACACGCACCAACTACTGCTACACCACACATTTAGTTATTGTTATATATACCAATGTGCATATATTTAACCATTGTAAAGTTCGTCGGCGTGGGGAGAGGGGCCCAGCCCCCAATACATGTGACCAAAGCCTATGAAAAACAGAGCTACCAGAGAGCACTCAAGCCTTAAACATTGAGTTAACATTAATTAGGAGGTCAATTAACGATAATCCATCATTTATTAATGCTAAACCATAATTAGCACTAAGCACCAAGTTTAGTGGCTAAGCAAAGCTAATTAGCATTAAATGCACTTAATTACATTAATGTGTATTAATTATTGTTAAACATGATTAGTTTGGTGGCCAAATCCGGCTAAACTACAATTTTAACTCCAACTAACTGGATTTAGCTCCAATTAGATAAATTTAGGCAAGAAATTTTGGAAAAAAATAAAAAAGTCAAACTTTTGGATTTTTTGATCAAATCAGGTGCAGAAAGAGGCTAGATAACCATTTTTAACTATTTTGGACTCATCAGTGCAGGTTTAAAGAGAATAAAAGCATTGTAAACAAGTAATTTTGAAAATTTGAGCATAATATAGAGGCCCAAGCCATGGAAGCTGGACCAAGGAGATGAAGCCCAGGAGGGGTGAACTCCTTCATCAAATACCTATGTTGATGTGTTGTACGATGATGTACTATACTTTTGTTTTCTGTTGTTCAGCCTTTGTTTTAATTTTTTCATTAAATTAACATGAAAAACACTCATGAGACTTGATAATTTGCAAGAGAACTTGAACCCTTAAGCACACATAAGACATTGTATTCAGAATATGAAAGATTAATTAGCACAAAAACACTAACATACTTCATTCAGATCATCTTTGGTATCGGATATTTAGGTATTTAGGTTTTTTTTGTAATAAGGGATCCAATTGTTTGCAAGTTTATTTCATGCTTACAAGGTTAAAACTCAAAAGAGGAGAAGGGAAGCTAGTTGAAAGCCCTGTAGTTGGGTCAAGAGGAAGAAGGGAAAGGTTTCCAAAGTATTCAACACCAACACATCCTCAAGTTGAAGTTGTGTCTTCATTGAGCATGTCTCATGAAGGATAGATGAGAGAGCATTCAGGAAGGCAATTTTTTATATGACTGAGATGGTAAAGGTCCTCTATGAGGAGAGGAATTTAAGGATGCAAGGAGAAAGTTCTGGGCCTCCAAGAGGAGAGGGTTCTCCAGGAGGATGAGTCCATGGAAATGGTAGGAAACCACTATCCACTCCATCATAATCCTCACCACCATCTTCACCTTCCTCTTCATCATATTCCACTACCACAACCCTACAATATTTTCATACACATACTTCAAAAGGAGCTGGTAAATCACATTTACTTAAACTTGATGTCAAATTTGAGCTACCAATGTATAATGGTGAAGTGAATGCAGAGAATTTGGATAATTGGATTTTTCAATTTGAGGTTTATTCTAGAATTATGAACCTTCAAGATGATGACATAAAGATTCAATTGGCTTCCTTGAGAATGGAGCGCGCAACACTTGTATGGTGGGATGCAAGGACTCAAGATGCAATTAAAAACCATGGCAAGATCTCAATGTCTTGATATAATTTTATTGTTTCCATTAAAAGGAAATATTACCCTCTAGCTTACATAAAAAAAGCCATTATGGACTCGCATAATTTTAGACAATTAAAGGGACAACGTGTACAAGATTATACTCATGAATTTAGGAGAAGAGCTCTTATTTTGGGTGTCAATTTATCTTCTCAAGAAACTTTGTTAAAGTATATTGGGGGTTTGCAAAATTATCTTAGACATACTATTCTCATGTTTAATCCAACAAACTTAGATGAGGTTTGTGTTCAAGCCATACATCTAGAAGCAAGAGGGAAACATAGTTCAGATGAGAAAAGTGATAGTTTCCTTAAGTATGAGGGTAAAGGAAAGGGTAAGTTTAATGGACGAGGAAAGAAAAATGGTTCTATTAAAATAGAGAAATATAAAATCATATGTAAACATTGTTCAAAAATGGCCATGAAGAAGGCCATTGTTGGCAACTCCATCTAGAATTGAAGCCCAACAAACTTAAAGCCAAAGAGAAGGGGAAAACAATTGCAATCATTGAACATGACTTAGGTTCACATTTAGGAGATGAAACCAATATTACAGTAATGGGTTTGAAAGGTAAGAACATAGCAAGCACTAGTTCTTCATGTTTTTCTAATGTAACTCAAGATGAAGATACAAGAATTGAACTCTTTCATATTAGAGTTGTTTCAAAGCATACCAAAATAGACACACTATTTGACAGTGGCTCTCAAGCTAATTTGATTTTTGAAGACTTAGTTAATAGGTTAAATCATAAAACTGTTACAAATCCAAGACCTTATCCTTTAGGGTGGATATGAAAGAATGCAAACTTGCAGGTAACAAGGAAGTGCATCCTAAGGTTTTCAATCAATTGAAACTTTCTTAACGAAGTTGAACTTGATGTAGTGCCACTTGAGATTTCAGGTATTGTTTTTGGAAGTCCTTATCTTTATGACAGGAAAGAAGCATTTCATCGCCATGAGAATGAGTACCACTTGTTCAAGGATGGAATTGAGTACATAGTTAGAGTGCATAAGAAGAAGAGAAGTTTTTCTCTTATACATGCAGGAGAAATGAAGAGAATAGTGAATGCAAGTCAAATTTTGGATTTGTTAATGTTCAAGCATAGTGATGCTTTGAATGAGACCTTTCAAAAATATGCATCAAATGAACAAGTTGATTTCATTGAGGTTGCTAATGTTTGTAATAAGATGTTTCATGGCTGTAACATGTTTCCTTAGAAAAAAGGTAAACAAGATGTGAAAGATTTGCAGTAGTCCACATCAGTGTTGAACGGTGATGGAAATAACATGTCAGTGCAAGAGAGTGAAAAGGTCAAAGAGAAAGCGCCAAAATAATTTAACAAAAAAGGCATAGGTTACACAAGTACTTGTTTTTGGTTTCAAATTGGTACATGGCAATGGAAAAAACACTTGGTCAAAAGTCAACGCAAGTACAAGGCAAGACAAGCTAAAAATCATCGTTTCGACAGTGTTCAAGGTGAGACAGTTTTCAAGTTTCCTTTGATTGACGACCGAGGTGGGAACAAGTTTGTTTATTCAAGGAAAACTTGTTTTTCTACAAATTCATGGAAATTTTAGCAAGACGGTGTCTACAATAGCAAGAAAATGTCTCAAGAATCAAGGAAAAAGATTAGTTTTTTATGAAAAGCTCATATTGTCGACATTGGGAAAATTCCAGTGGATTTAGACTGGAAGGGTGAGGGAATTGTACCCTCATCCACATGTTCAGTAATGAAAGAGATTTTGGTGTCCAAAATCCTTCCAGTGGGGAGGAATGATCAGGTGCTCAGTTTTATGCTCAAAAATGAAAATTCTCATAATGGTGGGAAACTTAAACAAACACATAGTGCTCATCGTTTTGAATCCGGCGCACCTCATTTTGTGAAAAATGGACTTCGTATGCTCCCGGAAATGAGTTATGTCCGTTTGCAAAAACAAAACAAAAAAAATGGTGACAGGGAGCCTAGTCAGCAGTATGTATTGCTGACGTGGCATGTTGATTGGGTAGGGTCAAGATTTGGTGAAAGTCCTCCAGCGAATGACAACCTGCCAAGTGGCGGTATCTTATTGGTTGAATTTTTTGGTTATGTGGCAAATTTTTAATGGTTTGAATTTGGACCAATGGGGTGAGGACACATGGTGCAGCCTGGGGACGCCACATGCCCACCCCATGGTGGAGCAAAAAAAATTTAAGTCTGGGCGGAGGCGCAGAGGTTCGACCCCGCGACCTACCATATAACACACGCACCAACTACTGCTACTGTTACACCATTTTTTGGTCATCTAACTATTATCATTAGATGGACCCAAGTACACCATGTAAGACCAATTTTACCCTAAGTAAAATTGCCTTCACTATGTTAAATAACTTAATAAACCACATTTATTAGGTTCTTTATGGTCCAAACAGGAAACCCCAAAAGGAAATATTAAACAAACCTATATTTGTTTGATTTTCCTCATGGAATAATTAATTAAACCATAATTTAATTATTATTCCCAGTCATGTTTAACCCAAAAAAAAAAAATTAATTAGATAAACCTTTATTTATCTTATTATTTTCTAGGAATAATTATTTAAATCTTATTTAGATAATATTCCTTGTTAAATATGACCAAATCACCCACAAATAATTAAATAAATCATTATTTATTTGATTATCTTCTAACCGCTTCCTTAAAAAGATAAATAAATAATTTATTTATTTATTTTTGACAAATCAAGGGATTTGACCCAAGTCAAATACCTTTTCCCTCCAACAAATATAATAAAATATTCCATAAAAAGTGGATCTAGATCTGGTTAACCCATGCACCAAGATCTAGAATGACCCAATATTTTGTTATAAATAGGAGGGCTTTTCCTACCATTCTTCACCTTTTGTTGCCTATTAGATCACTCTGGATCTATACACTTGGTCACCATTTTCTGCCATTTGCTGTGAGCTCCCTTTGAGTTCCATTCTTTGTGTGGGTTTTCTACACCAACAAGAGAGAGATTTTAGATCTGAAGTGCTGAGGACTTCCAAGAACCCATCCCACTGAGGAGAATTGGATACGCCTTCTTGTTTTCCTCCCAGGTGCCCTTAATACAAAAAATTCTTTCAAAAATTGTTCTTGTCTTGTCTATTGCTATATGGAGCAAACCCTTATTTTTACTGCTTAATGTCTTTCTATGCATAGATCTGGTTTTTTGCAGCTCTTTTCTTGATCAACTAACTACATATCTGAAGATATTGGCAGCCACATTCGTTGTTAGGGCTATTAGTTATGCGTAGCTAAAGTGGTCCTTTTTCGTACACTTCGACAAAGGATTCATACTAACAAATGGTAGGAGACCCGTCAGGAAATACACATCCTGGACTGTCAGTTCGATCTTGTGCCCCTGCACTACAAAGACCTCATGCTCTGGATCCCAGTAACTGATAATCCGGGCCAACAAAGGCTCTCCTGATCTCATCAAAGGGTTCTCCAAAAAATTTAGAACCCCAAACCTGGCCAACACATGCCGGACACCCTGATCCGCCTGGATCTCTGCTCGTAATGTACCTAGGTCTCTCTCTCTCCAGTTAACCCGTAAATCTTCCATACCTGCACAAAAACATAATCTTTGTCAGCATACAGATCGGGAATAACATAACCAAACACAAAAACCCAATTCTCAGCCATAAAACAACACTAAAACCCCTTCATCTCCCAGGTCGTAGTTTTCTGCCCAATTCTGGGACAGGTCGCACTTTTTGCCCTGAAACCTGCTTCCCAGGTCGCACTTTTTGGCCCAAAAAGTGCAACCCGGCCGTAGAGATGAAGGAAGGTCTGTTACTGAGATTTTGGGCCTTAAACTGAACTTTCAATCCATCAAAATGAAAGATTAAGGTTAGGCCTCTTACCTGCAACTAACGAATCTCGATTCCAATGGTCGGTTTGTCCGCTACGCTCGCCGCAAGATTTAGGACCTTCTCTCCTCTCTACATTCACCACAACAACACTAGCAAATGAGTGAATTTGGAGGGAAAACTGCCTTATTAAAAGATAACCCTTGTTTCTTCTTTCGCCTGTTGCGACCATACTGTAGCCCCGTTTGACAAACCGTCTGCACCGTTGGAAAGCTATCACCGAGCCCTCAAATGGGTATCTGTTAGTTTTTGGTGATTTGATACTTCACCAGGACACATTTTGTCCAAGAAGGGTCACTTCACCTCTCCTTAAAATCACATTTCTTCACTTACAACACTTGTACTGGGGGCACCACTTCGCCTCCATACTTGTCCATGTTCGTGTCAATTTTCGTTATGAGTTCCCACATTGTACTCATGTTTTTCCTGGTCCCCCATTAGGCCTTTACTATGTGGCAGCACCATCGAGTCGCCCTTGTTTAGAGCATCTGAGTTGAGTCATCATCGCATTCATGGAGTCTATCCCGCGTTCCTTTGTACCCCGCTATAGCCCTCCATCCTTCATTGCTTGGTCTCTCTCTTGTGTCGCACATTATGGCCTTCAGTCCCACTGTCCCCTATCCCTTATGATATTGCGTCAGTCGCTGCCATGCCATTCATGCCCTTTATGCTCTAACAAGGGAAGTCGTCCATTCGCTACTCAGTCCCTTCCATTTCACCATCATCATTAGTGTCAGTCTGTCCGTTGCTCTACTATTTTCTCTCGTGCCTTAGTTGAGGACCCCTCATTGCCTCACCTATGGCGGACCTCCTTCTGTCGACATCAACTCATTCATTCCAGAAGCCAGGTCTAGAGGGCGGTGTACCTTGGTTCCAGCTTCCACTCTTGTTCGGTGCCTCGGATCAGGCAAAGGGATCTCTCGTTTCCCTTTGACTTGGTTGTTTCTCCACTCCAGCTCCTTTCAGCATGACCAAGATCCGTATGCATGATGGTTCAGTGATACAAGAGCAGCTCTTGATGATTCTCGGGTGTGTGTGAGATGTCTCAACCCTCATGAGGGGGTGGCCCTGCAGGTAGCCCCCCACATGCCCGGATGACCTCCTCCTCGCAGCCTTCGATGCAGCTCCAGATATTTGATGATGTTGGCCTTAGCCACTTGCAGCGCCTCTTTGATTTGCATGTATCAGTCAGATTTTGTGAGCCCTTCCCCATTTGCAGGGGGCATTTGGGTTGTATTTGTATCTCATGTACTCAGATATTATTGTATCAGTCCTGGCTGTTATCCCAGGCACAACATGTATGTGGGATTCCTCATTGTATTTTTATCTGGCTCATGATTATGCCAGCTGTACTCTATGGTTCGGTCCCTTGTTTACTGGACACACTATTCTTTTTTACTTTGTCTCGGCGGGCATAGGTATGCCTCCCCCGCCGCCTTCAGCACAGGTACCCTCTCATAAAAAGAGACTTGTTGCACCTACGAGTCTCGTCTCCTCAGGGTCTAGTTCTTCAGCACACTATCTACCTTGCATTTCTCTCTCTGACTTCCCTTTTGTTGTCTGGTGATTGAGTTCTTACAACGTACTTCGGTCATACGATTTGCTCCTGACACTCGCACGCTGGGGGGCAATCTGTTACACCATTTTTTGGTCATTTAACCTATTATCATTAGATGGACCCAAGTACACCATGTAAGACCAATTTTACCCTAAGTAAAATTGCCTTCACTATGTTAAATAACTTAATAAACCACATTTATTAGGTTGTTTATGGTCCAAACAGAAAACCCCAAAAAGAAATATTAAACAAACCTATATTTGTTTGATTTTCCTCATGGAATAATTAATTAAACCATAATTTAATTATTATTCCCAGTCATGTTTAACCCAAAAACAAAGAAATTAATTAGATAAACCTTTATTTATCTTATTATTTTCTAGGAATAATTATTTAAATCTTATTTAGATAATATTCCTTGTTAAATATGACCAAATCACCCACAAATAACTAAATAAATCATTATTTATTTGATTATCTTTCAACCACTTCCTTAAAAAGATAAATAAATCATTTATTTATTTATTTTTGACAAATAAAGGGATTTGACCCAAGTCAAATACTTTTCCCTCCAACAAATATAATAAAATATTCCATAAAAGGTGGATCTAGATTTGGTTAACATTATTTTAATCATGCACCAAGATCTAGAATGACCCAATATTTTGTTATAAATAGGAGGGTTTTTCCTACCATTCTTCACCTTTTGTTGCCTATTAGATCACTCTCGATCTATACACTTGGTCACCATTTTCTGCCATTTGCTGTGTGAGCTCCCTTTGAGTTCCATTCTTTGTGTGGGTTTTCTACACCAACAAGAGAGAGAGATTTTAGATCTGAAGTGCCGAGGACTTCCAAGAACCCATCCCACTGAGGAGAATTGGATACGCCTTCTTGTTTTCCTCCCAGGTGCCCGATTAATACAAAAATTCTTTCAAAAATTGTTCTTGTCTTGTCTATTGGTATATGGAGCAAACCCTTATTTTTACTGCTTAATGTCTTTCCATGCATAAGATCTAGTTTTTGCAGCTCTTTTCTTGTTCAACTAACCGCAGATCCGAAGATATTGGCAGCCACTTTTGTTGTTAGGGCTATTAGTTATGCGTATCTAAAGAGGTCATTTTTCGTACACTTCGACAAAGGATTCATACTAACA
>CM076578.1:21248933-21286813 GCA_034641835.2 Pinus albicaulis | reverse complement strand
CTTTTAGGACTTTTACCGTCTTTTCATTTTTTTTATTTTTTTATATGGGAAAACAACAGAAAGCAAGGTATGTACATATTTACAAGACTAATTAAATTCAATTAAAAAATTATGAACCTTATTATTATAGGACCCTAACAACTTACATAATATAAACATAAAAAAAAAATACAAAAAAAAACTAAAATTTAATGTTTCAATTGCTATTTTCTTGATTATGAAAATTAAAGTACAACTTTTTGAATTTAAAATGTCTCAATTTATATTTTCTTGATTATGAAAATCAAAATACAACTTTTTTTTAATTTAAATATCCTATCGGCCTCTCTTTGCACCTTTTGGGGCAATTTCTAGTATATACCTTTGAGTAATTCACAAATAATTAATGACATACTTCAAATTTTGCAGTTACACCCTCTTTGACAGATGGAAGGATGCTCCAGACTCTGTGCTTTCCATATATCAAAAACTCATAGCAGGAGGCCCTCGCATATGGGTAAATAGGTATGCAAGCATTGCCATACTAAACTTAGCTGACACGCATTGTCCAACATCTTGATTTTTTTCTCTGTTACAAGTAAAAATTTGATTATATGATATAATTTTGGTTTATTGAAAAAGTTGCAGTGGATATACTGATGCCCGAGTCTATTTTTGGTTTATTGAAAAAGTTGCAGTGGAGATACTAATGCCCAAGTCTCAGTCATATCGGCCAGATATTGTATGGATCAACTTAAGATTCCTATCAAAAGAGCATGGAAACCTTGGTTTAAGGAGCAAAAGGCAACAATCATTTATACATTTTTCACTTCAAATTTTTCTGAAATCTGACAATAGCTATTATAAGTTAGTTGTCAAGAAATAGTGAAGCTATTAATTACTGTTATTTGTCGAAAGTTTTACTTACTATATTAATTACTATTTGTTTCTAGCTATGTTGTCTTAATTCATGCAAGTGGATGGATGGACTCAAGACTATGAAGGTCTGAAATTTGAAGCTGGTTGTAGATCATACATGTTAATCAGTGCCTACTAGCAAGCTGGTGCCTCTTTGGGTGGTGGTTGTATTTCTTGTGCTGATTATAGTTAATTTTCTTTGTATGGATAGATGAATTTGTTTGTAGATTATTGTTTATTATTAGCTTTTTGTGCAATCAAGCTACAAGAGTGACATAGTGAACTAACTCCATTGAGTTATTTTTTTATTAAGTTAAAAATAGGGGATTGCATGATTATATATTTTACAATGATTATGCCATTATGTGTTGAACATTTTATAAAAATCAATGCCTATTATACAATTTCAAGGATTTCCATAACTCCTCACATAATTCTTTAAAGGTTGCTAGCTCAATGGAAGAGCACCTGCCATGTAGGAGGTTGGTGGTTCAATTCCATTGTACCCTAACATGAATTATTCAATGATATTGTAGATTTTTTTAATTAAATATTTTATATTGATTTATTTTAATGGTGAGATATTTTTCTGGATTCATTGTTTTATATTGTCTCTAGAGAGACAATAGATAAGATTAAAGACATTGTCTCCATAAAGACAATATGTCTTCAATTCCAACTATTGTCTTTGGAGAGACAAATGAAATTGTCTCATAAGGAACAATAAATGAAACTGTCTCTAGAGAGACAAAAATGAAACTGCCTTTGGAGAGACAAAAATGAAATTGTCTTTGGAGAGACAAAAATTCTTGTGTTATATATTGTCTTTATAGAGACAATATTTTAAGACAATTTAATTTTAAGACAACTTAATTTGAGACACCCGCTTAAAGACAATATTTAAGACAATATACAAGTTTTATTTTGTCTCAAATTAAGACAATTTACCCAAAAATTGTCTTAAAACCCCCCTTTATGTTGTAGTGTGGGCATCCCAATAGGCATGAGGAATTTCCTGCCACCTCCGTCGCAACCGTCACCACCAGACTGGAAAAATGCTAAGGTATACGATACAAAAGCGTACCCATTTAAGTATACGATACAAGAACTCAGGTATTTAATGGCATACTCATTTGGATTTGAATTTTGAATTTGAAAACCCGCTCAAACAAAAAAATTAATTTCTATAACTAGTTTCTCATCAAATGTTAGACGAGAATATTCCATCTTCTTTAATTTCTATAGAGATGCCTGGAGGGTGCAACGAACTGCTACCAATCCCGCTCTGTAGAAGTTTGGAAAGTCCCAGGGTTCAACTTTGCTTCAAAATATGATAGCCAGTGTGATCTTAGATCCTGTCCATAATTTCCTTCCTTACTGCCTTAAAAGGTATTACTTCGTCATGGTAATATATGTGCCACCATATGATATAATCCAGATTTGAGCATTGCATATAAAAAAAATGCAACTTGACCATTGGAGAGGGTCCACCAAAGGGGGCACATGGCGACCCCTGGCTACACCACGTGTCAGCCTTTGGTTGGGATGTCCCTAACCATAAAAAAAATTTCAAATTCAACTTTAGGAGAAAATCCATAAAAAATTTCACCTTCAAACCTTTACTGGTGAATCCTGCATTGACACTTGTCATAGTGTCATTTGCTCGAAGGGCCTTGACCATGGTTGACCTCTATTGACTCCTTTGACCCTTTTTAAAAAAATCTGTCTGTTCTGAACGATGATTAGTAGGCTATAACGTGTTCATCTGGAGTTGGTTTTCGACGAAACAAAGTGCATCAGATTCCTGGTGACGAGCCAGATCCGGTCGTTCTAGTTGGATGCGATTACGATCATTTTGAATTTTTGGAAAAAAATTTCCCCTATTCTAGTTTCTGATCATGTAGCTCGGCTCTGGTTTGATCCCCTTGATGGCTTATATGCCCCTAGGTAGAGGCTCCTCAAGCCAGAGGTCAAGTCTGGAGGATCATAAACAACTTGAAAAAAAAATGTTTATCCATAATAATTGTGCCAAGAGCACAATTCACGTAGTATAATGAGAGTGATGTGTGATTCAATCTGTATTGAACATGGAGTTGACATGTATCCATTTTAAAAAAATAAAAAATAAAAACCTTTAAATAAAAAAAAAAATGTCAGCTAGAACAAAAAAATAAAAATGAATATAAGTGGTTGGTATGAAGGATATGTCCTAAAAATTCTCGACATTAAATAAAATATTATATCCTTGTGAAGTAACTTAAAATTTTTATTAACTTTTGAAAATAAAATAACTAAAGGTAAAAGAAGCCCTATATTTTCACTTTTGAGTGTGAACAAAATGTATAACTCACATACTTTAAAATGTATAACTCAATCCTTTTTATCCACTCATTATGCTTGAGTGTATCGCCTCTTGGATTCAGATGATATTATTTATAATTTTCCTTTATAAAAAAAACCACCCTCATACTTTGAGATTAACTTTGATAAAAGAGGATTTATCCTATTTTGTTAGGCATGTAGGGTAGTTTTGAAATTCCCTGCATATATACTATTGATCCCTGTGTCGTGTCTTTAAAATATAACAGGGAGTAACAACATGATAATTTATCAAGCTATGAATTAGGCACGTACACATTAAACACATTAAATCAGGGAGTGTGTAGTAAACAAACAACAATCTAGTGTGCTAAGGACGAACCTTGAATAAGTTGGAAGTGAATCGAAGGCCATATTGTACATAAATCTCCTGACACCCCTCTTAAATTGTTTGCTTTTGTTGTGCTATTTTTCTTGATTACTTTACTTTTGTGGATGACTAACTTTCCTCCAATTTACTCTCTTCAAAATAATTTTTGGGTTTTTTGTCTTAAGTAAGTTTTCATCTGAGGTCCATTTTTCATCACTTCTCAAACCTTTTCAATATCAAGAGATGATTTTCATCATTTTCTATTTGTTTTATATGTTCCTCTAGTAGGAGGAACTGATGCACATTTATATTTAGAGCTTTTGGTAATTCTATTATAAAATCCCTCTATAATATGTTGTGTGCCCATTCCTTTGACTTTATCTACTTGTTATTCCCTCTTTTCTTTGTTAAATTTTCTTCTTTCTTTTATTATTGTGTCCTTTGTTGTTTCAACTTAGTTTTTGGAAGTACTAGTCCAATACTAGATTTGGGGGTCCTCGGTATTTTGGATTTTGATGCAATGAGTTCTTGATAGGGGGAGAAAATAGTTTCCATTAAATGAAAAGGGGTGAATATTTTAGTGAAGGAATTACCACCAACTTTTCTTCCTCATTTTTTCTTGGTTCTTTATTTTATGGATCACCTATATTTGATAATATTTCATATATGTTTGTGTGTGAAGAAGGCTTTCCTTTGCTTGAAGATGGAGGGTTTTGGGGGGTTTGTTGACAAGAAGGGTCTTGGACATCTCAGGTGGATGACTGGGGAGGTTTGGGAGGAGGATGTTTGTTGCCCATAACCTTTTAGGATTTTGCTATTGTTCTCAGTATTTTTCTTTCCTCTCCTTTGTTGATCCATTGGGTGGTTTCTAGCAAAATGGTGATATTCATGGCATGTTTTGCACTTAAATGGCATTTGTTCATAATCCAATTGTTGGATGAAATTATAATTATCTAGGGTGAGATTATAGCCTTTGGTAGCCTTTTTTCTAGATCAACTATGAACATTCTAGCGCATGCAAACATCCATATTTGAGTTCTGCATTATATTTCCCTAATGCACTTCCTATGTTTTTGAGTGTATCCTCATTACAATAGTGTAGGGGAGGTAGGGGAGCTTTAACCAAATTGGGACGATGATGAGAATGTCACTTTCGAGGTTGAGGTTAAGATTCCATCTATTTAAGTATATCCCTTATGCTTCCATGATATAAGGATCACTTTTGAACATTAATTCCATGCCTTCTTTCTCTTCAAATAGAGATTTAAATACTTCTTTCCACCAAAAAAGAGGGAGAGTTTAAATTTTATTAGCGACTACAAATTATTGTCTATCTAGGAGGCTAATGTGTGGGTAAAAGGCCAAATACCTATGAATTATCAAAGGAGCTCTTTGTTTGCAAGGAAAAGGGCGATAAAGAAAAACTGAGATACATGAAATAGGACTTTCAGGGTCTCCTTGAAGCAGTTAATGAATCTAGTTTGAGGAGGTTTATGTAGTTTTGATCTAGGTTTATACAAGAAAAATGAAAATGAGAATCTTCAATAGGAGAGAGGGAGGAGGCAAGCCTCATCCCAAGGGTTGTCTCATTGATGAGGAAGTGGATCATAGGTTAGGGTTTCAAGAAAAGAGGTGCAAAGCACATGAAAAATACCTATCGATAGACAATATTTTATTATTTTGACCATATAAACAATAATCATTATTTATCTATAAATTCAAGAGGTTTTTCCTTGTTCCTTACGGACCATTTCATCAATATTTTGTTGATCGCACTTGAGAGTAACGATGTGCTGCCCATTTCATTTTATCCTTCACCTTTGTTGCTTTCAACCATAAAGGAGGGAGATCAACATTATTACACTTAGGATTTTTAAAGAACCATCATGCTAAGGAGCTATTTTCTTCTAAAAACACTTCTCACAAGTGTTGATTGTATGTTTTTCTTTGGGTAATGAGAG
This sequence comes from Pinus albicaulis, assembly GCA_034641835.2. NCBI lineage: Eukaryota > Viridiplantae > Streptophyta > Pinopsida > Pinales > Pinaceae > Pinus > Pinus albicaulis. The sequence goes on along the minus strand of CM076578.1, from coordinate 21,281,266 downwards.
CATCTATAGATTAGCATTTTTCTTTACTAAACCTTGTTACAAGAAATATACAACACTAAACATTCTATGCTCTTCAAATTTTTGGGGAATGTTCTTTTGACTACTTTTGTGAAGAAAAATTTAGAATGATAACTAGAATTATAGATTTCAATTCTGAAGATCAAACAATCTCAGTGCTTTAAATATTTTTGAGGATTTTGAATTCATTTTTCGCATCAAAAATATACTTTAAACAATGTAAAATTGTGATTTTGCTAACAACCAACATAGATCCATCTTGAATAGGAATCTAAAATGACTTGAGAGGGATAAATTTCTTCACGAACAAACTTGTTTAGAGTGTAAAATGCAATGTGTTATTTTGCATTGTTTAAATTGTATTTTGAATGCTAAATAAAGTATATATTGGACCAAATAAACGTTTTGACCATAAAACTTAATTTTTTCATGATATATAATATATTCCCAATTGACATCAAAATATTTTACATAAGAAGCAAATTAAAATGATTTTTTTTATTATTAACATATTTTTAAGTATATGTCAATATTAATTGATATTAAAATATATATCAATAACCAAATTATATGATTTAAACATCTTACTCACACGTATTCATTTTTTATTATTATTGCCGACATTATTTTTCATAATTTTTTACTTTTATTTTTATTTTAAAGGGGAATGGACATAGAGACTTACACACATAGACATACTAAAATGAATCTCTAAGCTCAATTATACATACATTCATACTAGACTATAAAATGAGTCTTTAGGCTCAATTATATTATTAAATTCGAAATTATAATTATAATTATCAGAAAAAATAAATAAAGAAAATATTTATACTCATATTAAAAAAATAAAATAGAAAATTTATAATTTTTGATTAAAAAAATATAAAAGAATGTTAATTTTTCTAATTAAAATAAATTAAATTAAAAATGCAAAGTAAATAAAGAAAAATGTTAAATAAATATTATTTATTATAACTAACTGAGAAATGATAACCAATTTGGGAAAACTTATTTTCCAAAATGTAAATGATTTTAAAAACCTCGATTTACATTTATGACACATTTTTCTTTTATCCACGGTGGTTAAAATCAAGTTTCTATTCTACTTTTAAAAAATGAAACCTAACCCTATATAATTTATTTATTTTTGAAAATTATTATTTTTCAATTAATATTAATATTGAGTAAGAAATATTGTGTAATAATACAATATGTATTCCCAACATCAAGAATATAAAGGCTTTCACATCTGCGAACTAATAAAGGGGACTCTGCTTTATCAGGATCGAACTTTGGCAGCAACTAGTCTGCATCCTTAGGTAGATCAGGAAGAATTGAGAGGGAAATATAAACAAACAGAAAGATGTTTCAAATAGGCCACACATTTAAAAAAATATTCTTACGACAACCCAACGTCACATACAACTACCATGTGAATTTACGAATCTATCTACCATGTCAAAAATCATATTAGACACGGCGTGATGCTTCACACATCACTCTGCACCAAAAGTCAATCTTCATCAAATGAAAACTCAAAGTTGAAACCTAATTGCTCCATTTCTCGAAGAGGGCGTTCAATAAAGACTCGCTCACATGGTCTTCGACTCTTCGAGAGTCACTTGATCTAGTTGATTAATTCTCTCTTCGGTAAATGGATAGGCTTCTGTTCTTTTTATGGCAGTGCACTTTTATGGCCAAAATCTTCCCTTTGGGTACACAACAAAACCCAGAGACTCCATTACATGACAAGGCATTATACTCACTTGGGCAGCACAACCCATAATAGCATTGCAGACATTGCCGGCTATTACCACGTCCATAGTCAGTCATCTCCAGAGGAAAAACAAAACAAGAGAAAAATGACCTCCTCTCTCTTATCTTTATCTGCAGAGGCCACAAGTAAGGCATGCCCTCTGAAGGCAAAGCCAGGCGCCTTCACCTATGGGCTATGAGGCAGGCATCTTCTTGTTGGGTTTAGACCCCTTTCTTTTTCTCACAGCAAGAAGATCTCCCCATCTTCTCAGACCGACATAAAATAATAAAAAATGTTGGCTAATATGAATTTTAAAATTCAAAATTTCAAATTTCAATATGCGGTTTTTCATATTCAAATTTTACAATTCAAACTGCGTACACTGTATTGTAGCGTATACCATGTATTTATATGCCGTGGAAACTAGGCAGAGGCGCAAGAAAATTCCTCATGCCTATTGGGATGCCCATCCATGGTTCCTCGTCCATATTCGGATGCAAGGGCATGGGCATCTATTAAACTTTGTGAACCCATGCATATGCGATAAAGACAAGTACCGGATGATAAGACAGGGTTTCAATGACATGGGGTGCATGGCATGGGTTGGGTTGCCATGGTCATTGGTACTTAAGGGGCATTATTGGGTCAATAGCAGAGGAAATATTGGTTGCTGAGGGGAACAACCCAAAAAGCTTTATGCCAAGGTTCCCAAGAGCAGATCATAGTAGGGATAGAAGTAAAGTCAACATCAAACTGTAGAAATTTGAATAACTGATATATTATTCACCGAGATTGTCCTGATCACACACTATTTTAACTTCATGCACAATATAGAATCTCTTCTACCATTGATCATTAATTGCGGAAATAAAAACAATCGCATGCGCACATTAAAACCATAACCAATCACACATATGAACACAATATTTATGGGAAAGCTTAAAGCTGAAAACCCCCAACTATCTGTATATTTTATGTCATAGAGATCATGTAACAATCATTATACAAAGCTCCTCACAAGCTCTCAGTACAATCTCCAATTGCTACACACTAATCAAGTCCCGATCTAGCAAATCACATGCTCCAATCTCTGCCACCTGATAGCCTGCCTCTACTGCACAATCCTTGCTGAAGAATGGCTTTGAATGAACTCGAATTGGTCCAACCTTGACTGCGCAATCATTATTGGAATCTCCAATCACTGGTTGTTGCAAATCATGCAACACTATAGTCACACTGCTCTTTCACCTACCTCTTCACTGGTCTCCACTGAAACTGTCCATGCATTGTATTTAACTGATGTATTCTTTAGTTTATTAATGAGTTAATAATTAGTGAATTAATTAATAATTAATTCACACCACTCTCACTAGTGTATCAATCAGTTAGACTAGATACAACTAGCTCAACTATGTTTAACTCTGTTAAACTAAACACAACTCCATCAACTACTTTAATAACTCCACCAAAATCTGTCACATGAGTTATAACTGAAGTATCCATGCAATAGCTCCACTTAACCCTTGGGAATAGTGTAATTCCTTCTGTCAGCTCCTGTGCCACATCTGTGCACTTAACTGAAGTGCTCCAAGAGAATAAGATAATGTTTATAGTCCAAATATTATTAAGAGCTAATAATATTCGACATATCTATTTTTAGACTGGCAATCTAAAAATAGATTCCTCCCAATATGTCTAAAAATATAAGTCCATCTATTTTTTCTGACTTGACCAACCATCCACAAATAGCATCCTCCAACTCATAGAATATGATCGACATGTCTAAAAAATAGACATAGTCTAAAAATAGACTTGTGCCAAAAATAGCCTACGGGCCCACTTAGTGAAGGCGACTTCTTTCCACTAAGCTCATCATCTTGTTGCAATCTCAACACTTCCTCTCAACAAGATAAGGATTATCTGCCACCCCTATCCTACCCCTGTAGTTTTCGAATTTGCTCTTGGTGAGCGCCTTCGTCAAGATATAAACATCCTGATCCTTCGTGGGAATGTCTGAAAGTAACATGATCTTCCGCTGCACAAAATATTTGATATGATGATACCGTATGTCAAAGTGTTTAGATCTATCATGAAATACTGGATTAACTGAGAGTTTAATGCAAGTCTGATTATCACAATATATCACAGTAGGATCTAAGTGTGAACCAAACAACCCGACCAAGATCTTCCTCATCCATATAGCCTCGCATGCAACCAAACTCGCTGCCATATACTCAGCCTCTGCTAAACTGAGTGCCACAGATCTCTTCTTCCTGCTGTACCAAGAAACTGTTGTCGACCCGATACTAAAAATCCCTCTAGATGTGCTCTTTCTATCCGTTGGGCTCCCTGCCCAATCTGCATCCGTGAAGCCACATAGCCTCACCTCATCTGATTGTCTATACCATAATCCATATCCCAATGTGCCTCTAAGATATCTCAATACATGCTTGCATGCCTTCCATAAGAGCTTGGTAGGCTTAACCATAGCTTGTGAAAGCTGGTTAACAACATAGCATATGTCGGGTCGTGTATTGACCAGATAAATAAGCGACCCCACCAACTGTCGGTAAACAGTGGCATCCACTACCTCTGCCAATGTAGCATCCTCTTTCCTCCAACCACCAGGAAGAGGAGTGTCGATAGGCTTGCAGCCATGCATGTTGAACTTCTCCAGTATCTCCCGGGCATACTTGCCATGAGACACAAATAGTCCATCACTGTGCTGCCAAATTTCCAATCCCAGGAAATAATGAAGGAGGCCCAAGTCCTTCATCTCGAACTCTTTTGCAAGATCATCCTTGCATGAGAGTATCAACAGTTCATCACCTATCAAAATCAAATCATCTACATAAAGTACAATGATCAGCAACTTACCCTCCACCACAATCTAGTATAGGTTCGGATCCGCCTCACTCTTGGAGAATCCAAGTCCAGTAAAATAACTATCTATCCATGTGTACCAAGCACGAGGTGCTTGTTTCAACCCATACAACGCTCTCTTGAGCCTGCATACATGCGACTTGCTGCTGAAGATCTCGAAACCTTCGGGCTGCTCTATGTACACCTCCTCCTCAATCACTCTGTTGAGGAACGCAGTCTTCACATCCATCTGATGAATGTGCCACCCCATCTGTGCTGAGAGAGCAAGAATCGTCCGTATGGAAGAATACCTTGCAATAGGTGCAAAGGTTTCCTCATAATCGATCCCCTCAATCTGTGAGAAGCCTCGGGCAACAAATCTTGCCTTGTACTTCTCCACACTCTCGTCAGCTGCTTGCTTCACTTTGTAGATCCATCTCGAACCCACCACTGATTTCCCTTCCGACCTTGGGACAATCTCCCATGCACTATTTTTGATAATCGAATCATACTCTTCCACCATGGCATCTACCCATGCGGGATCCTCCACAGCTTCCTCGAAAGAGGATGGCTCCATCACGATACACTTGCTCATAAGAGCCATGTATCCAGTATACCGGTCAGGTGACTGTCTCTGTCTGCGCTGTGATGTAGGTGCTCCTACAACCTTCTCTGCATCTTGAGCCAGTCGCTCAGCTTCTGTAGTGCGCTTCCGCCCTCTGATGGTTGGCGTTGCATGAGTGGTCTCTTCCACTCCATGAACTTCCTCTTGTGGCTGATCCACATCCTAAAGCTCATCCTTAGGAACTAATAGCTCCTCATCTGCATGCAAGTGTGGCTCCCTCTCAAGCAAACACTTCATGGCTTTCTCCTCATGAAATTTGATATCCCGTCGCACAATAGTCTTGCAACTGTCTGGAAAATACACACGATAGTTGTGGGGTGTATCGGTGTACCCCACAAATATCCCAACTTCTGCGGTCAGCTCCAGCTTCTTCTTGGCATCCTTAGTCACATGAATGTAAACAGTTGAACCAAAAATCCTCAAATGGGAAATATCAGGCTTCTTACCAAAAAATGCCTCCTCAGGTGTACTCATGCCAAGTATTCTGTGAGGACAACGGTTCTGCACATATACTACAGTATTGCATGCCTCAGCCCACAAATGTATGGGAAGGCCCTAATCATGCAACATCGCCCATGCAGCACCCATGATCGTTCTGTTCTTTCGCTCAGCAACCCCATTCTGCTGTGGGTTATGAGGTGCTATGAGCTCTCTTCGAATTCCTTTTGCGCTGCAAAAGTCTTTGAATTCGCCAGAGATGAATTCACCACCATTGTCTCTCCTAAGAGCCTTCACCTACTTCCCCGATTCTTTCTCAACCAGTGCCTTGAACTCACAGAACTTTGAGTATGTCTCACTCTTCTTCTGCATGAAAAAGATCTAGCACTTCCGAGAAAAATCATCAACAAATATCACATAGTACCTATGCTTTGCTGTTGAAGCTACTGAGAAAGGTCCACACACGTCTGTGTGAATTCTCTCAAGGATCGTCGTGGCGCAACTATCCTTCTCGTGAAAGGTGGCTTTCACAAATTTTCCCAAGGTACATCCCTTGCACTGATCTGACTGCACAAGAGTACCCTTAGGAAGCCCAGCAGAAATCTGCTGTAGTATCTTCAAAGCTCCATGGCGAAGGTGGCCCAATCTCCGGTGCCACAGCTCGCCATCATCCCGGCTCACCACTCCTTCTGCCTTGCATGCCATTGCTGCGCAGCCATCTACTTGCAATTGATAAAGGTTCTTGACTCGAACCCCTATCTTCTGGGTTTATCCAGTTGTCTTACTGCGCAGGAAAGCCTTTCCCTCGCTGAAGACAACATCATATCCCTTGTCTTCTAACATCGCCACAGAGATAAGATTCTTCTTCAATCCTAGAACATGCATCACTTCCTTCAATACGAAGGGTTTACCAGACTCCCTCTCAAAGGAAATGGCACCGATACGGGTCGCACTGTATCTACCATCATCGCCCATCTTGATGTGCACGAAGATCTTTTGTCCAGCAGACAAAAACAAATCTTTGTCTCTGGTCATATGAAAATATGCACCACTGTCAAGAAACCACATTGAACCCATCATACTTGAGACCAAGCATGCGATCAGCGAAAATCCCAACTCAAAATACGAGGCTAAGGCCTCTCCAGCTGCAGATTCAGCAGCCTGCTTATTTTTCTTCTTCTGTAGACAATTAGTGGCGTAATTTCTGTGTTGGTGATAGTGAAAGCACTTCACCTTGGACATGTCCTGCTTCTTGCCTTTCACACTAGATTGAGAAGCATTCTTCTTGCTCTTCCCCTTCCTTGCTTTAGCAGCCAAAGCACAATTTTCTTCATCTGAGTTCCTTGATGAAGATCCGTCCCTTGTACTTCACCTTATCTCCTCTTGCACAAGATCCGACCAAAGTCGCTCCCATCTTGGCAATTTCTCCCGACCATTGACAGAGTCCTGATAGGAATTCCAACTCTTCGGAAGCCCAAGGAGAGCCAAGCTCACCAATTCCTCATCATCTACAGTCACCCCCACACTTTCCAACTCATCCCTGCATTGGAAGAACTTCGTGAGGTACTTGGGCATACTGTCGCCTTTCTCCATTTTTATGTTCCTGAGTTTATCCTTGAGCGCCAACTTCCTCTAGTTGCTCTTGCTTTGGAATAAGTCTGTCAACGCTTTCCACATAAGGAATGGAGAAGCCTTACCATGAAGGTTGGACACTATGTGATCCTTTACACCTTCCAATATAATTCTTCAACACTTTGTTGTCTTCTTTTGCCATGCGTCAAGTGCGGCAGCATCGCTAGAAGCAGGTTTTGGAATTTATGCATCTATGAACTCCTTCAACCCATTGTCATCTAGCACCGCCTCCATCCTGTCCTTCCATGCAATATAATTCGAGCTGCCCTCAAGGGCATACTCCAATCACAATCCGTTGAAAGACATCTCAACTTCGACACCAAGAAAACACTACTGCAAATTCAAATTCCACTAGCACAAAACTCAATTGCTTCAATGTTTTGCAATTGCTCCAATGATCAATATCGCTTTGATACCATGTAGAAATTTGAATAACTGATATATTATTCACCGATATTCTGCTGATCACACACTATTTTAACTTCATGCACAATACAGAATCTCTTCTACCATTGATCATTAATTGCGGAAATAAAAACAATCGGATGCGCACTTTAAAACCACAACCAATCACACATATGAACACAGTATTTATGGGAAAGCTTAAAGCTAAAAACCCCCAAACATATGTATATTATATGTCATAGAGATCATGTAACAATCATTATACAAAGCTCCTCACAATCTCTCAGTACAATCTCCAATTGCTACACACTAATCAAGTCCCGATCTAGCAAATCACATGCTCCAATCTCCGCCACCTGATAGGCTACCTCTACTGCGCAATCACTGCTGAAGAATGGATCTGAATGAACTCGAATTGGTCTAGCCTTGACTATGCAATCCTCATTGGCATCTCCAATCACTGGTTGTTGCAAATCATGCAACAGTATAGTCACAACTGATAGTCACATTGCTCTTTCACCTACCTCTTCATTGGTCTCCATTGAAACTGTCCATGCACTGTAGTTAACTGATGTATTCTTTAGTTGATTAATGAGTTAATAATTAGTGAATTAATTAATCATTAATTCACACCACTCTCACTAGTGTATCAATCAGTTAGACTAGATACAACTAGCTCAACTATGTTTAACTTAGTTAAACTAAACACAACTCCATCAACTAGCTCAATAACTCCACCAAACTCTGTCACATGAGTTCTAACTGAATTATCCATGCAATAGCTCCACTTAACCCTCAGGAATAGCGTAATTCCTTCTGTTAGCTCATGTGCCACATCTGTGCACTTAACTGAAGTGCTTCAAGAGAATAAGATAATGTTTATAGTCCGAATATTATTAAGAGCTAATAATATTCGACATATCTATTTTTAGACTAGCAATCTAAAAATAGATTCCGCCCGATATGTCTAAAAATAGAAGTCCATATATTTTTTTTGACTTGACCAACCATCCACAAATAGCATCTTGCAACTCATAGAATATGATCGACATGTCTAAAAAATAGACATAGTCTAAAAATAGACTTGCGCCAAAAATAGCCTGCGGGCCCACTTAGTGAAGGTGACTTCTTTTCACTAAGCTCATCATCTTGTTGCAATCTCAACAAAAACTGAATTCCCAATAGAGATGTCACCCGCTTCCATATATCTCTGGCAAAGGGGCAGAAGATAAATAAATGAAAACAATCCTGCAGCACATTCATACAGAGTGAACATCTTCTACGTGTAACAAAACCTTTCCTAAGAAGAGTTTCCCAAGTTAATATACAATTGTGAAGTAAAAGCCAGGTAAAACATATGATCTTCAAAGGAGCCTCCCAGCTCCACAAGCATGCAAAAATATCAACATGTGGTAGACACTGAACACAGGAATAATATGATCATATGCGTTAGAGGCAGCGATCCTGCCACCAAATAAATGACCGCCCCATACAAGTCTATCCAGTCGAGGGATAAAACATATACTAGCCTGATATACGTTGCCATGATAAGTTTCCCATTCAGCTTGCAGGTACTCCAGTATCCCAATGCCCCTAGCGTGAGGCCATATAGGAGAGGGTCGAAGTAGTTGTGGACCCTGAGACCAATACTGGCCAAGTTAGAGAAACCCTGCTGATTGAGGAAGTTTATGATGGGAACCGAGAGAAGGTGGCACCTTGACATTCCTTTAATGGCATCCATCCCCACTTAAATCCTCTGTCCATCTCCAACTTCCCATAGTAGATTGCTACACAACCACGGAATAATCGTCCTCAAGCTCCCCCACATTGTGGATATACAAGTTTTCAATGGAACATGTGCATGAATCAAGGCCTCTGCATCTCCTTGTTGAATGTATTTTTCTATGTTGTACAAGTTCCTGAAAGAAAAAAAGAAAGAAATTATTTTTAACGTTCACGAGGCTAAAAGTAGCCTATGGGACAGATTTTTTCTCCATCTGGCTCTTGTATTCGACCCTTTTCCTGTGAAGTTTTACAATAACCGCTCCCAGCTTCTCAACAAGCTCTTCGCTAAATAGATTATCCCAAGAACTAGCAGCCATAATACCTGCATAATTTTCCTTGTTGTCTTTGAAGGCCTCGCATTCTAAAATGAAAAGTTTTTCTATTTCCACTTTTCTGGAAGAGCAAAAAATACACTCTTTCCTCCCACATTTCTTTTGGCCTTTTCCAACACCTTGTTTCACAATGGAGTTGATGAGAATTAGTCCTTAATTGAGTAATAAGAATTTTAGATCTCCAAGATATATTGGCCCCTATGTACACCTTTTGCTGATGGTTATGAGTGGGGTTAAACTCTTCAATGTAGTACTTCTTCTGTCTTCCTAGCTCTTTCTCCCAAGTAAGTTTGTGGAACTTATCCATAACAAAAGTTTTTATCTCTTTACTGTTTGTAGGACACATGCTCAAGCAAATACCCCATTTACTAAACCATTTTTTATTTTGTTGCATCCAAGTCTTCTTTCTTTTGCATAATCTATCACTAAACACAACCTTAGGCCATCTAACCTTCCCCCATTTGCTCAATTTTTTTCAAATACCTTATGACTCGCACCATAACAATTGCTTCAATAGGAGTAGCCCCTATTTCACTTAACAGGACAGCATAAGGAACTACACTTTTAATTTTGAATTTGTTTGTAATCCAACGCTTCTAAATTTTCTCAATTTGTTTCCACTGCATCTCGGTTGTGTTGTTGGCCCACAGTTCACAACCGTAGAGAATCACTGGAATCACTAGAAGCCCAAAAATAATTAGAGAGGTTTTCCAATCCCAAAGCTCTGCCTCTCTACACATTTTTTGAAGAGCATAAAATTCCTTCCAACCCCCTAAAGTTCTTTTCTTTCTACAACCATCCCAACTTAAATTTCTGTTGAAGTCAATTCCAAGGTATTTGTAGTTTGCAAATTCTTCCAAAATGCTACCTTAAAAGTTGAACTTATGTTGGTTATGCTTTCTTTTGTTATAGAAAACCACTACTTTCATTTTGTTAATATTGACTTGTATCCCCACCCTTCTACAAAAATGGTCAAGGGAAGGTAAGTGCTCTTGCAAACCAAGAGTCGATTTAGCAATCAATATAAGGTCATCTGCGTACAAAAGAAGCCTTATAACAAACTTGCCCAAATGGATACTGTCACCCCCTTGTAAATTTAGCCACTCTTTAAGCTTTTCAATATATAACCCAAAAAGGATAGGAGACAATGGGCAACCTTGCTTGACCTTTGTTGGGGTCCTGTGATTTGGCTGATTGGCAAACCAAATGACAATGCAACATATAAACCAGTCTTTAGAGCTCTAAGATCTAGCCATTCTAGTCTCAGAGAGGGATCTCTCAATATGTTTGTAAGGATATAGCTTGATTGTTTTTAAGGGTTGATTTTAGGCTAGTTATTAAGTGCAAGTTTGTGTTTGGGTTTGGTTGATTGGACATGAATGATCTAGGAAGCATAGATAGAAAGGAGAAATATCATAGCCATTGGGCAATGGAGTCAAGAAGAAGTTACAACAAGCTCAATCAATGGATATGGGATATCAAAGGGAAAATCTAACTTGGCCAGTGGATCTTGGGTTTGGTGGATGAAATGAAATGGACATTAAGGATTTAGAAGGAAAAGTAGAACTAAGGGCAATTAGGAATCCTTAATTATATGTACCTCTCAACAAAGGGACTTAAAACATTATTTGAACATGAAGAGGCATTCCATAGACAGGGCTAACCGTAAATTCTAGAAACCACACTTCAGCAAATAACAATATCAAGACAACTTTTCAAATGAAATCTAGGAGTCGAGGAACGCTCTATTTCATCCAAAGATTTCACCTTCAAGGAATTTAGAAAACATAAAAGATTCACAAATAACTGTATCATTGAAGAGGGAACACCTAAACATCTCTGACTACAGCGATAAATACCTTCAAAACAATTATCTCAGCAAGAACAAAGGGTATGATCAAAACAGACCTCTTTGGCACACTGTAAACAATGGTACTTTGAAGGGAGACTTCAGAAATAGTTTTCAAGTGGCAACAAGTAAGCAGGGAAAACCATAAATCATTCTTGAGACCAAATGTTTGAAATTTTTCTGAAATAAACAAGCTTAAGGGTTTAAAAGCAGTCAAACTACTCAATAAAACCTTCAGCAGATGAAAACATAAAGACAGTGAAGAGCAAACAGGTCTGAGATGCTTTTAGGAGACATTTCTTAGCCTAAAATTTTTACTCTACTGTGAGTATAGAATGATGGAACAAAATGGAAAACAGGAAATAAAAATTAACGGATTATAATACATCACCAATAGCCATGCTCAGAGATCTAATGATAGAGCCTTCTCATCAACAAAACTAGTCAAAACATCATCATTCTTCCAATACTTCAATTTCTTCTTAATCTTCAACCAGACTATGTACAACTTCAAAGATTTCGAATGCCAGCAACCAACCCCTAAAAAAGAGCTCTTCATAGAGTATTTATAGAAGAATGAGGAGGTGGAACTCTTTTTAGGGTTCAAAATGTTATTAATTACAGAGTAAATGCATTTCTAGCCTTGAAAACCATGCAAGGCATAAGGCAGAAATATGTGCAACTACTTCTCTGTTTCAATAACTTTGTCTTTAATTTCTAAGGAAAGATAGGTGAAAATTTTGACTTTGGAGTTTCATCCTCATCCTTACATTCACTGTTCTAATAGTTTAAAATATCTTCTTCTGTGTAATAACTGCCCAAATGCCTTCGTGTAAAGGAGAGATGCTATAGGTGGCAGTTTGATCTTTTGGGGGAGTAACTACTTCCTTTTTGAATCATTCGAGGCTGCCATTGGGTTATCTGTATTTGTTTTAATCATGAATCTGTCTTTAGGCTCTTTTAAATCTTGATTTATCCTTGATACTCTGTTTTTCTACCTTTATATATGTTTCTATTTAACAACTGTTTTATTAATTAATCCTTTATGTCTTTAAACTTTTGACTTTCACCTTCAATCACTGTTTGAAGGCCTAATCCTTTTAATTCAACTTTGATCTCGAATTAACCCTCAAAACGCTTTCTGTTGTTCATGTCTTCATTTATGCTTTGTTGTATTTGTCCTTTATGTGCATGGAGGGTTTCTTTATGAGCGTTGGAGGGTTTTATAATTTAATCAGTGGTCATGAGACACTGATAAAACCTTTAAATCAAGCCCTGAATCCCTTTTCTTCATTATGTTGGCCCTGAGGATTGTCGTCCTTCGGCCCTATTTATTTATGGACTGTGGGAAGGCTTTTCGGCCTTAGAACCACCATTGAACCTGTGAACAAACATTAAAAATGTTATAAAACTTGCGTTCTTGGGATATATTGCTTTTAGAGGGTTTTAGCGGGGGCGGAGGGGCTGTGCAGAAGCGAAAATTCATGCAGGAGGAGGTTCCATGGGTGGAAACACGAAAATAGGGTTTAAAAAGGTTTTGGCGCAAAAAATGGGAAAGGTGGTTTTGCAAAAACCATGAATGGTTTTCGTGCAGCGTTCAGGCGGTAAGTGGTATTCGCCTGAACGAACGCGATACCATACGTCGGGCGACACATGTTTTCTACAAAACTGGAAGTTTCACGTTGATTTAGGTGGTTAAACCGCGACATATAAATCCGCGCGATATCGCATGTCAGCTGTTGGATCTGGGGAAGCCAGATCCATGGCTGAGTTTAAGTGCGAATGGGAAAGCTGCACGGCAAAGGGGAAAGGTGGAGGCCAAGTGGCAAGTGGAGAGTGGAGCACGATGGCGTGGGGAGGAAGGTGGGCCAGTAAGGATTACGTCCGCAATTTTTTCGGGAGCGGGAATGTTTATGGGCGGGGTTGAATGTCGGGAATAATGGTGGCCGTTAGATCTTATAGATCAACGGTGGATCGAGCTCAGAGAAAGGTTTATGGAGTAGGGTTTGTTTGGGAGAAAGGATGAAGGAGGGGAGTGCCGACAGCCATTGATCTTGGTAGATCAACGGTGCAGATCATATCATCAGTTGAATCATCGGCGGAGGAGGTGAATGGAAAGGGCAATTGCGATAGCACCGATGCGATGTGCGATGGAGCACTGGCCGTTGGATCCATGGGATGATCCAACGGATGAGATCTGGAGTGTGGGGGGATTATAGAGGTACGGAGGAAAATCTTGGGTGTGCCCCTGCAATGAATCTCAGTCGTAGATCTAAGATCTCCAATAGTCAGGCTGGTCAACTGCAGGGGCAGCAAAGGGTTGACTTGCGGATTGAGAAGTGCCCGCGCGACCATTGGATCAAGTCGATGGACGGTGTGGATTACTCCAATGAACCATGAGGGTGTGAGGTAAATGGTAAGGGAAGGGGGCTAATGATAAGGTGCGGGAAGGGTGGTCTCACGAAGGAGTAAGGTGACCGGGGGAAGAGATGAAGAGGGGCCAAGGTCTTTAGCGCATGGTTACGGGCTTGGTCTTGTGACGGGAAAAGGGCTAGAGTTTTAAGCAAAAGGCGCTTAAAAATCCCAAAGTTAAAAAGGAGCGTTTTTAGGCCAAAAGGTGGGTTTTTAAAGCTTAAAAAAGGGTTTCGATAGATAAAAGAGAGGTTTTTAAACCATTATAAGGGTTTTTTTAATGATTTAAAAAGGGTTTTTTAGGGAAAATGGAGGACAATGAAGAGGAAAAAGGAAATTTTAGAGGGAAAAGGGACTGATAGAAAGTAGGGGCAGGAGTGATAAAATGGGGGAATGAAATGGAGGAAAAATGGTGAAAATAGCTTGAAACAAGCTTCCTTTTGAAACAACAGGGTGATCTTTTAGAAGGCATAGATGAATGTTTTAGTGAATTGATAGACTTAGGATAATGAAGGCTGTGAGATTTCTAGAACTCACAATGTTTCTGCAAATATTGTTTCTAGAAATCTGAGTTTTTTCAAATTTAGTCATCTTTAGATAAAGTCAAAATTATGGATGACTAACAACCCCGATATCGCTTCTAAAACTTTCAGAAATGCCTGTTGAAGTTCTAATTTTGACTTTCACCTCTTCATACAGCCTATGCACAACTGCTCTCAAATGCTTGGGAACCCCAAGTTCCTCCATTCTGCCCCAAAGCTTATCCCTAGAAACCGTGTTAAAGGTTTTTTTGAAATCAACAAAGCAACAAAAAAATTCTTCCTTTTTTTCCCAAAATTTTTCAATGATGTGTCTTAAAGTTAGACAATGATCAACTGTGGAATGTTTAGGTCTAAAACCTGCTTGCCCTTTAGCACATTTATCTCTTTCTTCTGCCCACTTGCTGATTTTCTTTTCTAACATGCTTCCAAATAACTTTTCAAACAAGGGATTTATCATTATGGTTCTATAATTGGAGGGATTATTGACGTCACCACTCTTGAAAAGAGGTATTGCTATACTAGTTGTCCAATCTGTGGGGAACCCCTATTGTATGATGTTGTTGAAAATTTTTGTGATGTGAAGTGAAAGAATTTTTAAGCCCTAGCGCCCAACTTCTTGATACCCATCTCTACCTCTTGCATCGTGAAGATTTTTTTGTCTGTGTTGACCAAAGGAGGAGAGTCAACCTTGGGATCCTGCTCATAAATTTGTCTTGCATAGTTGAACCATTTAGAAGTTGTAATGTTGTTTAAAGTTTTCACCTTTTTCGGTTGGAGCACCTTCCAGAATAATTTGGGGTTATTTTTCCCAAAGAAGATTTATTCTTCTCTCCTCGAAACCATGAAATCGATTTTTTTCTTTATTACTATCTGCTTGTAATCTTTGAGCTTTAGGTTATCCTTGTCTGATTCCTTGTGCTTTATGAATTTTTGCATTCCTCGTCAAACCAAGCATTAATCGGAAAGCAATTTGTTTAAGACTTCTTAATTTTTTCTCTTTCGCACTCAGCAAGTGCACTTTGAATTAAATGTGTTAATTCATGACTATGAAGGCCATGAAATGAGATTTCCTCCTTCTCGAAGAGCCTCTCTAGTGTTATTTTGAAGGTATTATAATTCTTTGGAGTCAAAATAATTTTACCCTTTGGGGGATTTTGTTGAACACACTAAGCTTTTGACCCTAATTGCTTCTTTCCAGTCCAAGAGAAACTTAAAAAAATTGGCTTGTGATCTGATTTTAAGTCCCAAATTTGATCTCCAATTAGCACTTCCTCCATTTTCTCACACAAACTATGCGAGAAAATTACATAATCTACTACACTTGCTCCATTGTAGGTATTGCAAGTGAAATTTCTGGACTTTTTCCATCTAGTCAAACCATTACAAATGACTAAATCAAAAGCCCCACATAGCGTAAGAAAATGTTCTCCAAAGAGATTGCAGCCTTTATTCTCTGAAATTCATTCCCACTGATGATTACTCTCTTCTGTAAGCCAGATAAGGTGACAGTCTTCTTTACAACAAAGAATGCTAGCTTGTTCACCAGCAGTTCTAGCATTGAAATCCCCTACTATAAGGATTTAACCTAGCTGAGAATACATTGCAATATATGTTTTCAGGGATGCAAAGGGATCTTTGTGGTCAAGCCCTCTACTTTTGTAGATTTTTGAAACTTGCGGCGCAAAATAGCATGCTGCGATTCTGATGCGATTTCCATTTTCTGATATTTTAAGCCAGAAAAATTTCTTATTTGGGTCTTCTTTTTTTAGCTGAATGAAACGAACTTCTTTTTCTCATACTAATACCATAATACCCTCGTGCCCTTTGCCATTCCCTGCTGCCTTGTTCCACACTGGTATCTTCCAATAACCTTCAAACAAAGGTGTCTTGCACCCTTCATGCTCATGTGTTTCTATGAGGCAAATTATGTCTCTACCTTCCACAATAGGCCCTAACCCAAGTCCTCATCTCCATTGGTAACCCTTGCAGTTCCAACAAACTAATCTTAAGGAAACCTGGGTACGACTTGATTGCTATTTGTTTTGACATGCAAGACTCACAGTTGAGTCTTTGTCCCTGCTTGCCCATACTAACCTTGCTTCCTCATTTCTTGCTGAAGAGTTTGTTGTCTCTTCTTTGTTATCATTTTGCTGCCTTGTTTTGGAAGGAGGTCCAAATTTCACTATCACAGCTTTACCTTTATAAATCCATGCTCTTTTTCCCTCATCTCTTACTGCCCTAACTTTTTCCATTTCGTCCCTCCTTTCCTCTTGTTGTCTTACAGTTAAATCTTCTTCTAGAAAAAACCAAGAACCCCTCAAGAGTTGATTCTTTCTTACAATGATATCTTTATCACGCAAGCTGGGCATGATGACTTTTATGGGCCTGGCTCTCTCACTGTTAAGCTTACCTACTCTCCATGCTTGACATATTTTTCCTTGCCATTAGAGCTTGTCTTTCAAGAAGTCTCTTGCAAGGTCAAGAGTACATTCATTTTTCCCATAATATTTCAGCCCTTTATAATTATGTTTGTTGATTTATCCTGCCTTTCCTTGCTTTCTCTTGCATGTTGTCAACCGGAATGTTTGTTTCTCCTCCCCTCTTAGACGAATTGCTAATAACTTGAGCCCAGGTTTTGGAGAGTTTTGCGGAATATCCTTTCCTCTCTTCTCTTGATGTCTCTTCATCGTTGTCTATTTGGGAAACTACTTTCCCCTTATCCTGGGATGGTTTTGTTGGAAATGTTGTCATTGATGGAAAAGGAGGAACACCTGAAATAGCAACATGGAAAAGAGAGCAGCATAGAAGCAGGGAAGTAGCAAAAGAGAAGTAGAGATAGGGCCATTTGAAAAAGCAAGGAGCAGCATTAGATAAGAAGAAGAGATAGAAGCAAAAAAAAAAGCAGAGATAGCAAAGAAGTAGAGAGGCAGAAAGGCATCATAGAAGGAACAAAGGCAGTAGGAGACAGATGAGGTGGTGCTGTAGAGTAGAGGCCAAAGGCTGAGTCAATTGGATGCTGTGATGTTTTAATCCAAATTCGGTTGATGGACAGGATCAGTTCTAAATGAAGGTAATTGAATTGCTTGGGGATGAGTTGGAGCATTGCCTAAATGGCAAGGAAACCATGAAGTGGTCAAAGAAACTAATAATGAGCAGAGGCACAGTGAAGAACAGAGTCAGAGGCAGAGGCAGAGGTGGAGTTGTTATCACAGCAATAGAGGCAGAGGCAGAGCGACAGAAGCAGCAGAGGGAGAGGTGGAGCTGTTATCACAGCAGTAGAGGCAGAGGCAGAGTGACAGAAGCAGCAAAGGCAGAGGCAGAGGCAGAACGACAGAAGCAACAGAGGCAGAGGCAGAGGCAGAGGAAGAGCCGTTATAAAATTCCGAGAATCGTCCAAGCCGGAGGATACATTCATATGCATAATTCCGAGAATCATACCCCAAGCCAGGTGTTATTTACATATATATATAGACAAACCTTATTCCGGGAATCATATAACCCAAGCGGAAAAAATTACATATATGTGCAGCGCATCATATAAACAAAGGTCAAAGCATAAATATATATAAGCGGAGTGCTTTATAAATAAATAACCAAAGTACCATATGGTGGGACCCACATGAATCACATCGGAGAAAAAGTTGGCAGCAGATCACATAAACAAAGACTTGCGATTCCGATTGAGAGCCCGGACCCGATGGGCGTATAAATGATGGTTGATATATATTTGAATTTCGGCATAATCGCATCAGAGCATCACAGTATGGGCCCATCGGAACATGCAACAAAGAGTTGTGATTGCGATTGGAAGTTCCGGACCCGATGGATGTATGAATTATAATTCAAACTTATTTGAAGTCCAGCATAATCGCATCGGAGATTATAAGAGCATCGGAACATGCAGCAAAGAGTTGCGATTGCAATTGGAAGTCCGGACCCGATTGGTATATAAACAACAACTCATATATAGCTTGAGTTCCAGTTCTAATCGCATCGGAAAGAAACAGACCGTCGGAACATATATCAAAAGACTTGCGATTGCGATTGAAGCCCAGACCCGATGGGTCTATAAATCATGTTTAACAAGTGTTTGAAGTCCAATTCCAATCGCATCGGTAAAATGCAGTGAACAGTGATCAATCGCATCGGAAAGAAACAGACCGTCAGAACATATATTAAAAGACTTGTGATTGCGATTGAAGCCCGGACCCGATGGGCTTATAAACTATGATTAATAAGGATTTGAGTTCCAATCGTATTGGCAAAGAACAATGAACAGTGATCAATCGCATCGGAGCAAGGCAGCTTGCGATTGTGATCAATCGCAATTGGAAATCGTTGGAGGAATAGCATATTGCATCGGAAAGTGTGGCAAGTGAGCCCGAAAGGGCATTAGTTATGTATTAAACATGATTCTTCAGTGTTAAAGTGGACATGACAGGTTGTTTGTTAAAACGTTGTATAATAATTCCGAGAGTTGAAATTACGTTATATATATATATATATAAAGGCGCTGGTATATATATCTATAATGCGTTGTTGCGATTGTATTAAAAGATACCACGTGGTTTGTGAACCCACGGGGCCTCGGCTTAAGGTAGAGGGTGATTTGTAATATAAAACAATTGCGATGTATGTATGTTCCGCTTGCGGAACTTCCACATCAACACGACACTTGTTGCGTGAAAAGAGCTTGAATTTGCCCAGATTTAACGCCAGCTATTACATATTTATATAAAATGTACTGATATAAAAGGCACAGGTACACGTATGCAACAGTTACACCATAGCAGAGGAAAGAAGAGAAAACAGAGCTGAAAAGAGACAAAACATAGTCACAGAAAGGACAGACACAGTCAAAGAAAAGACATACGCGCAGCGAGCCAAAAGAGGCTGAATGAGTGAGTTGGAGTTTTCATTATATGTGAATGTAAACATTGTAATTGAATTTTTTATTGTTTTTGATGCATTGGCAAGTCTCCGGAAGAGAAAAAATATCCCACTGTACCTATAGTTATGTTTTCCTAATGAGCGGATAAAAGAGATGAGAAGGCAGAAGGCAAAGAGACATGGTTGTTCATTTCGAATTCCCAGTAGAATACAAACATCCATGAAGCTATTTTTGTATAAAGCAAGGTAATATACAAGGGGAGAAGTTGACGAAAAAAAAGTGAGAGAAGAAAAGAGTGTGCAGCAGAATTGAAGAGAGTTGAAGAAAATAAGAAAGTTGCAAGAGGTTAGAGAGAGTGAGAAGAGAGAATGTAGGGTTTGGAATATTGAGGCAGAGAAGATAAAGAAGGAGGAGCTGAGCAGAGATGATGCAGGGCTGATATGAGGACTGATGGACAGTAGAAGAGAAGGTACAGAACAAAGCTGATATCCAAGGTAAATCAGCAAGTGTTTTTTTTTTGAAAGAGTAAGGAAGTTGGTGCTTCCACATCAAGTTGTAGCTTGATAAAATGTCAGTTGTAGCTGACTAAGGTTGGAGCCTCCTGTAGGTTGGTGCCTGCAGAAATCAGGGAGTTGTGCCTCGTTAAGTTGTACTCAGTGTAACTGAGGTTAAGCCTCCCTGTGAGTTGGTGTCACGTAAAATCGTGGGTGAGAAGGAGTTGAGCTTCTGCGCTTTGCATCACAACAATAATAAGATGTGGTTTTCTCTCCCTTATGGAGTTTCCACTTATCCTCAGCCCCCAGGCATGATGTCTATGTGTTAATGTGGTTTATCTAATCTGATTAATACTCGTTGCTCACATATTAAGACTATTGTTACATTAAAAAATTTTTTTGATACTTGTTGCTCACTAATAAAGATTGCTCACATATTAAGTTGATCATGAAGTAAAGGTGTAAATAAGTTTTAAGATAAAAGTTTTAAAATTCCATGTATGTGTTAAACTGATTCACCCCCCCATCTCAGTTTAAATAAGGGTTCAACAATTGGTATCGGAGCCAAGTTCCTTTGGTGCAAGCCTAATAGCTTGAAGGAGATTTGGTTAAGTCATGGACTCTCAAAACGTACCTGTGTTAAGTACGACAAACTTTCCTGAATGGAGAGATAAGGTTAAAACAGGATTATTGGCTTATGAACCTGAGGTATGGAAGCTTGTATGTGAAGGTTACTACACAGACTCCCCCACGGTGAAAGAACAACAAAGGAATGCCAAGGCAAAATGTGTGATGTATGAAAATCTTCATAACAAGGACCTTGAGTTGATAATGGATCTAGACTCTGCGAAAGAAATTTGGGAAAGATTGCATTTCATGCATGGAGTAGACACTGAGGATTGCAGTGTCAAGAAGGAGAAGAAAATTAAGAAGAAGAAAAATTCATGTCAAAAAGAAAATATTCAATCAAATGAAGTACCTGCCAGTGTGAATGGAGATAAGAACCATGAAGAAATTACAGCTGAAGAAAAAGCCAAACTTGACACTGCTTTGACTAAAATAGAAAGATTGAAGAAATAAAACAAAGACCTTAAGACAGTAGTGCAAATATGTGATGAGAGAGAATATGAAGATAGGAAAGAAATTATTGGCCTGAAGATACAGCTTGAAGAAGCAAGGAAAATAGAAGACACTCTGCTGCAACAAATAAGAGAGAAAAATATGGAATGTGAGAGACTGGAAGAAGAAGTAGCGAGCCTAAGAAAGAAATTAGAAAAAGCCCAAAGAGAATTATTAATGAATACTCCTCAAATGAAAGGCTTGACAAATTGGACCCCGCATTCTAAATGCACAAAGGTCACTCATAAAGACTGGGATAGGATATGAAGGAGAAACTAGTAAGTCCAAGCGTAAGATAACAAGAAAATAATTGTAGTGCCGTAAAGGAAAATGAAGTAGCTCGAAGATTCCTTTACAGAAGAAGAAGCCTGCAAGAAAAATATTTGTAAGGAAACAAACAGAATCAAGCAGCAACATGAAAAATAGAGAATGAGAGGGTGAAACAATCGGCTGCTAAAGGCTCACATGCTCCTAAAGATGAAGTGAATAAATTTGGAAGTTGTCAAAGGAGGCTCTTTCCTCCTATGAAAAATAGCACATGTTTCTCTTGTCATAAACCAAGACATAATGCAGCATATTGCAAGACAAAACAAATCCAGTCCAATCAGCAAAGGATGCAGCAAAAGAGAAGAACCCCTCAAGAAAGAAAATGGAAAAGAAAATCTTTCACCAGGTACACAAATCATTTCCATGGCTATTGTTATGCCTGCAATAATTTTGGACATAAAATTGTTGAATGTAAAATATATTCAAGAAGGGGAACAAAGCATTATACATCAGCTCAAATGTGCTTTGACAAAATAAGATGTTATGTATGCCTCAAACTTGATCACAAAGCAAAGGACTGTAATCTTCCATATACATTAAAGAACTCTAGACAGATGATGGGATCAAAACAGATCAATCAAAACTATGAATGTAAAAGAAGAGCAGACATTATGATGAACCCTAATAAAGTATGGAAGGAAAAGATTCAAGGGGGAGCCTATTATCTCAATAACATAATGAATACATCGTAGTCTGAGGGGGAGCTGCTCTAGGAAACAAAGAAAATATCCAACCAGTGATAAATATGAAGCAACATCTCAGGGGGAGAGCAGTTCATAAATTATTCCCACAAAAATTAGTCTAAGAAGAGCTCCATGAAATGAGAATAACTATGAGATCAGTAAGGAAAAGGAAGTTCCTCTAACCGAGATCTATGGAGGAAGAAGACCATCTGAAACTCACAATAGCCAGCAAAGGCATTTGACGAGTTAAATCCTGTGTGAACACATGAGTTCTTTATGAATGATCCTATGTAATTGAGCCGAGTCCAATAAGCAGGATATGGATATTCAAGTGATTGTGTGGCATTTCTGTGGTGAAGAACCTTGTAGGATTGGTTTGTGTGAATTTCCTGTTCCCCTCAGAAGACTAATGAACCATACTCTCTGTGAATGAGTGAATATGTGTGCGCTCTGCATAAGAAAAAGGGAATTGTGAAAGCAACGACATTATGATCCCGGAAGGGAGGCGCAATTGAGATTACCCTGGTCATCATCTGTATGTTTAACCCTCGTTCTGAAGAAGTCCGATGTAGATTTAAGTCAATGCCCTATTTGTAACTAAACGCATTGTTCTAGTCTGGAGTGGGAGTAATGGAACCTAGAGTCTAATTATAATAATAAATTGAAGAGTGAGCGGAACTCATAAATAATAAAGGTGGATGGAACCTTGAGCGAAGGAAAGGAACCATAAAGAGTGAATAGTAAAAGCGGGTTTCTGGTTTTTATCGCACCACTTTCGACAGGCAAGCAATATTTATGAAATCGCAGCGACTCCATAGAGGATCTGACACGTGTCCTTGAGCGAATTTGGAAAACCACTCTAATTGCATGCCATCGCGCATTAATCTTTGGCTGAGGACCCCGTGCGATATTGACACAAGCCGTTGATCTGGAGGAAGGTTTATCGAACAACGATCTCGTTCAGAAGTGGCATGGAGTTCAACCAAAGGTACGGGCATATGTATTCCATTGAATTTCCACCAATCGTATATGTGGGCCTAGAGCCAAAGGTATGTTACAAGCCAATCGGAATTAAAACCCCGAGATATATTTAAAATTCCCAAGGTCCGAAACATATATATAGGCCGATACATATATAAAATATCAAATCTTATATAATGCATCCATATGTGGGTTTATATGTTCAAAGAGCGCTGGCATTTAAATGAATTAAAGGTGTGAAGTCTTATCAAATATATGTGGGCCCATGAATTGAATACATCATAGTTTCTCGTGCAAATGTTAAAATACAAGGAGTATATATATATATATATATATATATATATATATATATATATATATATATATATATATATATATATATATATATATATATATATATATATATATATATATATATATATATATATATATATATATATATATATATATATATATATATATATGGAGTGGTTTATACACGAAGGACCCAAAGCTTTGAAGGTCAGCATTGGTTGTTCCGGAATTAAAATCCAAGTTTTTATTTAAAAAAAAAAAAAAAAAAAAAAGGTCGAAGGTTGACCCAAATCCTTACAAGTGTATTGACAAAGATTTAGCATGTAAAGGTTGCCACTGCAGAAATTAAAAGTATTGAAATTGCCCAGCAGTGATATTAAAAGACAGTTATATGTACCACAATTATACAACTGCAATGAAGAAGAGAGCCTACAAGAACGAAAGAGAGAGAAACAACAGCAGAAAAGACAAATCCAGTCAAGCCAAAATCCAGAAAAGAAGCTGAAGTGAAATCTCTGCATGATTTATCAAAAGAAGCATCAATTGGTATTTAGGTACACACAGCATGACTATCAACAGAATACTAAGTGTTATCAGTGGAGCAGAAATTTGGTACAGGTCCCCAGGATCAAAATATTATAGCAAAAGTGCATCAAGTTCATTATGATAGAACAGTCAAAGTATCTGAAGAGTAAAGGACTAGCTGTGACTACCAACTGAAGCTCAAAAGTTTTTTTTAAATACTACTTCAACACAAAGGATTTGTTGGTAATCCATCTTTAAAGAGAGATTGATTATTGACATACATACCCCCTTATTTCATAAAGGAAAGTGCATGATTGATAAGTGAGACTGACTAATACACTGAATGTATCTAGTCTCAAGGGTTTGTTTTTGAAACTACATTATGCAAGCAGTAAAGGCATTTGATCTCTTAGATCAAATTCTAGTTAATTCATTGATCACGTGAGTAACAAGGACCTGCAGCTATTATGTGTAATATCATTATCAGCATCCTAGCTCATATCATCACCAACAGGCAGGAAAGGTGTACCACAGCAATAAAAGACATATTGGCATCATTATCACAATTGAACAGGTGTGGTACTGTAGATGAGTATTGCAGGAAAAGACATATTTCATCTACAATCTTCCTCAACAGAAATATATTAGCTCAATATATTAGACAAAGACAGAAGTATATTTGAAACCTTCTCAGTATTTTAGCTTTTGATCCAATTATACATCGCTGATTAGATAAAGATGGTACAATGTGTTCTATGAAGTGTCATTATTCTCACTTTTAGCCTTATACTAGTGACAGGAGATTGTGCTTTGGATTGTATCAATTTACAGTATATATTCAAGTCCAATAATCCGCAAAGTGTTCTCTCAAAAAAGCTTGTACACAAGTTTAGAGCAGCATGGTACAAAGTCAGAAGAAGAAGGCCTAAACACATCTCAGAGAGAAGAAATGAACAGATAGAATGCATACTAGGAAATGAGCAACCCTTTGCCATTGATGTCAAAGGGGAAGGAAAAGAAAAAAGGGGCTTTTTAAAGGCAAGCAAAGGAAGTGTATTGCCATTAATGCCAAAGGGGGAGACTGTTGGAAATGTTGTCATTGATGGCAAAGGAGGAACACCTGAAATAGCAACAAGGAAAAGAGAGCAGCATAGAAGCAGGGAAGTAGCAAAAGAGAAGCAGAGATAGGGCCATTTGAAGAAGCAAGGAGCAGCATTAGACAAGAAGAAGAGATAGAAGCAAAAAAAAAGCAGAGATAGCAAAGAAGCAGAGAGGCAGAAAGGCAGCATAGAAGGAACAAAGGCAGCAGGAGATAGATGAGGTGGTGCTGTAGAGTAGAGGCCAAAGGCTAAGTCAATTGGATGCTATGATGTTTTAATCCGAATTCAGTTGATGGACAGGATCAGTTCCAAATGAAGGTAATTGAATTGCTTGGGGATGAGTTGGAGCATTGCTTAAATGGCAAGGAAACCATGAAGTGGTCGAAGAAACTAATAATGAGCAGAGGCACAGCGAAGAACAAAGTCAGAGGCAAAGGCAGAGGCAGAGCAACAGAAGCAACAGAGGCAGAGGCAGAGGCAGAGGCAGAGGAAGAGCCATTATAAAATTTCGAGAATCGCCCAAGCCAGCGGATACATTCATATGTATAATTCCGAGAATCATACCCCAAGCTAGGTGTTATTTACATATATATATACAAACCATATTCCGGGAATCGTATAACCCAAGCGGAAAAACTTACATATATCTGCAGTGCATCATATAAACAAAGGTCAATGCATAAATATATATAAGCAGAGTGCTTTATAAATAAATAACCAAAGTACCATATGGTGGGACCCGCATGAATTGCATCGGAGAAAAAGTTGGCAGCGGATCACATAAACAAAGACTCGCGATTCCGATTGAGAGCCTAGACCCGATGGGCGTATAAACGATGGTTGATATATATTTGAATTCCGGCCTAATCGCATCGAAGCATTGCGGTATGGGCCCATCAAAATATGCAACAAAGAGTTGCGATTGTGATTGGAAGTTCCAGACCCGATGGATGTATGAATTATAATTCAAACGTATTTGAAGTCCAGCATAATCACATCGGAGATTATAAGAGCATCGGAACATGCAACAAAGAGTTGCAATTGCGATTGGAAGTCTGGACCCGATTTGTATATAAACAACAACTCATATATAGCTTGAGTTCTAGTTCTAATCGCATCAGAAAGAAACAGACCGTCAGAACATATATCAAAAGACTTGCGATTGCGATTGAAGCCCGGACCCGATGGGTCTATAAATCATGTTTAACAAGTGTTTGAAGTCCAGTTCCAATCGCATCGGTAAAATGCAGTGAACAGTGGTCAATCGCATCGGAAAGAAACAGACCGTCGAAACATATATTAAAAGACTTGCGATTGCGATTGAAGCCCGGACCCGATGGGATTATAAACTTTGATTAATAAGGATTTGAGTCCCAATCGCATCGGCAAAGAACAGTGAACAGTGATCAATCGCATCGGAACAAGGCAACTTGCGATTGCGATCAGTCGCAATCGGAAATCGCTGGAGAAATAGCATATTGTGTCGGAAAGTGTGGCAAGTGAGCCTGAAAGGGCATTAGTTATGTATTAAACATGATTCTTCAGTGTTAAAGTGGACATGACAGGTTTTTTGTTAAAATTTGTATAACTATGTCGAGAAGTTGAAATTACGTTATATATATATAAAAAGGCGTTGTTATATATATATATATATATATATATATATATATATATATATAACATTGTGGCGGTGGTATTAAAGTATGCCGCATGGTCTGTGGACCCACGGGCCTCAGCTCAAGGTGGAGGGCGATTCTTTATTTAAAACAATTTAGATGTATGTATGTTCCGCTTGCAGAACTTCCACATCAACAAGACACTTGCTGCGTGAAAAGAGCTGGAATTTGCCCAGATTTAAACGCCAGCTATTACATATTTATATAAAATGCACTGATATAAAAGGCATAGGTACACATATGCAACAGTGACACCACAGCAGAGGAAATAAGAGCAAACAGAGCTGAAGAGAGACAAAACACAGTCACAGAAAGGACAGACACAGTCAAAGAAAAGACATACGCACAACGAGCCAAAAGAGGCTGAATGAGTGAGCTGGAGTTTTCATTATATGTGAATGTAAACATTGTAATTGAATTTTTTATTGTTTGTGACGCATTGGCAAGTCTCCAGAAGAGAGAAAATATCCCACTGTAATGATAAATTGGTACCTACAATTATGTTTTCTAAATGAGAGGATAAAAGAGATGAGAAGGCAGAAGGCAAGGAGAGATGGTTTTCCATTTCGAATTCCCAGTAGAATACAAACAGCCATGAAGCTATTTTTGTATAAAACAGGGTAATATCCAAGGAGAGAAGGTTGATGAAAACAGAGTGAAAGAAGAAGAGAGTGTGCAGCAGAATTGAAGAGAGTTGAAGAAAATAAGAAAGTTGCAAGAGGTCAGAGAGTGTGAAAATATAGAATGCAGAGTATGAAGAATTGAGGAGAAAAGACAAGAAGAAGGAGGAGCTGAGCAGAGAAGGAGGGGTTGAGCAGAGATGATGCAGGGCTGATATGAGGACTGATGAATAGCAGAAGAGAAGGTATAGAATAGAGCTGATATCCAAGGTAAATCGGCAAGTGTTTTTTTTTTAAAGAGTAAGGAAGTTGGAGCTTCCCTATCAAGTTGTAGCTTGATAGTTGTCAGTTGTAGCTGACTGAGGTTGGAGCCTCCTGTAGGTTGGTGCCTGCAGAAAATTGAAGGGAGTTGGTGCTTCCTTGCAAGTTGTAGCTTGCAGAATTGAGGTTGGAGCCTCCTGTAGGTTGGTGCCTATAGAAAATCAGTGGTGAGAGGATGTTGGAGCTTGCCTTTGCATCACAACAATAATAAGATGTGGTTTTCTCCCTTTATGGGGTTTCACTTATATCTGGTGTCTCTGTGCATGATGTCTATGTGTTAATGTGGTTTATCTAATCTGCTTAATACATGTTGCTTACATATTAAGACTGCTGTTACATTAACAAATTTGCTTGATACTTGCTGCTCACAAATTAAGATTGCTCACATATTAAGTTGATCATGAAATGAAGGTGTAAATAAGTTTTAAGATAAAAGTTTTAAAAAATCCATGTATGTGTTAAACTGATTCACCCCCCCCCCCCTCTCAGTTTAACTAAGGGTTCAACAAGTTTCGCATTCATCACCTTTGTATTCTCCACTATAAATTTCTTCATGTTTTGCACCTCCGCTTTCATGCGTTGCCATTCTGTTTTCCCTATTCGAAGAGCTTCCTGTAGCAATGGCACTTGCTCCTTCAGAACTTTGTTGCTTTCTGCTAAAGCCTAGTTTTCAGTTATTATTATATGAATTGTACACTCTCTTTCCAACTCTTTAGCTTCTACTACTTCCAACCTCTCTTTTACTTTAACAGCTCTTTCACATAAAGATCATATGACCAAGTAAGAGGTGTGGATGTGGGACTATATAAGGCATAATCATCAATGGATTTTCCTTTTCCTTTGGACTTGTTGCCACATACTTGCAAAGAGGACTTGTTTGAATGTTGTTTCCTGTGAAGGACTCGAGTACTTTCCCTTTGAGACATTTTTTTCCTCGTCTGCTCCCATTTTAGACAAGCTAGTCTCTGTTTTAAAATGCCCTGATATTGTTTGGCATTGACCCAAACCCACTTCCCAATTTTGGCTGATGAGGCAATTTTCACTTTCCCTATATCATTTGTTTCCACGGGTTCTAACGATTCTTGTCCCATTATCATGATGATATTAAGGGAAATCAAAGTCTCTGCCCAAAATTGACCCTCTGTTTTATGCTTAACCCTTTAATATCTATTGATCTGACCACTGAAAACTTGCTGCTTTGCCCTTGCTACTCTGCCCACTGTCCTTGCCCTCTGTGCTACTCTCTCCACTATCCACTACTGACCTCTATGCTGCTTTTCTGCTTTTAATGCAAACAATGTCCCAGGTTCTTGAAACCAAGTCCCGGATTTGGGTATGGGTGCTTCTTAAAAGTACCCAGAAGAACTGGGTTCTCCAAAAAAAAAATTGGATTCTTCTGTGAAGAACCCTGTGAAGAACCGGGTTCTCCAAAAAAAAAATGGGTTCTTCTCCCTTAATGGGTATGGAGAACCTCGAGGATGGGTACTTAAAGCCCAAAAATCAAGTTCTTTGGGTTCTTGATCATCGATTTTGACTAAATTTTTTTATAATTTTTTTTTAATTGAAATTTAAAAATTAAAATTAAATATTAATAAATATTAAGTTTTAATAAAATTACAAGTTAAAACATTGAATTAAAAAAATTAATTTTTTTAATTATTGAAATCAAAATGTAAATTGTAAATACTAAGTCTAAATCTAAACTAAGTTCTCACTTCACTTCATTTCATTGAGTTCATTCGTTCGATGCATGGACAAGAGGCCATTCATTGAGTTCATTCATTCGACCCAGGAAAGAGTTCATTGAGGTATTTGTTCAACCAATATTCAAGTAGGGATGAGAGGTCGAGGTATCCATTTGAAGGAGAGGTGGAGGGGGTTCAAGCAGTGACGAGAAGCGAAGGTATTACGGTGGTAGAGGCATTCATTCACATAGGGACAGAGGATGCAATATACAAGGATAGAGGCATTCATTCATGCAATACAAGCAGAGGGAGGCGACAGAGGACGGGAGGGAGAAAACAAAGGTGACAGAGGGAGGTTTCATGCCTTTTGTGAACTATTATTGTTAGCCACCTATAAAATTTGTCATATCAAATGGTGGTTAAATCATTTTTTAAAGCCTTCAAGAAACAATTCTATTACCAAATTGTTAGTTCTTGAAGTCTTAAGAAGATGACTTATCCTTGAGTTAATATTCACTATTGTTTCCCTCTCAATTCTGAAAATCTGTTGTTTTCATGAAGAAAAGACTGCTGCAAAAACTCCATTTTTACCCCTCATTTTTTTTACCCCTTCTTCCACTCATTATTAACCTTCATTTTTATCCCCTTTTTCCCCATGAAATTCCTCTTTTTTCCCTTATTTCCCTTCTTCCCTTCATTAAAACCCCTTTGATAAGGTTAAAACTCCTTTTTTACTTTATCGAAAGCTTTCAAAATGCTTCAAAATCCTTGGAAAATCATGAAAATGAGCCTTTTTGTGCTAAGGCTTTAGCCCCCTTCGGCTAAGCCCCCAAACCAATTCCCCACCATATACCCACGCCCAGGACCAAGAGTTAAATTCCCGAAGCGCTTATCGCAAATCAGAACTTTCGACGAGCGCATTTCTTTTGTTATTCAAAAAATCCCCCGATGCGACTAGCCCTTTTGTTATAAACCCCCGATCCCTTGCTCCCTTTGTAAAACCATGAGCCCCGCAATCGGGCGCTAAACATATAAATAAACCCTCCCCGAATCCAATTTCCCTTTGTATTTTATTAAAAGCCCCATTTTCTCATATTATAAAGAGCCCCGACGGTTCATTGGTTGGGCGAACCTCCATCATTGATCTTAAGCCAATCAACAATCGACAAAATATCACATCGGAGATTTCATTGGTCGCATTTTAATATTTTATTGCCCCCTCCCGATTGGCAACCTCTTGATGGATTCTCAGCCGTCAATCTGTTCCGCCATACCCAGATTCGACGGCCCACATTGTTCTTCCCCAATGCCCGTTTTTCCGCCGTTGGACCTCCGCAGACAAATCTCCGCCGTCCTCGTCCAATCGCATCGGAGATTTTCATTGCCCCTTTCCTCTCTCCTCCTCCGATCTTAAAACTTCAGACCATCCAAGATTCATCATTTTATCAAAGATCAAACAGTCCAGGACATTTTAAAATGAATCTCTGTCGTTGATCTCTGCAGATCAACGACCCTCATTAACCCTTTCTCCACCTAGCTCCTACCTCATATTTTATTTTACTAACCCCAAGATTAAATCTCCGCCTTCCATCCCTGATCTAACGGTCCAGATCAAAACCACTTAAACTATGCCCCACATCTTATCGGCTGCGCATCTATTCTCCATCATGCTCTCTCCACGACCGTTCAATCTAAGACCCTAGATCTAACGGCCGACGCGCAGTTTTGCGTAAATTTATGCTCGAAGGTTAATGATTTAAATTTACACGATGAGGGTGGTTTTGAAAGGTCACTTGTTGGCCAGTAACGCATATCGCGTTCAAAAAGTTAAAACCACCTTCCTTCCTTTTCGTCACACAAAAACAGTGGTTTATATAGCCAAAACCACTTTACCCCATTTATATTGCATTCCATCGTGTTTATTCTCCGCCGTTGATCTCTGCAGATCAATGGTCCCAGTTTAATTTCACTCTCAGTTCATCGCCTTCCGCCATCCTCCAAGCGATTTCGTATTCATTCTCAGTCGTTGATCTTTGTGGCCGATCTAATCCGATGGCCCAGAATTCTTCAGAAAACCCAATTTTCACTTTAGCCCTTTGTTAACTCCGCCAAAGGTTTTCACTCATTTTTCTTTGCATTTTCCTTTTTCCGCTATAATGTGGCCCCTTCTACATAATATTTTCCTAATTGATCTCAACTATTGATCTCTACGGATCAATGGATCTGACTTAATCTCTCCACCGTTTTTTCAAACCGCCTCCCATCTAACCCTCGAAAAGAAATCCTCGCCGTTGGATGCTTTCATCCAACGACTGCGATCTAACCCTAGCCTCCAAAGCAGTTAAACCCAAATACACAA
The DNA here is from genome assembly GCA_034641835.2 of Pinus albicaulis. Classification (NCBI taxonomy): domain Eukaryota; kingdom Viridiplantae; phylum Streptophyta; class Pinopsida; order Pinales; family Pinaceae; genus Pinus; species Pinus albicaulis. The sequence goes on along the minus strand of CM076578.1, from coordinate 21,249,532 downwards.
AATTTTATTAACTTTTTCTTGTTTGTGCAGGTTTTAATGGTTGTTTCCATTATGTTAAAAAAAAATCAAAGGCCAAGGATGACGATCCCCCACGCCTTTGTTCATAAAAGAAATCATTCTACGGGGTTCAACACCATGTTTCATCAGTCCCCCATGAGCACTGATGCCATTTTAAAACCCTCTACGCGCCTGCACATCAAAAAGACATAGCAAAGCTAAATCAAACAGAGAGTATCAGTGTTGAAAGATCTAGTCACGGCAGAGATTAAGAATTGAAGACTGTTTACATAATTTTGAGGGATTACAGCCTAAATCGACTATCCAAAGCCTAATCCCCTCAATTAAAACACAGTTTGAAGAAAAAAAGACAGAATTTAGGCCTAATTAAGCCTAATACACAGAATCAAATCAAATTAACAGTGTTTAAAGAAAAACAATGATATCTATCAGTCCGAGAAAGCCTCCACTGCCACATTAGAGGCTAATTGAATCCTCTCAGCCACCAAAAGCCCCCTGCAGCCTCAAAGCATTCAAAAAGGGGCATAGTTATTGTAGGACAAAAGATATTTTCCTTAAAGCAAATGAATAGTTATTTCAGA